>CM053030.1:303791461-304338814 GCA_028564925.1 Lithobates sylvaticus | reverse complement strand
CAGAAGAGGTACAGGAAGTCATTAAGAACCTCAGAAACTCAACGGCACGATGCTGCACATATGGTGGGAATACCCCAGAATACGCACTTTATGGAAAAAATTATTCAATTTAATGGATAAGATAGTGGGAAAATAAAATACTTGGAAATTAAAAAAAATGAAAAAATTCTAATCTTGACCTAGGAGGACGAAATTCAAATGGAGTAGGAGGTTGAGGTGGCGGTGGATGTGGCGGTGTAGGTGGAGGAGGACGAGGAAGCCAACACTGGTTCAAAAATACAACAATGGCTGGGTAAAGCTAGTGGTGAATGATGTGTCGAATTCTGTCCCCCGTTGCATAGTGTCCGCCCTGTACTGCGCTTGCTCAGTACGTAGGACAAGGGGATTTTGAAACTCTCCGAAGACGATGCGCGGTGACTCCAGGTTCAAGCCACATCATCCGAGGTTGAAGCCTAGCCAAGCGAGCCCGTGAGGGGCCCTGTTACTATGTGCTACCGTATGTCCACTTTGGATGGTCGGGCTTGAACCTGCACTCACTGCGCAGGCGACGTTCATCTTTGGAGATTTTGTGAATCTCCTTGTCCTCCGTACTGTGCAAACACTGCACCTGCACAGTAAGTGGCCGGACACTATCCGATAGCAAGACAGTTTTCGTCAGAACACCAGTATATGTGTCTATTCTGCACAAGGTACGGCCAAGTCCTGTGGGATCCATGCCTGGTTCATTTTAATGAACGTGAGCTTGTCCACATTGGCTCTGGACAGGCGGCTGCGCTTGTCTGTGATAACGCCCCCTACACGTACTGCATGACGGGTTTGCCCCCTTCAACTTCTGGGTCTCCAAATTGGGCACATGGCCTGAGCTTGCCCTTTACGCCTTGGAGGTGCTGGCCTGCCCTGCCGCCAGTGTATTATCTGAACGTGTATTTAGCAATTTTTTTTGCAATGTTTTTCCAATTTCAGAATACACGGATAGTGTCTACAGCGTGTATGTATGAACACGCAGAAAATGCTTTTGGGAAAAAAAAACACAGCAAAATTAAATTCTTTTGCAATGTTTTTCCAATATCAGAATACACGGATAGTGTCTACAGCGTGTATGTATGAACACGCAGAAAATGCTATTGGGAAAAAAAAACACAGCAAAATTAAATTCTTTTGCAATGTTTTTCCAATATCAGAATACACGGATAGTGTCTACAGTGTGTATGTATGAACACGCAGAAAATGCTATTGGGAAAAAAAAACGCAGCAAAATTAAATTTTTTTGCAATGTTTTTCCAATATCAGAATACACGGACAGTATCTAAAGCGTGTATGAACACGCAGAAAATGCTATTGGGGAAAAAAAAAACACAGCAAAATTTAATTTTTTTGCAATGTTTTTCCAATATCAGAATACACGGATAGTGTCTACAGCGTGTATGTATGAACACGCATAAAATGCTATTGGGGAAACAAAAAAAACCACAGGAAAATTAAATTTTTTTGCAATGTTTTTCCAATAGCAGAATACACACAGACTATGGTGTATCTCTTACTTTATGCAGTGTTGGTCCTAATGGTGCACTGGGCTTGCAGGTAAAACTTTTATATTTTGTCTGGCACTGGCCTCATGGCACTGTTAAAAGACTGTGCACTGCACCCCAGTCAGAGTACAATTGATTTAGGAATCTCTTCAATAATTCTCTCTGCCTCTTTCTTTTTCTTAATAAAGAAACTCCCTACTCTACTCTAGCTATCTAGATCGCTCACTGATCTAACTAATTAGAAGAAAAGTTAAGGAATGCTGACTGACTGACTGACTGACTGAATCACACTAACTCCTAAAATCCTCTCAGCAGCACAGGAACCTGTCAATAGCAGAATGACGCTGTGTGTCTGGACTATATATAGAGGCTGGGTCACATGCTGCACTGCCCAATCACAGCCATGCCATTAGTAGGCATGGCTGTGATGGCTTCTAGGCACACTAGTGAAACTACAGTTAATTGGCTGCCCTGCAGCTGTTAAAAAGGCGCCAATACCTCGCCGAACACCGGACCCAAACCCGAACTTACAGCCAATAGTTCGGGTTTGGGTCCGGGCCCCGGACACCCAAAAGTCCGGTACGGACCCGAACTTTACAGTTCGGGTTCGCTCAACCCTACAAATGTCATTTTGTGCAGGTTCAGTTCTAAACACGGGAAACACATGCCACTTCACAGGCATACTTTAGACACACCCCAGGTACCATATTTAAAGGAATATTTCACTTTTTTTTCCACTTTATGCATCATTAAAATGACTGCTCCCGAAAAAACGTTAGTTTTTAAAAGTTCTTTTTGCATTGATTTATGTCCCCTGGGGCAGGAACCGGGTCCCCAAACCTGTTTTATGATATTAACATGCATATTGGCCGTTATAATTAGCAATTTTGATTTCGAACGTTTGCGTCCATTCTAACGAATAGGGTTCGAAAATTTGCGCGAACTTTCGGTCCGTTCGAAGGTTCTGGTGCGAACCGAACCCGGGGGTGTTCGGCTCATCCCTACTGATTAGTGCCACAACTAACACCAGTACTGTGATCAGTGAAAAATCTGAAAACTGCACTTGGTGGCACTGTGACAGGGAGTGAAAGGGTTAACTGGGGGGGGGGGGGGGGCGATCAGGGGGTGAAAAGTGTGCCTACATGTACTGTTGTTAGTGTAGTGTTGGTGTACTCACAGTAAGATGTCTTCTCCTCTCGCACTAGAACTGAAAAGGGCTCCACGAGGGGAGATAATTTCCTTTGCCTGTGTTTACATTACACAGGCAGAGAACAGTCTGCCTATCACCAGGTCCAGGCCAGAAACCATTGGGCTGGGCCTTGAGACTGATCGGTTCTGGAGCGTGCCCCTGTCCCTGCGTGCGCGAACGATGTACAATGACCGCGATTCGCACAGGGGAGCCAACATGGTAAAACTGTGGCTAGTTAACCGCTTCCCGACCGCCTCATGTAGATATACGTCTACAGAATGGCACGGGCAGGCAAAAGCACGTACGGGTACGTCCCCTTTAATTTGCCTGCCCGGGGGGCTCGCGCGCGCCGCCAGCGGCTCGCGACCCGGTCGGGAGCTACACTGGATCGGGTTACGGAGCTGAAGATCGGGGAGAGGTTTGTGTAAACAAACCTCTCCCCGGCTTCCTACACTGACTGTCAGTGATCGGCGGTTCTGTCATCGGGAACGCCGATCAATGACGTCAGACGTACAGCCACGCCCCCTACTTTAAAAAAAACACAACACGTCACACTGACTCCTCCCCGCCCCCTAGTGGTTAACCCCTTCACTACAACTGTCATTTACATAGGAATCAGTGCTATTTAAATAGCACTGATTTCTGTATAAATGACAAATGTCCCAAAAATGTCCGATGTGTCCGCCATAATGTCGCAGTCACAATAAAAATCGCAGATCGCCGCCATTACTAATAAAAAAAAAAATATTAATAAAAATGCTATAAAACTATCCCCTATTTTGTAAACGCTATAACTTTTGCGCAAACGAATCAATAATCGCTAATTGTGATTTTTTTTACCAAAAATATGTAGAAGAATACGTATCGGCCTAAACTGAGGAAAAAAAATGTTTTTTTATATATTTTTTGGGGATATTTATTATAGCAAAAAGTAAAAAATATTGCATTTTTTTCAAAATTGTCGCTCTATTTTTGTTTATAGCGCAAAAAATAAAAACCATAGGGGCGATCAAATACCACCAAAAGAAAGCTCTATTTGTGGGAAAAAAATGACGCCAATTTTGTTTGGGAGCCACGTCGCACGACCGCACAATTGTCAGCGACGCAGTGCCGAATCGCAAAAAGGGGCCTGGTCCTTTGGCTGCCAATTGGTCCGGGGCTGAAGTGGTTAAAGTAGCTACCTCCTATTGTAGTATCCTCTGTGTGTGATTTATATAAATAAATGCTGCAAATACCTAATTTCACTGCCAAGATTGCGATCACATGACCAGCCAGCTTTCTCCCTTTCTCCTCTGAGAGATGCAGTGGGCGGGGCTGAGATTCCTCTGCTGATGTCAGTCTGGAGGGGGTGACGAGAGGAGGAGAGAGCTGTCTTGTCATGTGACGCATCCTTGGCTCTTAAATGAGGTATTTACAGCATTTATATTTATAAATCCATTCACAGAGGAGGACATTGCAATAGGAGGCAGTGCTGATGGTGTATACAGGTTAGTGTTATGAGAGCAGAAGGAGGGGGAGCGGCGGCTCACACACAGACAGAGAAGGGAGGGGGACACAGGAGCAGAGAGGAGAGCAGATAGCAGGCTGACAGAGGCACGTAAACTGAACACGGTTTCTGGTCTCAGCAGCCATAATACACTGTGGTCAGTTTATAGAGGGGTGGGGAGAAACTAGCAGGATCAGCCAGGTTTTTTAGGTGTTACAGGGGGCCAAATGACACAGGACAAGCACTGTGTCATATAAAAAGCTTTAAAGGCGCGGGATCCATTTTTTTGAGGTTAACAAACGCTTTAAAGTATAACTAAAGGCAAACTTTTTTTTAGTTTTGGATAGAGTGGGTAGGGATTAGAACGCTTATCAGTTTTTATTGCTGTCCGAGGCCTCCGTTAAGAAGATTCACCCTCTCTATTTGTCTTGTTTACCTTTATCATTGAAAGTGAAAGTAAAAGAAAATCCCAAATTTTGGGCTGTCCCCAGAAAAGTAATAGAGGGGAAATCTTCCCATGGGGACACTAGTTTTGGTGACCTGGGGTCCCCAAGGAATTCCCTTAATTTGCAGGGATTTCCTCTTACTTACTGTTTGTCTATGAGAATGGAAGTGAAGGGAAATCTCTGTAAAGGGACACAACCAGGGCCATCTTCAATATTGATTGGACCCTGGGCAAACATTTTCTTGGGCCCCCCTACATGAAATTTCGCTCTCCACCTGCCTGTACACCATCAACTAAGGTGGTGAGGGGACCGATCAATAGACAGAAAACTCCTAGGGATCCTAGAACTCCTGGGATCAGTGGCAGTGCTGGGGGGAGGGAAGGGTGTGATCAATGGCAATGTTGATTTTTTTATCGACCACCACCATAAAGAGGAGTTTCAACACTGGCCACCAACGTAATAGGGGTTTACACTATATATGTAAGGAAGGATTTACAGTGACCCCTGAAGTAAGGGGGACCTTCACATTGGCCACTAGTATGAATAAAAGGATTGTACCCCAAGCCCCAATGTAATGAGCAGAGGTTTACCGTTGTTTTAGCAGTGCTTTTCAGCCACTAGCGGGGGTTAAAAGCTAAAATCAACAGCGCTTTACCACCGACGCCGCAGCACCTCAGTATAAAACTACATTAACATTAGTGGTCAGTGTAAATCCCTCCTTACATTGGTGGTCACTGTGAATGCTCCTATTACATTAGTGGTCAGTGTGAATCTCCTTTACATTGGTGGTCATTGTAAATCTTCCCAAAAAAGGGTTAAAAGTGCCCACAAAGTGCCGCTGCATCACTTCCTACACCGCTTCTAAAGTGCCTCAAAGACGCTGTTTGCAGGTCTTTTTTAAGAGTCCTGCCAGTGCACCGCTCCAGTGTGAAAACCCTCGAGCTTTCATACTGGAGTGACAGGAGAGGCACTTTACAGGTGCTGTAAAGCACTTCAGTGTGGAAGTAGCCTAAGGGGGACCTTCACACTGGCCACTAGTGTGAATGAAAGGATTCTACACTAAGCCCCAAAGTATTGAAAAGATTTACACTGACCACCAATATAAACTGAGACATAAAGCAGCCCATTGAAATAATTGGGATGCCCTACACACGACCTACATCTTTATCCACACGGTCAGTACTCCTTTTCTTCCTAAAAACCCTGCTAACCTCTGCAACCCAAACCTCCCATATCCTCTCCACTCCAACCTTCCACTCTTTAAAGTGGTGTTTCAAATGTGTAAAAGGAGTTGTTGGATATATCAGGTGTTCATGTTCGGCCTTGTGTGGGTTGTTCCTGATACATGTGATGCATCTTGCTACATAAAATCTGCCAGGAAAGTTCTGTAATGTAAAAGTCTTTCTCCAATAGTTCACAAGTGGCTTTCCAGCCTCTGTGACCTATTCCATGGAACTGGGAAATAAAAAGTGATGCATAAAAAGTGATGCACTAGCTAAAAAAAAGTGATGCACTAGCTACTGGTATACATGGCTTCCCCTCTTTGCAGAGAAGTCCAGTCTTTGGATCTTTCTGCACACCTATTTTGTCCCAATCTCAAAAAAAAAAAAAAAAAACAATTCTGGTGCTAGCATGGGCATTTGGATCTGTGCATTTTGTTAAGTAGCAGCTTGTTTAGCAGCTAATCAGCCAGAGCATTTCCCTTGGCTATCTGTTTGTTGGCCTGTGTATGCTCTGCAGTGTTGTGGAAGATACATCAGACCTGGGCGATGTGTCTTGGTGAATGAGGTTTATGCAATCATATTGTGGCACAACCTCATTCTGCTCTCCTTTTAATCCTAAAAGGGCATTTGGATTGGTGCTGGTCCAGACATGTACGGAGCTGCAGTGAAATGTAAGCGTAGTGCAAACATGACAGGGTGCAAGGGGGTTACCGAGAGGTCAGCAAAAGGGGGTTGGTATATTTACCTAGGGGGGCTTACCTTATTGGAGTTCAGCAGTGGTGGGTGGAGTACAGGTCATTGGTGTGGTGGGGAGCAAGGAAAGGTCACCAGTCCAGAGGTAGCAGGCAAGGAGAAACGTTGGGAAGCAGGACCCTGAAAAAGATGAGTGGATTAGATCAACTGTGGGAACAGCTTAGGCAGGCAGCTGAACTACATGGCTCAGACTGGCTTCACAGCCAAATTGCAGCCAATTTGCAGGGGGTAGGGCAGGGACCCCAGACAAGTAGGGACCCCCCGTTGCGGCCTCGGAGGTCTAACCCTCCGGTGCGCCTGAGCCCGGACAACACCCCACGGACTCGACGACGCATTGGGAGCCCCACTAGGGACCCTCCAGGCCCCTCTGCCAAGCGGACACCACGGTCGGCGGGCAGGGGCCCTGGGAGGAATCCCCGAAAACGTCTGAGTCCCAGGAGAGGGGGGGGCACTCACCCAGCCGGATCCGCGGCCCCCTCCAGGACCATCCAACCTGAAGGACACCAGGCGGCTGCTGCTGGCGATGCTCCGGTCGGGGCAGCCGTCCGACGTGGGAGAATGCGGTCCCCGGGTACCGGCCTTGTCGTTGAAGCGGCCGGTGACCTGCCACGTGTGGGCGCCATCTTGCCTCCTGGAGGAGGGCCAGCGCCATTGCTACAGCAGCAGTCGGGAGGCCACGCCTCCAGGCCCAAGTCCGGGTCTGGGAGGGACGGTCGATACAGCGCGTGCGCGAGCACGTCGACGGCGGCGCGGATGGATGACGTCAGCGGAACTGACGTCAGTGACGACGGCCGGAAGTCGGCGGAAGAAGATGGCGGCCGCCATCGGAGCAGCCAAGAAGAAGACCGGAGGCGGCCTGGGGTGCCTGGCGGAGCGGCACAGAGGCCTGGGACGGTGACCGGAAGGCGCGAGGACAGCAGCTGCGAGGAAGGAGAACTGCTGGAGGAGGAAGAAGTCCCGGCGGGAGCAGCGATCGGTGCGGCTGGTGGGCCATCCAACCTACGGCAGCCAGGTAGGACACGGGGTGTCACTGGGCATCCGGGGGGGAGGGTGCAGGTTTAGGGGTGTGGGGAGCGGACACTGGTGTGGGAGGTCATCGGGGGGGGGAGGGGGGGGTGGTGGACGTGCTCAAGGCTTTGCTGCAGAGGTTGGGTGGGGGGACAACACAGGCAGCTGCCCCGACCAACCCCTGGATGCCCCCCAACACCGCACCGCAGGAGACAGGGCCCAGGCAGGGGGTGGGGGTCACGGCGGAAACTCAGACGGAGACAGCGAGGGACAAGGCCGAAGCGGCACCGGACAAGGAAGGGGACAAGGAAAAACACAAGGAGGGTGACAAGGAGAAGGAACTTAACAAGGATAAGGATGCTGAAAAAATTAGGTTAGCCGATGCGGCCCGCTGCGAGGTCTATGTGTGTTTCGAGGGACCGCTGGGGGCACATTTGAAGAAAGAGGTGAGGGAGAAGATCTGGAAGGACGAATTTGTAGAAATTTTTTCCCTACTCCCGTTAGAAAAATTTAATTTGGACAGGGTCAAGCCTGACGAGAGCAAAAAGGAGGAGGAGGAAAAGCGTAGGTATAGGCTGATTCCTCGCACCTTCTCAAACTGGCTGCAGGCATTCGCGATCCTGGCGAGTGTGATTGGGGAGAAAGCGCCGGAACATTGTTCGGCTCTCTTCTGTTACCTGGAGGCGATTAGCGAGGCCTATAGGGTGTACGGGGGGTTGGCATGGCTCCGCTACGACGAGCAATTTCGCCAGAGAAAAGCGGTGCGTCCGGCCATTAGATGGGACCATAAGGACATCAGCCTGTGGATGAAGTTGATGACTTCTCCCAGGGCTGCGGGACAGTTTTTTCAAGGGGGGGCCGGCGGAGCTTCCTCAGCAGGATCGCCGGCCCCAAAAAAGAAAGGGGTGTGCTGGCAATTTAATGACGGAACATGTAAGTTTGGGAACTCTTGTCGGTACAAACATGAATGTTCAGGTTGCAGTGCAGCACACCCTTTCTCCAGATGTTTCCGGAAAAATCGCGCAGGTGATTCCACTGGAAAAAGGGATGACGCCGGTGAAGTTGGAAAGGATGCGGCCTTTCCTAAGTAGATACCCCGACCGGGCGGCTGCCCAGTTGCTGGAAGCGGGCTTTAGGGAGGGGTTTAGGATTCCGAGCGTGTTGGGGGAGGTTCCGCCAATTTCGGATAATCTGAGGTCGGCGTTAAAACATACGGAAGTGGTGTCAGGTAAATTGGGGAAGGAGGTGGCGCTCGGCAGGATGGCCGGTCCATTTGCTACCCCTCCGGTGTCCAATTTGGTAGTTTCTCCTTTGGGAGTAGTACCCAAGAAGGAACCGGGGCAATTTAGGATGATTCACCACTTGTCGTACCCAAAAGGGGGCTCTGTTAACGATGGTATTGACCCGCAAGCCTGTGCGGTAACCTATACATCGTTTGACGCAGCGGTATCATGGGTGAGAAAATATGGACAGGGGGCCTTGATGGCAAAGACGGACGTAGAGGCAGCGTTTAGGCTGTTGCCAGTCCACCCCCAGAGTATGCATTTGCTGGGTTGTTATTGGGAAGGAGCGTACTTCGTTGATCGCTGTCTGCCCATGGGATGTTCGATTTCATGTGCCCTGTTTGAAACTTTCAGTTCATTCTTTGAATGGGCAGTTAGGGAGACGGCGGGGGTGAATTCGGTTATCCATTATTTGGACGACTTCCTTTGCGTAGGCCCCCCGGGATCCCGCGGATGCGGGACATTATTGGGGACGCTACAGTACCTGGCGGATAGGTTCGGTATCCCCCTAGCGGCGGACAAAACAGAGGGCCCGATTTCGGAGCTGGTGTTCTTAGGAATTACAATTGATTCCGTGGCGATGGAGTGTAGGCTGCCGGAGACCAAGGTGGTGGCATTGCGGCAGGAAGTCAAGGAGGCGCACGGAAAAAAGAAGTTGAGGTTGAAGGAAGTGCAATCTCTCCTGGGCAAATTAAATTTTGCTTGCAGGATTATACCGATGGGGCGGGTGTTTTGCAGGAGACTGGCGGCAGCAACGGCGGGGGTTAGGATGCCCAACCATTTTATCAGGTTGTCAGAGGGGTTGAGGGAAGATTTGAGAGTATGGTACTCGTTCCTGGTGGAGTTTAATGGGCGATCAATGATGTTGCAGGGACCAGTTAGCAACGCTGACTTGGAACTGTTTACTGACGCGGCGGGTTCTGCGGGTTACGGGGCTTATTGCCAGGGGAGTTGGAGTGCAGGTCCTTGGCCGGAGGAGTGGAGAGCAGCGGGTTTCTTGAAGAACCTGGCACTGCTGGAGCTCTTCCCCATACTGGTAGCGGTGAGGTTATGGGGGGACAAGCTAACAAACAGGAAGGTGCGGTTCAATTGTGACAACATGGGGGTGGTGGTGGCCATTAATAACATTTCAGCCTCATCCCCCCCGGTAGTTAGATTGTTACGGCAGTTGGTACTTTGTTGTTTGAAATTGAACGTGTACATGTATGCGGTTCACATCCCAGGGATCGAGAATAAGTTAGCGGATGCTCTGTCTCGTTTCCAGTGGGAGGAGTTCCGCAGACTGGCTCCAGAGGCAAACGCGACGGGGGACCCGTGCCCGCCGGATCTATGGAGGATTGCGTTGGGATCGCCGATGGATTGATTATGCAGTCGCTCAGCGAGAGCACTAGGACGGCGTATCACAGGGTGTGGAGTGAATGGTCCGCTTGGTTGGCTGAGGTAGGAGGGTCGGAAGACCCCGAGGTATTGGTACATTGGGTATTGTGCTTCATTTGCGGTAGCTACGTGAAGGGGGTGTCGGGCACGGCAATTAGTAAGAAGGTATCAGCGCTGGCATTTAGGTTCCAGTATAAAGGGCTGCCTGACGCGACCAAGAATTTTTTGGTTAAAAAAGCATTGAGGGGTTATAGGAGGGGCCTAGCGCAGAGGGACTCCAGACGCCCCATTTCGTTTGCGGTGTTGAACATTGTATTGGAACAGGTTAAGAAGGTGTGTTCTACAGTTTTTGAACAAAAACTCTTCCGAGCTGCCTTCCTGTTAGCGTTTTTCGGGGCATTGAGAATTGGGGAGCTGGTGTCGCCATCAAAATCCATTCCAGGTGGTTTGAGGTTTGGGGACGTTACGCTGTCACAGTCAGCAGTAGTCCTATGGGTTAGGAGGTCGAAGACGGACCAGCTGGGAAAAGGGGCACGGGTCGAGCTTTTTGCAGGTTCAGAACCACAAGTATGCCCGGTAGCAGCAGTAGACCAATTTTTAAGGGCGCGCCCAGTAGGGGACGGGGCCTTACTGATTCATGAGGATGGCTCGTGTTTATCCAGGTACCAGTTCACAGCGGTATTTAGGAAATGTTTGGAGGCGGGGGGCCTACCCCCAGGTGAGTATGCGAGTCACTCTTTCAGGATTGGCGCGGCCACGGAGGCTTCCAGGTGGGGTCTACCGGGGGAAGTTATACGCAGAATTGGCAGATGGGAGTCAGCACGTTATCAAGTGTACGTTCGCCCCCACCTGGTGTAACGATGTGGGGGATTGGGGATGTTAGTGTGTGGGTTGTACATGTTTTTTGATATGTTTCGGTTATTTGTATTAGATATCTATTTTTATGTTTTTCAGCCCCTGGACATATGGATCCTGGGACACTCGTTTGTGTTCTGGGGCGCTAGAAGGGCAGATGTACGGCCGGACGGCAGACAGCTCAGGATGTCTAGGGAGGAGGGTAGGATTCGGTGGATTGGGGTCCCAGGCATGAGGTGGAACAGGGTGTTACCAGAAGTCCACAGGTTTGCAGGAATGGATCGACATCCGGACGTTCTGGTCCTGCATGTGGGGGGGAATGACTTGGTGGTCCGGCCCATGCGTCAGATAATCAAGGATGTACAGTGGGACTTTATCAGGCTCAGCACCTCTTTCCCCGGCATGATCATAGTATGGTCAGATATTGTGGCCCGCATGTCGTGGAGAGGGGCCCGCTCCTGGGAAAAGATCAACAAGACCAGGATTAAGGTCAATAAAGAGGTTGGCATGTTTGTAGCCAGAAACGGAGGCATAGTGGTCAGACACCGGGAGCTAGAGGTAGATACGTGGAGGTACCTTAGGGGAGACGGAGTTCACCTCAACCCGGTTGGGATTGATTTGTGGTCTCTGGACTTGGAAGAAGGCATCAGGAGAGCGATGCAGGTGTGGCGGCTGGCACAAGTGTGAGGTGTCACACTTGTCCCGCGGTGGCGTGTTGGTTTTTTCCTTGACGACAGTTAAGTGACTCAGTTAAGAGGTGTTATTCAAAAGTTAGGACCCATCACTGGTATGGAGTCCGCCCGAGTGGTCTGACAGTTGGCCAGACTCACGGGTTAAATCTGTTGGGGGGTCTGTGGTCAGTTGGCAAGTCCCCGAGGCGAGTCTGCGGCTGGGGAGCTTGCCAACAAACGGGATTACAGGCTCAGTTGCAAGTGGTCGTCAGGGATCAGAAAAATAATAAGTTGATTAGCTGATTAGCTGGATGAGGAGTATAAGAAAAGGTAAAAAGTTTTCAGTGGTTTAAAAAAGTAATAAAGTTTGTTTGTTTGAGTTAATTTTAAATAAAAGGCCGGACAGGCCATTTTCATCCAGCAGGTGTCAGTGTCTTTGTTATAATTATTATAGAAACATATAAGTATTCATATGGTACATGTGTGGGTCAGGGCAGTAAGTCATCTGGCTACCCTAGTCAAGACATGTACGGAGCTGCAGTGAAATGTAAGCGTAGTGCAAACATGACAGGGTGCAAGGGGGTTACCGAGAGGTCAGCAAAAGGGGGTTGGTATATTTACCTAGGGGGGCTTACCTTATTGGAGTTCAGCAGTGGTGGGTGGAGTACAGGTCATTGGTGTGGTGGGGAGCAAGGAAAGGTCACCAGTCCAGAGGTAGCAGGCAAGGAGAAACGTTCCCGCCCGCCCGCCCTATTGGTAGGGTTAGATGGTACGTTGGGTTTAAAAAAGCCAGCGTTGGCGTGTTGGTTTTTTCCTTGACGACAGTTAAGTGACTCAGTTAAGAGGTGTTATTCAAAAGTTAGGACCCATCACTGGTATGGAGTCCGCCCGAGTGGTCTGACAGTTGGCCAGACTCACGGGTTAAATCTGTTGGGGGGTCTGTGGTCAGTTGGCAAGTCCCCGAGGCGAGTCTGCGGCTGGGGAGCTTGCCAACAAACGGGATTACAGGCTCAGTTGCAAGTGGTCGTCAGGGATCAGAAAAATAATAAGTTGATTAGCTGATTAGCTGGATGAGGAGTATAAGAAAAGGTAAAAAGTTTTCAGTGGTTTAAAAAAGTAATAAAGTTTGTTTGAGTTAATTTTAAATAAAAGGCCGAACAGGCCATTTTCATCCAGCAGGTGTCAGTGTCTTTGTTATAATTATTATAGAAACATATAAGTATTCATATGGTACATGTGTGGGTCAGGGCAGTAAGTCATCTGGCTACCCTAGTCATGAAGTGGGAGAAGCATATTTGATGTGCAATTTTGGATTAGACAGCAAGATCACCTCATAGCCGCTCAACCTTTGAGCAGACATGTGCTGTGTATGTACATTTTTGATACATTGTGGGTGGTGTGAAGTGTAGTGTCGTGCCCCAGAGTGAAAGAAGTGGCCATCTCAACCATCATCGAATAGGATGCTAAAGCTCTGAGACACACAGGCATGCCTTGAACCTGCACCGGAACCATCTTTGAAAAAAAAAAAAATAGGGCGCAACTTGCCTCCATGCTCCTGAGCGAGGACACCTGACAACGTCCTTACAATTTTCCCTTGCAAACAAATGAAACAATTTTCCCTTGCAAACAAATGAAACATTTTCTCCTAGTTAGGGAAGCCGAGCCCTGGAGCCATTACCATAGCATTTTTCAAATACACAAAAGCATTGCACATTTCATTTGACCATTTTATACAATCTGGCATGTGTAAACCTGTGGCTTGTCTCAGGAGATTGTAGTAGGAACAGTCAGGTATCCATTGACGGCAGTAACCAATCATACCAAGAAAGGTAAACATGTCTTTCTTAGCAAGTGGGCGGGGCAGACCCACAAGAGCCATAGCTCTTTTGTGATTGACTTTCCTTTCTCCTTTTGAGAGTACAAAACCAAGATATTCAACCTTTTCTGACACCATTGCAATTTTTCTTTGACACTTTGTGACCACTTTCAAAAAGACATTTCAAAAGATCCCTCCCATCCTCCAGTGCGGCCACCCGAGTACAACTGCCCATGAGGAATTCATCCACATACTGCAGCAGGGATGAACAATGTCCTGGTATCCAAGCTCTGAGAGTAGTTTTGAGGACAATGGAATAGACTGCAAGGGAGCATTCTACACCATGTTAGTTGGCGTTAGTTGGGGCATTCTACACCATGTTAGTTGGCGGGTTTTAAAAAAAAATAAAGCAAAGATTGGCTGTGTCTCCTCATCCACAGGGACGGAAATAAAAATGCATTCAATAAATCAATCACAGTAAAATACTCTGCATCGGAATGTATGGCGGTAAATATTGATGGCACATCAGGCACTATTGGGGCAATCGGTACCACTAGGCTATTGATGGCCCTTAGGTCTTGTACAAACCTATAGTCACCATTTGCCTTCTTTACTGGGTTTTTTTTTAATGTAGGGCGGGATAATTTCCCTTTAAGATCCCTTTATAAAAAGAAATCTTCAACTATTGGCTGTAAGCCATCCTCTTTTTTAAAAGTTACCCCTTTTATTTCCTGAGAAATAATTTTTGATAATGTGTCTGCACTGGTGTTTGTTTAAGGATGTCAAAACTCAATAGCCCACTCTGCTATTTACTGTGTGTCCTCATGTGACGAGGTCTGTGCAGCTCTTATCTGGTTGTGGAATGTAAGGGGGAGGAGGCGGGGCACATGATACAGGCATGGAGAAGGTTAATTTAACCCCTAAATCCACCATCCCATGACTCTGCTAAACCCATCGTGGACAACGTTCGGACCAGTACACCAGAACAGGTTGCTAAATTGTGTTGCAGCTTCTATACTCCATTCTGCATATGCAAGGAAGCACTTCTAAATGGTGGCAGTGATGGAACTGGTAGATAACTGACCAGAAGGATCATATAAGTGGCCAGTGTCTGAACTCTTTGTTACATACTCCTGACCCCTACAGTGTGCATGAATTACTCCTGACCTCTGAACTTTGCATTATATACTCATGACACCTGTACTCTGTATTACTGACTACTGCCCTCTGCATTTAGTGTTACATACTACTGACCTCTGAAATGTGCATTATTCCTAACCTCTTTATTCTGTTACTTCCTCCTATCTATTACTCCTGATTTTTGAACAAGCCGAGCAAAAGTTCAGCCCGAACAACGCCTGTTCGCCTGTTCGGTGAACACCCAAATTTGTGGCACGCTCAGCGGGTTGTTTGCCCACCGAGCACCCCACAATGCACTTTGGGCTGCACATTACATTGTAAGCCCTATTTGGGCAGTAGCTGGTTGTTAAGGAGCAGGCCGGGCCGGCCGCTGCGCCCTTAACAACAGATGAGCCATTAGCTATCAACGGGCTTCCCCCGCTGACAACTGAATGGGGAAAAAAAAAAAATTCTGGCAATAGAAAAAATAGGAAAAAATGGTATGGGGGTCCCACCCCAATATATAACAGGCCCTTCTGGTCTGGTATGGATTTTACTTTCAAAAATTTTAATTTGAGCACTGCAGAATGCCCCATAATGCACTGGGAGATCGCAGTGCATTGCTGTATGATGATTGGCCAAAGCATGCACCTGACCTGCATGCTTTGCCAATCACAGCACCCTCTGCTAAGAGAGTCATAATTGGCCAAGGGCAGGGTGCCTTTGGCCAATCATGGCTCAGGGAGACTAAGTCCATGCCCCACACTATATAAGGCTGCTTACACGGTGGCTGTGTGTAGTGTTGTTGGTGTGAACAGAGAGATAGCTTGATTTAGATTAAGCAGGCAGGTTATTCAGTTAGTGGCAGTGTATTTGATATACAGTATATATACAGTCAGGCTAGTATATATATATATATATATATTTATGGTCTAGAGCCCTACGGACGACATGAGTAACGATGACACATAGGAACAACACAAAACTCACCAACATGAAATAGACCTGAAAGTGTGCCTTGGTCTACCGTATGGTACACCAAAATAAGGGGGCATACCCTAGATAAAGAATGATAAGAAGTAGTTATGGAATAATGTGGAATGAGTATTCAGTCTGGGGTAAGAATACTTGGAAGAGGCTTTTTAAAAGGGGAGGGTGGGTGGGTATCACGCACAGGAAACCGACAAAGACCGGCGGCCTTTGGGCTGCTTAAATACCCTCCGGGCTCCTCCCATAACTTCAGGCCGGTACCCGGCCTTCCAATTTATGGTCTAGAGCCCTACGGACGACATGAGTAACGATGACACATAGGAACAACACAAAACTCACCAACATGAAATAGACCTGAAAGTGTGCCTTGGTCTACCGTATGGTACACCAAAATAAGGGGGCAAAAACCTTCAGGTAGGGGATAATTATTTATTAAAGGCAATGTCACTGAGTAAGTCGAGCAAAGGCCTGAGCCATCTCTAACTGTGGGTTAGGAATGTAGCGAGAGAAGCAGGCCGATTTCCACCGACCCAGTTTCTTGATCACGTGGTCCGGAACCCCTGTCTTGAGGCCGTCGTGGCCGCCCCGATCCGGAATGAATGCCCGGAGTACTGGCTGGGGTCCAACTGAAGATTGCCGAGAAGGACCCGGACATGTTCCACGAACTGCGACGAGTTGAGGGGTTTTACCGGAAAGGGTAGAAGCGGACTAGACCCTGGGCGGTCGGATAGCAGTGCCGTCAGGCGGTTCAACACGGCAACTGGGCACCAGTTGTTGTGAGTCCTGTACAGATGAATATCTACTCCGGAACCTCGCTGCTGAGTTTTGGATGTCGCCAAGTGAAGGACGTAGTGATCCTGGTGGCGATAGAGATTACTTCTATGCAAGACTGGACCGGCTGGGTGGCTGCGAGTGAACTCGCTGGGCCGTAGAAACCCATAAAACGCCATGTGTATCACAGCCTGCAGGACGGTGCTGAGGAGGAGACCGAAAGGGGACCTATCCAGGATGTCAGACATCCCCTTGAAGATCTCCCCCGTGATAGGCAGCTGCTTCGGGCTGACTGGCGGCTGGTGTTTCTGAACTCCACGTAGTAAAGCCCTTACTGCGTGGCAGGAGAACACCGAAGGCCTCGCGGGGTCTTGAAGTGACAAGTAGTGCTGCACCCCGGCCACGTACTGGCGTATCATGCTGTGTGACAGTGCTAGGTGTGAATGGCAATAGGCGATGAACGCCATGACCTGCTTGAGGCTGGAAGACTCGCGAGGCCGCTGGGGCAGGAACTTGTTAAACGCCCTCCAGGCCGTACGGTAGGCCCGACGGGTGTTGCGGGCGAGCGAGGCGTTGATGATGTTGGTAGCTGAGCGTAGATGTGGGGCTAGTCCAAGGTCAGTTGGGATAGTGGCTGAATGATGGCAGGCTCCTGGCATCTGTTCAAAGAAAGAAATAAAGTTAAAACGGGAGAGTGCGTCCGCTGCTGAGTTAAACTTCCCTGGAATGAACGAGCAGTAAACATTGAACTGATGCTGTAGGGATAGCTGGACCAGTCTGCGGAGGAAGGACATGACGGGCCTGGACTTAGACCTGCCCTTGCTGATGATCTCGGCTGTGGCTTGATTGTCTGTCGAGAAAGCCACAGTCTGTCCAGACCAAAGGTGACCCCATAGGTGAGCGGCTGCTACAATAGGGAAGAGCTCAAAGAGGGCTGACGTAGTAGTGAAGCCCGGTGTGGCTAGTGCTTGAGGAGGCCAAGGGGCGGCGAACCACAAATGGCCAAAAATGGCGGCGCATCCTGTGGATGCCGCCGCGTCGGTCACCACCTGTGGTGACTGCGTGGACACGACTGGGATGAACAGGGACACACCGTTCCAATCACTAAGAAAGTGTTCCCACATGGCCAGATCTGCCCTGGCTGCAGAATCCAGCCTGATGACCTGGTCTGGGTCCTGAGTGTAGGACAGGAAGACCAGCAACCGGGACACGAAGGAGCGGCCCTGGGGGATGATCCTCACAGCAAAGTTCAGCATCCCGAGGAGAGACTGAAGTTGCTTCTGAGTACATCCCCCCACCCGGGTGAATTCTCGCAGAACCGTCCTGATACGGTCCAACTTATCTGCGGGAAGGCTGGCCTGCATGACAAGCGTGTCAAGGTCGACGCCCAAGAACGTGATCTTGTGTGCCGGGCCGTCAACCTTGTGCTCCGCTATGGGGACGTTCAGATTGTCGAAAACCGTCCTCAACTTTCCAAGGTCCCCTGGGGGAGCCCCGGGCGGTTCTATCAGAAGGAAGTCATCCAAATAATGGATGACCTTGTGGCACTGTGCCTCATGGAGAAGGATCCACGCCAGGGTCTCCGCGAACTTGTCAAATAGCCAAGGACTACTCTTAGACCCGAAGGTCAATTTGGTCGTGAAATAATATCGCTCCCTCCACTTGATGCCGTGCCAGCACCACAGGGAAGGATGAATGGGCAGCAGCTTGAAGGCGTCGGATATGTCCGCCTTCGAGAGCCAAGCACCCACCCCTGCCCTGAGAATGGCCTGGATAGCCATGTCTACCGAAGCGTACTTCAGCGAGAACTCCTCGGAGGGGATGAGCGAGTTGAGACTGGGAACGACGGAAGAATGAGGCGCTGACAGATCATACACCAGACGTTTTTTATTTGAAAACTTTCCCTGCACAAGCCCGATAGGGCTAACCCTCCAGATGCTGAAGGGTGATTGACAGAACGGGCCTATCATGAAGTCCCGATCCAACTCCGTCTGCAAAAGGACGTCAATCGCTGGCTCATCTGTTGCTGCTGAGCGTAGGTTCGGACATTCGTGGGTGGAGTGGGGCAGGGTGATGAGCCCGGTATGAAACCCATCAGTGAAGCCTCGGATGAGGTAGCTGGCGAGTGACGGAGTGGGGTGTGAGGTCAAGTAAACACCGAGCCAAAGGACATTGACCCGGCTTAGTCATGGTTTCTTCTGTTTGACCTCACACAGGATCCTGGGGTGCGCCCTCTGGCATAGGGTGCAAACGTGCAAGAGACGGCACTGGCTGAAATTGCAGGAGCCGTAATTAAAATTGTTGCAAATGGCGGCTCCCCCAACCATCCGCACCGGACGTCCCAACTTGTCCACCTTTTGCCCGTGCGCCGGGGCCTGCTGAGCCTGGCTCGTGCTGGTAGAGGCCGTGCTAGCTATCGGATGGACAGAGGCTATGTTGGCACACCAGACCGTGGTGTGGGACGCTGACTGACAGACAGCACATAGCGGGGAGCGAAGGCCTGCGAAGTGGCGGCAGAACAACTCCGTGTCCACTACGCTCCAGTCCGTTGCCAAATGAAACTGTGAGAATCTGGCTGCGGCTTTGGCCGAGAAGGACCGATGATAGTCGTAGAACGCTGAGCCACCGTATTTGTGGCCCAGGTCTACGATCAAATGGAGGTAGAGGTCCAGTTCCTCCCGTCTGTCGGGGGAGGCTGAGCACAGCACGTCTCTAAACATGCCGAAAGCGAGCGTGAACTCGGGCACCGTGAGCTTCCTGTTGAGCCTCGGATCCTTCGCTTTCAAGACCACCGATACGTCCCCCCAGGTGTAGGCCTTGTTCTCGGCTAAGTCATGGACCGAGATCAAGAGTGAGGCCAGATTAACGTCTCTGCCCTCTAGAATGTCCTTCCTTACGCTGGGTGGCACCAGGTGGGAAGGGTGAACGGTAGTCGTGGCAAGCTCACTACCTGCGGCCGGTGCACTGATGGCTGGGACCACCGCAGGGTCCGGAACCGTGGCAGCCGGGCTGGCCTCTAGACGAGACACCCTGTCCTGGACCTCAACGATTGAGGAAGACAGGGAAGACACGAGGGTGTGTAGCTGAGCGACGGCGGCTGAAATCGATTCCAGAGATGCCTGCTGGCTGCTGGGGCTTGCTGCGGCCGGTGGTGGGAAGAGGAGCCTGAATAGCTCCGCCTTCCTGGCCGCGGACGAGAAGGGTATCCCTCTGTGTCTCAGCTCGGCGGACAGCCTGGGAATTGTCCATGCCCTAAGAGACTGGACACTGCCAGCCTCGGAGGCTGACGCCGGAGACAGCGGGGTGGTGAGGTCATCGCTGCCAACTGATGACATGGCGGCTGCCAAGACCTGTTACTTGGTAGACTGGTCACGTGTCTGCAGGCTGGGCCTATAAAAGGTGACAAGAAATGAGTTTGGACGTGTCACCTGTGATATACATACCTGCCACGAGAAAGCAGGAGCCCCCCGTGCCCCTGCGTTTTTTTTTTTTTTTACCTGCTGGAACTCTGATCAAGTTGGTGCAGGTGGACCTACTGAATCCGACTGACCTGAGAGAGTGTGAGAGAAAGTACCTATTTAAGAGCCTAAAACTGCTGCCGTCCAGAGCGACGGAACCCAACGTAGATGATAACAACAGGCGATAGTGACTTGAGTCGACTGCCGAGATCGCTGTGGGATCAAATGACAGATGACAACACGAATGACTGACTTGACATGTTGCCTTAACTGAACGAACTTCCCGTGACAGGGCCCGGCCCGTTCGTACCGTATGGGGGTGACTGTGGGCCGGACTCTGGAGCACGTACAGAAATGAGGCAACCATGAAACGAGGCCAACTGCCTGGGTACGCTGAGGCCGAACTGTGACATCCAGCTGCCACCGGGTCCGACTCCAAGCTCCCCCTTTTTTTTTTTGTAGAAATGCGGCCGGCCTAGGGCACGCCGGCGCGAATTCGTACAGGCGGGTGACCAATTAACGCCGGGGCGTGGTAAGGTGACACAGAAATGATATAACATGACAAGGGCAAGAATCAAAGTATTTTTTTTTTTTTTTTTTTTTTTTTTGCGACTCCGCCCCTGGCGCATGTATTGAAATGAGGCCGGGCTAGGGCACGCCGACACGAATTAGTGCGGGGAAGTGACTGCATTCATGCCAGGCGTGGTAAGGTGACAGAAATGATATACCATGACAGGGGCAAGAATCAGGAATGTACGCAAACCAGTGATGCGATTCCGCCCTTGGCGCATGTATTGAAATGAGGCCGGGCCTAGGGCACGCCGACACGAATTAGTGCGAAGAAGTGACTACATTCATGCCGGGCGTGGTAAGGTGACAGAAATGATATACCATGACAGGGGCAAGAATCAGGAATGTACGCAACCAGTGATGCGATTCCGCCCTTGGCGCATGTATTGAAATGAGGCCGGCCTGGGTCACGCCGACCCGAATCAGTGCAGGGAAGTGACTGCATTCGTGCCGGGCGTGGATAGGTGACAGAAATGATATACCATGACAGGGGCAAGAATCAGGAATGTACGCAGCCAGTGATGTGATTCCGCCCTTGGCGCATGTATCGAAATGAGGCCGGGTAGTCGTGCATCTGGATCGCCCCGATCAGAGCATGCATGGATGCGACCGGACCAGGATCGAAGCGATGGCATGAACGCCCTGTTTAACTGATGCGAAATGATTTAGCATGACCGAATGGCCTGATACGTTAGCCATGTTTGAAATGATGAAATGATTGTCATGCTAATACGTGAAATGTTTCGACACGGTCGAAGTGATTCGTACAACTAGTATGCCAACAGTGCTTCGGAATGTAAATAGCGATTCGGCACGCTCGCTGGCGCCACCGATTCGGATAATGGCCGGACATGAACGATACGTGTGAGTGCAAACTGCACCCGTGCGTGCGTCATGTTGAACGATTCGGAGACTGCGTAGCACGACCGCGTAAGGGAACCCTTGAGTGCCGGATGCGGCATCGGTCGGAGTGTTTGTGGCGGGCGGCCCTGAATGTGCGTGCCGCTAGATGGCTCCCGATCGTGTACAACAAAAAAAACGTGCGAGTAAGTGTTTAGGTTTCGAGACAAGCAGCGCGTGGTTCGTGAGCTACGCAGACCACAGTTTAGTGACATGATAAGCAGTGCATGAGAACGTAAAACATGGGAGCCGAAGCCCTACCTGCGACAGCCGAACCAGACTCTTTGTACGAACTGCGACTCGGCGACACGAGTGCGACACGAAGGGACAACACGACTTACGAACACGGAACGCGGGACTGCAACAAGAGGAGACGGACAGACGAAAACGGAGCTCACGAACCGGCACCAACAGCGCTTGTCTCGAACGAGTCGGTCCTAGATGTCTGACGTATCAGATATCACGCACAGGAAACCGACAAAGACCGGCGGCCTTTGGGCTGCTTAAATACCCTCCGGGCTCCTCCCATAACTTCAGGCCGGTACCCGGCCTTCCAATATATATATATATATATATATATATACTCTGCATTTAGGATAGACTATAGATTTAGTCAGAGCAGGCAGCGTATTTATATATATATATATATATATATATACACTCTGCATTCAGTGTAGCCTATATCTACAGTGTATTCTGTGGTGTACTGTTTCTAACACATTTCAGGTGGTGTATTAATATATATATATACAGTTTTGCGTGTGTATATATATATATATATATATATATATATATATACATATATATATTTATGGTTGAAGCCCTATGGATATGAACAACATTTAGACATTTATCATAAAACTTACCACATGAATTGGACCTGAAAGTATGCCCTGGTCTGATGGACGGTATACCAAAATAAGGGGGCATACCCAAAATTAGAAATGAGTATTTGTGAAGAGAAATTAGTTCGAGAAATGCCCTGAAAAGGGGATGGGAGGGTGGGTATCGCGCACAGGAAACCGACAAAGACCACAGGCGAGCAGGCTGGTTAAATACTTCCACCTGCCTAGTCTCTTAATGACATGGTCTGGGACTCCATTGCGGGACGCAGCCGAGGCTGCTTCAATGTGGAAGGAGTGACCGGAGTACTGGCTGGGGTTGTAGGTTGCGAAGAAGAATCCTCACGTGTTTCAGGAATTGGCAGGCACTCAAGGGTTTGACCGGAAAGGGTAGTAGGGGACTGGAGTCTGACTGTTCGGGCAGGAGTGACAGTAGGCAATCGAGTATGGTAACTGGGCACCAGATATTGAAGGTTTTATAAAGGTATGAATTTTATAAAGGTGAATGAATAAATGAATGAATGAATGATTTGTATAGCGCTGCAAATGCGAACTGAATCGCCTCAAGGCGCTTGTCTGCTCTTGTTGTGATGCAATATTTAGAAGAGGTGGGTCTTGAGTTTTTTCCTGAAAGCCTGATGGTTTTCTTCCAAGCGGATGTTGTTTGGTAGCGCATGTCCACCCTGGGGCCTGCTTGCTGAGTTTTAGATACTGCAAGGTGGAGGATGAAATGGTCTTGGTAGCGAGCTAAGTGATGTCTACGTAGCACTCGGCCGGCGGGGTTGCTGCAGGTAAACTCGCTAGGGTGCAAGAACCCGTAGTAGGCTAGATAAGTGGCTGCTTGTACGACCAGGCTGGGGAGAAGACCAAATGGAGAAGTAGCAAGGACAACGGACATGTTCCTGAAGATGGCACTTGTAATAGGCAGGCATTTGTTACTGATTGTTGGTTGATGTTTCTGGATGCCGTGTAGGATGGCCCGGATCGCATGGGATGCAAACAAGGACAGTTTGGCGGGGTCTCGTAGTATCAGAAAGTGTTGAATGCCAGCTAAGTATAGCCGGATGGTATTATGGGATAGGGCTAACTGAGTATGGCTATATGAGATGAAGGAAAGTATGTGCTTGACGTCTGTTGTTCTTTCCGCGGAGCAGGATACAAGGAATTTGTCAAATGTGTTCCAAGCTGTATGGTAAGCTTTGAGCATGTTGTGGGATAGTGACTGGTTAATGAGCTTGGTCGCTCCGTGTAGCTGTTGTTCTAGTCCAGGGTCAGCTGAGACCAAGCGGGGATACGGGCTGATACTGGATCAGCTCCGACAACCGCTGAAAGAAGGAGGTGTAGTTAAAGCGTGAGAGTGCGTCCGCTGCGAGGTTGCACTTGCCCGGAATTAATGGACAGTGCATATTAAATTGATGCTATAAAGACAGTTGTACCAGCCTGCGCAGGAAGGACATAACCGAGAGCGACTTGGACCTGCCTTTATTAATAATATCGGGCGTGGCCTGATTGTCAGTGGTGAAGGCCACGGTTTGTCCTGTCCAGCTGTGACCCCAGAGCTGGGCGGCTGCCGCTAACGGGTAGAGCTCGAAGAGGGAGGAAGTCCGGGTAAATCCGGGAATTAAGAGTATCTGTGAAGGCCAGGGTCCTGCAAACCAATGGTGGCCAAAAATTGCAGCGAAGTCTGTGAAGGCTGCAGAATCTGTCACTACCTGTGGTGATAGGGATGATATAGAAGGTATATCATAGAATATACCATTCC
The DNA here is from genome assembly GCA_028564925.1 of Lithobates sylvaticus. Classification (NCBI taxonomy): domain Eukaryota; kingdom Metazoa; phylum Chordata; class Amphibia; order Anura; family Ranidae; genus Lithobates; species Lithobates sylvaticus. Next base: position 304,314,766 of record CM053030.1, on the reverse strand, counting down.
AGGTGGACAGGAATTCTTCCCACATAGATAGGTCCGCTACTGCCGCGGTGTCCAAATTTAGAATCTGATCAGGGTCCTGTGCCTGTGAGAGGAAGACCAAGAGACGTGACACAAAGGAGCGACCCTGGGGAATGATGCGCATGGCAAAATTGAGCATCTCCAACCGAGATTGGAGTTGCTTCTTGGCACAGCCCCTAATATGGGTGAAATCTCGGAGGACTGACCTGATGTGGGTCAGCTTGTCAAGGGGAGGCTGGCCTGCATGGAGCAAGTGTCTAAGTTGACTCCGAGGAAGGTGATGGAGTGTGCTGGTCCATCAACCTTATGTTCAGCAATGGGGACATTGAGACTCCTGAAGACGACTCTCAGTTTGTCGAGGTCTCCTGGGGGCACACTGGACTGTTCGATCAACAAGAAGTCGTCTAAGTAATGGATTACTTCTTGACACTGGGCTTTATGCAGTAGTATCCAGGTAAGGCACTGCACCGATGTGCTGAATAACCAGGGGCTACTCTTTGATCAAAAGGTCAGCTTGGTAGCGAAGTAATATGCTTCTTTTCATTTAATGCTGTGCCAGCACCAGAGAGACGGGTGAATGGGCAGGAGCTTGAAAGCGTCCGAAATGTCCGCCTTGGAGAGCCAGGCACCTGTGCCTGCTTTTATAATGGCCTGAATTGCCATGTCTATGGAGGCGTACTTCAGAAAGAACTCCTCGGAGGGGATTAGGGAATTCAGGCTGGGAACATGAGAAGAATGAGGCGCAAACAGGTCATACACCAACCGAACTTTATTTGAAAATTTGCCCTTGACAAGCCCAATAGGGCTAACTCTCCAGGTGTTGAAACGGGGCTGAGTGAAGGGACCTATGATGAAGTCTCGCTCCAGTTCAGCCTGTAACAGTTGATCTATGGCCTGCTCATCAGTGGCCGCTGAGCGGAGGTTCCTGCCTTCAAAGGTTGTGCGTGGCAGTGAAATGAGGCTGGTGTGAAACCCTGCTTTAAATCCCTGGATCAGGAAGGTGGCCAGGGAGAGAGTGGGGTTTGACGTGAGATAGAATCCCAGCCACAAGACATTGACTCGGCCTAGTCAGGATTTCTTTTGTTGCTTGACTTCGCATAAGTTCCTCGGGTGTGCCGTATGGCGTAGAGTGCAGACGTGGAGCAGTATACTTCAATATATGGGATTGTACCATCTGTCCATTAGGATTTCAAATTGGAGAGCACTATTATACTCTAATTGTTGAAACACAGATGTTTATCGTCCATCTAATGTGTATAAGCACTTCCTAGAAGTGCAAAAAGGTAATATGAGTTATTTTGTGTTTTCTGGGATAGAAGGGGTCAATTTATAAGTCAGAGGTGGCAATTTGTACAAAAAGTTACCCAACCATTGTTGGGTTTGTTTCTCTAATAGATTTCATAGTTGCTCTGTTTCTTTGTGTGTCATTTTGTTTAACATTTTATAAACATGATTTCTTGCTGTGTACATTTGTATATTAAAGGGGCTGTACATGGTGAAATGCATTAGTAGACTTTGCTTTGTACTTACTGTTTGCCTATGGAAGTGCAAACTTGTAATTTTGGAACTTAGGACAGTGTTCAGGATCATTCTTCTCACATCATGGTACAAGGCAGGGCTCAAGTCCTGCAGGAATGCATGGGAACAGAGTTCCTGTACTTTTTCCACAACAGGAACTCAGTTCCAGTTAGCAGCCTTGTCCTGCAAGACTTTGAAGTATGCAAGCTGTGTGGCAGGTGCTACACCAGCAGCTGCCACACAGCTCGCAATAGTAAGTGCCGCACACCTGACCATTCAGGCATTGCTAATAAGGGGCCCCATGACAGCTTCCGCTTCGATCTACCTGTCAATCACAGCTAGCTGACAGGTAGATCAGGTCCCTGCTGCTAAGAGATTGTATTTAGTCAGACCTCTCGTGATTCGCTCCTTCCCGCCGTCCCTCCTGATTTTCTGTCTCCTCATCTCCCCCCCCCCAGTCTCCTGCATACTTGCTTTGTGTGTCCCGCTGAATCCCCCCTCCTCTATCTTCGGTGCCATATGATGAGAGAACCCAGAGGAGGAGCACAGCTATTCTGCTCACAGGACATGCAGGGAGAGAGATGAGCTGAGGGAGGAACATCAGTTTGGGGTGGTAAGCTGAGCACAATACCTGACAAAGTTTAATGCCAGGAGGGAAGTTTATGTGGAAATATGTGAAGGGTTGGAATAGCAGGGAGTGTGTGTTGGAGCCCTTTAGAGTTTGCAGCCCCCCAAGCTAACATACATCTCCTAAGCAGGAACACATCACTATCTCCCCAAGCATTCTGTCCAGATAATGTGCAGTTAATTTATGACCTTTCTGTTTAACCCTGTGTTATCCAAACTCTGTTCAATGAAAAGTGTAAACTCACCACATAAAACACTCTATATACAAAATAAAATTCCCCAATAAAGATCAGAACATGATGTTCACATTTGGAATTTGTACCGAATTTTTGCATTTTTTCTTCAGCTTGTATAAGCAGCTCTATGTTAGCCTATTTGTCCATGAACATTAGGGCATTTACAGGCATATTTGCAGTGAAGGGAATTCCGGGAGAAAGAAAAACTATCAGAATCACATTTTTGAGAGGAGCTTTTGGGCAGAAAAATGCTTGATGCGCATAAACACTCATAAACATGCATAAACGCAGCATTTTCAAGTGTACATTGGTTATAGTGAAAAATGAGCAGAGGGGAATGTTTTGGGAAAAAAAAACTGTTATAAAAGTGAATGCCCATGAACTCGCATAAACTCATGTGTACTACAAGAAAAAAAATGTCTTTAAACCTAGGAGTATAAAATGTATATGATACAATACCTGGCTCATGTCAGTTCATAAATAGCCAGCCCAGCTTGTTCCCAGCCTCAACAACATCTGAATGAAGAAAAAAGGGTTTGCAAGAAACCATGTTTACTAAAAACGTGTTTTCTTTATTTCAAACTAGCACATGATACAAGATAAAGCACTGATGCATTTCTTGCTGTACTCGGCACTTTGTCAATGAATACAAAGCACTGAGTACAGTGGGAAATGTGTCAGAGCTTTAGTACAGTGGGAAATGTGTCAGAGCTTTAGTACAGTGGGAAATGTGTCAGAGCGTTATCTTGTATCATGTATTATTATAAAATAAAGAAAGCAAGGGAACATTGTGAGCAATCTTTATTTTTATTTTTTTATTTAGGCACTTGAAGTGCTCCTGTCACTGTGACATGCCTTTGCTGATAAACTAAGGCACATAACACACTGTTGTTGTGTGACATGTCTTTGTTAATCAAGCCATTAATGATATCTAGGTCAAGTAAAGAGAAGATGGTGATCATAATGTGATTGCAATTACATAGATTTTGTTTATACATAACATCCATTCAAGATCACCAAATCAAGCGAGGACTTAAAGTGGTTTTAAACTCACCCAGATAACTTTTCCCCATTTAAATTGCTTTGTATGAATGTGTTCTAACCTGCTCCGTTTGCTTGTAATCTACCTTTTTCATTTTCATGACGTCAGCAGCACATGCGCATATTTCGCCCAATTCATGGCACGCTCCTTGTGCTGTCTGTCCATTCATTCATCTCCATCTCCTCTCTGCGGCACAGCTCTGAGATCCCGCAAGATTACAGTGCTATTCACAAGTTCCTGAAACATCCCATGTGACTTGCAACGTCACAGGGGGTGTAAACATCAACACTTTGCATGGGACACAGGAGCAAGATCAGCTTCATCAAGTAGATTTGTGTCAAAAACATATTAAACGATCACTAAATATGTGTTGCAAAGCTTGCTCACCTCTCTATGCTTCAATACGTGGGACAATATTGCTACACTAAATCGGGAATGAAAACGAGGTTTAGCTACAACATTACTGAGCATGTGCGAGGTTACAGCAGGGACAAACATGGGATTGTAGGTCGCACACATCTATTAACTGAAAATAGCATTAAATAAAAAAATACATGACACAATACAATTTGGTATTTAAAATGGCCACGGCACCTTTGTTGGTATTAAAATTTTAATCTATTAAAACTTTATTCAAATATCAATAAGTAAATAAATATATATTCAAAATTTAAACAAACTTTAAATTCGCTCAGTCATAGAACTCAAGCTATAAATGAATAATTATTAAAACAAAGTCCCCACCAGCCGGGTTTGTTTACAACAAACCCAGGGACCCCAGCACCGTGGCCCTTTCAATGCTATTCTAAAGGCTAAATTAAATATGTCTAAACCAACATCCGATAGATGGACACCATCTTGCCTGTATATACCAGGGAAGCCTCCTTCCAAATCAACATGACGGAAAGAGAACGCAATGGCATGAACTTTTCGACAGAGTGATTGACTCTTTTCTTAATTTTTTCAAGCGATTTGCTTTCAGGAGAAGATAACCAGCTTAGACAAGAAACTATTGCAGAGAAAATAATACAGGTATTAGGAAAAGAAAGTTTCAGACATTGCAAATCATGTTTTATTAGAAACATCAAGTCTAACGTTTTTCGCTTGCCAAGGTTATTACCTCCAAGGTGAAGAATTAAAATGACTAAACACGAAAAATAGTGAACATGTGTGTATAAAAACACCCTTGAGGGGGCGTGGCTTGGCCGAGCGAGGAGATGGCCGCTTGAGAGATCAGCTCCCGCCGTTGCCTCTCCTTACACAGCTTTAATGGAGTCTTTGACCTACCCAAACCTCGCAAAACTATGGGGACAGCCTCACGCCACACGTCGGCTTCCAGATCCCGCTCCCTCAGAGAGCCACCGAGCACCGGGACACAGAACATCCCTGATATGTTCCGCTCTCAGAGAAACAACATGGCGCCGTCCCGCCACAACACCTCACAACCTGAGACACCGCTGGTCACGGACCCGATGCTGACCCTCCATCCTATTCCTCAAACTAGGAATGAAGACCGAAATTCGCCTTCCCAACAACACCTCAGCCTGCATGATATGAGAATGATAGCGACGGACATTAAAGATACTTTATCTTCCGCCATCGCTGAGCTGAGGCAGGACATACGCGCCCTTTCTGACAGGGTTCTAGATGTGGAGAAGAAGACCTCTCAGCACGATGTAGTCATCCGTAAGGTGACTAGAAAAGTGGATGCCCACACCCTGCAGTTGAGGGAGGCCAATCGCCACATCGAAGAACTCGATAATAGGGGTCACCGCCACAACCTCAGAGGACTGCCGGAAAGCATTGACCCCAATCACCTCACGGCTGAAGTGTCGGCGCTGTTTAACACGCTTCTCCGCAAACCGCCTGGTGCCCATATCGAATTTGAAAGAATTCATAGGGCACTACGCCCCAGGGGAAGAGAGATGGACCCCCCTAGGGATGTGATCTGTTGTGTGGTAGATTTCCACTTGAAGGAAGATGTCTTACGACAGGCCAGAGACACTCCCCGGCTGCAACACCAGGGCACCCCTATCCAAATATTCCAGGATTTATCGGCAATTACTCTACAACACCGCCGAAATTTGAAGCCTCTGCTAGAAACTCTCCACGCTCAAGGCATACAGTACAGGTGGAAGTTTCCCTTCTGCAACTCGTCTAGGCCGGACGGCCTTCTTGAAAGTTCCAGAGGACCTCCACCTGTTCTGCCGCACCCTGGATATCCCCGAGATAGACGTCCCTGAGTGGTATGCTGATTACCGCCCGTACCCTACCAGACGTCAGTCGCCCTCGGATGACCGGATGGAAGTTCAAGAATCCACACACCAACGTCGCAGATCCCCTTCAGGCGCAAGAACGCGTTCCTCAAGATACCCGGAACATGGACGTGGCCCGGCAGACTCTCCCAGGTCTCGGGGACATCGCAGAGAACTATACTGAATCCTACCACCGTTACTTCCCCAACAGAGGCTTCTGCTGGGACTCTAGTGCTTCTAATTCTGCCTCGATTTTTTGTTTTTATTACTTTTTTTTTTTTTTTCTCGCAATCCTTTGTTTTTATCCCATCGGAGATGCTCTCTGCCTCACCTCCATCCAGTGACGTTTGCAGTGCCGATCGGCTGAACTGGTATCCACCCTATATTTTTGTTGCCCCCACGGCTTTACTTGCCTAAAGTTAAAATGGTTAAGCTGTTATTGATAGCAATGTTCGCCCAGTATATCTTATTAGTGCATGTTCACCCACCCTTTCTCATCCACAAGTAATGCAGTAATGTGGTTATGTTTGGCTAACTTGTCTTCTCCACGCTAGACTGTATGAGCTCCTCGTGTTTGGAAGATGACACACTTGCATGCGTGAGTTGGCCTGTTCCTTCCAGCCTCCGTTACTCCGCACGTCCGCGGTAGATCACATCATCAGCACACATTCTGACTGGGTAATGTACATATATTACATTAGATACTGATCTGCCTAGTTACAATAGGTTATAGGATATAGGTCTAACGCTAGGGGGTGGGGAGCTGACGTACACTTGAGGTTACCAATATCCGCCTGTGGAGGACAATATTTTCGTTCCTGTATCTCCCACTATATTTAACAACACCCCCCCCCCCTCTGCCCTCACTGGCTTAACCGGACCCCCCATCACGCATTCCCCCTGCTAATCCTGCAACTGGCTTATCACAGCCCCCAGTATAGCTCCTTCACTGCTTGTACATGTTAATAAGTGATCGACTGCTCTGGCAAGCACCCCCTAGAGGGTATCTCATTTAACACACTTGCATTACAATGACTAAGGATGTATACTATACTTTCTTTTTACCCCTCTTTACTCTAAGGGCTTTGCCCCACCAGGACTGGAAACTGTCAGAGAACTCACGCTTTCCATGCCCGTCCTCGTCCAGTAGGAGTGAATCCCCACTCTGCGAGCGCCAATACCCATGCGCAGCCTTCCCAACGGAACCGAACGTGCGGGCGTACCCGCGTACCGACGCTAACATGTGCGCGTCCTCGTCTACCAATACGAACGAGGGCACGCACTCCCACGTCAGCACAAACGCAATCGCACACGGACCCTCACCTCCACCAATCCCAGCACAAGGCGCCCTATATAAACAGGGCCTTCACATGGTGTCAGTGCTGGATCGTCTTCAGTCTTATGTCCTGAATACCTGCCTGGAGTACCTGCTACCTTGTTCCTGATTGACCTGGTTTTCCTGTTACCCTTCCTGGATTGACCCTGCTTATTGACTGTTTCCTCTGGTTTGACCTCGGCTTGGATTCCTGGACTACGTCTCTGCTCTCCGATTTGGTACCTCATCACCTGCCTATTGCCAACCTTTTGCCTGCTTTTGACCACGAACTTGCCTTCCGCTTGTACCTTGTTTGCCAGCCAGTTGCCAACCTTTTGCCTGTTTTTGACCATGAACTTGCCTTCCGCTTTGTACCTTGTTTGCCAGCCAGTTGCCGACCTGTTTCCTGTCTTGACCTCGCAGTGCCTACACCCACCTGTTCGGCCTTCACTGAGTACAGCCTTGGTTACCAACCTATACACCAGCTCTCCAGAAGAACCGGTACTTCCAAGCACCAGTCTACCAGCCGCAGGCACTTGCACCCTTTCGTGCCCCAGCACTCCCTGTTCCTACCACCAGGGGTGTTGGGACCGGAACCATGCACGAGGCCACCCCCAGCATCCGGACTCCGCTGTAAGGTACGTGATAGTACGATCCAGCCAGAATGGAGTCCGAAGGGGGTGCCTCGCCTTTAGAAGCTCTGTGCCAACAGATGTCGGCCCTTACCCAGGCAGTCCAGGGCCTGCGAGATGGCTATCATCAACTGGAACAGAGAGTGGAATCCATGTCCCCAGGCTCTGCAACTCATCAGGCCCCCCTGACATCCCGGCTTTCCAGCTCAGCAACCTCTGCATCAGCACCCACAGTAATGATGCCACCCCCAGAACCCCCCCACCGGAACGGTTTTCAGGGGACCGCAGCAAGTTCCGCTCCTTCAGGAATGCTTGTCGGCTCTACTTCTTGCTACAACCCCGTACCTTCTCCCTGGAGAGCACTAAGGTGGGGTTCATAGTCTCCCTACTCCAAGGGGAGCCTCAAACCTGGGCCCACCGTATGTTGGAACAAGCCAGCCCTCTTCTGGATACCCTGGACTCATTTTTGGATGAAATGGCCAAACTGTATGATGATCCTCAGCGCACCACAACAGCAGAGGCCAGCCTCCATGCCCTCCAACAAGGGCGCCGGCCAGTAGAGGACTACGTAACAGACTTTAGGCGGTGGAGTTCCGACACCTCTTGGAACGACGCCGCACTCCTCTAGCACTCCGAAGCACTGAAGGATGAGCTAGCCCGAGTGGGAATCCCTAGTTCTTTGGAGGATTTGATTCAGCTGTCTATCCAGATAGACCGTCGCTTGAGAGAGCGGAGGTCCGAGAGGTCCAGCTTGACACGCCCCACATGGGTGTTACCCAAAGGTCCCAACTACCCTCCTACTCCCGTCTCCCATGTGCCTGCTGCCACCTCAGGAGCACCAGAGCCCATGCAAGTCGGCCTACTCCGCTCACCATTATCACCCGAGGAGAAACAGCGGCGTCGCCAGAACAACCTCTGCCTCTACTGTGGGGAAGCTGGGCACTACGCCAACACATGCCCGAACAAGATCCGTAAGTTCAATTCATCATCCCGTGTGCCTTTCGCCTTGTCTCTAATAAAAGCCGCTCACATCGCTGTTCCTATTTCCTTACAGCTCCCAGAAAATATACTCCGAGTCCAGGCTATAATTGACTCTGGCGCCTGTAGCTGCTTTGTGGATCATGCCTTCGCTCTACAACATAACATCCCACTAACACCTAAGCAGCATCAACTCTCCATACGGCTAGCAGACGGGTCAAACATCAAGTCCGGACCTATTACTCTGGAGACACAACCCCTGTTCACCAGCATCCCACCAGGTCACCAGGAGCTACTCCGTCTAGATGTCATCTCCTCACCTTTGTTTCCTGTCATCCTAGGAATGCCTTGGCTACAGGCCCACAATCCCCAGGTCAATTGGGTCACCGGTGAGGTGACTTTTCAGTCCTCTTACTGTCTACAGAACTGTCTCAAAACCTTCCACCATATTCCACCAGTCATTGGGTGCCTAAGAACGGACTCTGAATTCAAAGAGTTGGTGCCACCAGTGTACCACAACTTCTTGGACGTGTTCTATAAACAGAAAGCAGACACCCTTCCTCCCCATCGGGTCTACGACTGCCCGATTGAGCTACTACCTGGGGCCGAAATTCCTTTCGGGCGGATCTTTCCCCTGTCCGAACCCGAACTCCTGGTTCTCAAGGAGTACATCGATGAGAACCTCAAAAAGGGGTTCATCCGACATTCCTCCTCCCCAGCAGGAGCCGGAATATTCTTTGTTGAAAAAAGGGATCACTCGCTCCGCCCATGTGTGGATTACAGGGATCTGAATAAAGTGACAATTAAGAACCGGTACCCGCTTCCACTAGTCCCGGAATTATTTCAGAGACTCCGCTCAGCAAAAATATTCACAAAGTTGGACCTACGTGGGGCCTATAACCTGATCAGGATACGCAAAGGGGATGAATGGAAGACAGCATTCCGAACACGTTTTGGCCACTTCGAATATTTAGTCATGCCATTTGGACTATGCAACGCCCCGGCCACTTTTCAACATTTTGTTAATAATATTTTCAGAGACTTTCTAGATTCCTTTGTAATTGTCTACCTGGACGATATCCTGATATTTTCCACCTCTCTAGAAGTACATCGTGATCATGTAAAACAAGTTCTGGGCAGATTAAGGCAACATGGACTTTACGCAAAGGCCGAAAAATGTGAATTTGAACGCCAGACCATTCACTTCCTCGGCCTGGTGATATCAACTGGGGGTGTAGCCATGGATCCCCAGAAGGTCTCTGCCATCATGTCCTGGCCGCCCCCAAATGACAAGAAAGGGGTACAACGTTTTATCGGATTCTCTAACTTTTATAGAAAGTTTATCAAGAACTTCTCCAAGATCATCGCACCCATCACTCAGCTCACCAAGAAGCAAAGCCGCTTCCAGTGGACTACAGCGGCCCAAGCCGCCTTCGACCAATTAAAAAGGACATTTACCTCCGCCCCAGTACTAAAACACCCTGACCCTGCATTACCCTACACTCTGGAGGTCGATGCTTCGGAGAGTGCGGTAGGGGCCATCCTGTCTCAACGCCAAGGACCCAAGTCTCTAATGCATCCGGTGGCCTTCTTTTCCAGAAAACTAGGTGTGTCGGAAAGGAACTATGACGTAGGTGACCGAGAACTCCTAGCAATAAAGCTAGCCTTGGAAGAATGGCGGTACCTCCTGGAAGGGGCAGCACATCCGATACTGATCTTCACAGATCACAAAAATTTAGAGTACCTCAGAACTGCCAGACGCCTTAGACCTCGACAGGCCAGATGGGCTCTTTTCTTTTCCCGTTTTAATTTTCATATTACTTATCGCCCTGGATCCAAAAACGTTAAATCCGATGCCTTATCCCGAATGTTCACAGAACTTGAAACCCCGTCTCCACCGGATACTATCCTACAAGCAGGGAATTTCCTACTGACCCAATCCAGTTTCATGACACAGCTCCGCCAAGCCTCCGTGAAAACACAGTTACCTCCGGGCACCAACCTTCAGGAGAGGGATGGGCTTTTTTGGCTAGACAATAAAATTTTCATCCCTCAAGACCTACGCACCACCGTCTTACAGGCCTGCCATGACTATCCTCTGGCGGGTCACTTTGGGGGCCACAAGACTGTGGATCTAATCCAGAGACACTTCTGGTGGCCAAATCTGGCCAAGGACTGCAGGAATTATGTCAACTCTTGTCTGATCTGTCTAAGAAACAAGAGCAGTAAAAATAAATCATGGGGCCTGCTGAAACCACTGCCCATTCCCGAAAGGCCATGGGACAAAATCGCCATGGATTTTATTGTGGAGCTTCCCCCCTCTAAAGGGTTCTCTTCCATTTTCGTGGTGGTAGACCGCTTTTCCCGGATGGCACATTTCATTCCCATGAAAGGGACACCTTCAGCTATTGAAACCGCCAGGATCTTCATTAAAGAAGTTGTCAGACTCCATGGAATCCCCAGTGACATCGTCTCTGACCGTGGAGTACAATTCACATCCAAGTTTTGGAGGTCATTATGCAAGGCACTAGGTATTAAATGTAGTCTCTCTTCAGCTTACCATCCACAGACCAACGGGCAGACCGAACGTACCAATCAAACGTTGGAACAATACCTACGTTGCTTCTCCTCGTTTTCCCAAGAGGATTGGGCCTCACTGCTTCCCTTGGCAGAATTTGCATTTAACAATTCCATCCACTCCACCACGAACCAATCACCATTTTTCTCCAACTACGGATTCCATCCCTCCTTTCTACCCGCACTTGTGCCCGAATCCTCTGTACCGGCTGTTCAGGATAGATTGGATTTCCTTTCCTCCAACAACCAGGTGCTCAGGGAAACTATTGCTAAAGCACAGGAGGATGATAAAAAATATTTCGACAAGAAGAGAAGGGGAGAATTGAACTTGGAGGTAGGAGATCGTGTGTGGCTATCTACCACAAATTTAAAACTGGCATGCCCCTCCAAGAAATTGGGACCTAGATACTTGGGCCCTTTCCCTGTCAAGAGAAAGGTCAACCTAGTGGCCTATGAACTTGAACTCCCCGCCTCATTCAGGATACATCCGGTATTTCACGTTTCCCTACTTAAACCTGATGTTCCAAATTCCTTTCCAGATCGTGAAGTAGGGCCTCCGGAAGCTATCAGAGTGAATGGGGAAGAAGAATTTGAAATTGAAGCTATCCTGGACCACAGAAAACGGCAAGGAGAGGACCAATATTTAATTAAATGGAAAGGTTTTGGCCCAGAAGAAAATTCCTGGGAACCAAGATCGAATCTTCATGCTCAGAGACTCATACAGGCTTTTCACCGTTCCCGCTCCCAGGGTTCGTTTCAAAGAGGCATCCGGAGGCTGCCCCTAAGGAGGGGGCAATGTCAGAGAACTCACGCTTTCCATGCCCGTCCTCGTCCAGTAGGAGTGAATCCCCACTCTGCGAGCGCCAATACCCATGCGCAGCCTTCCCAACGGAACCGAACGTGCGGGCGTACCCGCGTACCGACGCTAACATGTGCGCGTCCTCGTCTACCAATACGAACGAGGGCACGCACTCCCACGTCAGCACGAACGTGTGTGCGCAATCGCGCACGGACCCTCACCTCCACCAATCCCAGCACAAGGCGCCCTATATAAACAGGGTCTTCACATGGTGTCAGTGCTGGATCGTCTTCAGTCTTATGTCCTGAATACCTGCCTGGAGTACCTGCTACCTTGTTCCTGATTCACCTGGTTTTCCTGTTACCCTTCCTGGATTGACCCTGCTTATTGACTGTTTCCTCTGGTTTGACCTCGGCTTGGATTCCTGGACTACGTCTCTGCTCTCCGATTTGGTACCTCATCACCTGCCTATTGCCAACCTTTTGCCTGCTTTTGACCACGAACTTGCCTTCCGCTTGTACCTTGTTTGCCAGCCAGTTGCCAACCTTTTGCCTGTTTTTGACCACGAACTTGCCTTCCGCTTTGTACCTTGTTTGCCAGCCAGTTGCCGACCTGTTTCCTGTCTTGACCTCGCAGTGCCTACACCCACCTGTTCGGCCTTCACTGAGTACAGCCTTGGTTACCAACCTATACACCAGCTCTCCAGAAGAACCGGTACTTCCAAGCACCAGTCTACCAGCCGCAGGCACTTGCACCCTTTCGTGCCCCAGCACTCCCTGTTCCTACCACCAGGGGTGTTGGGACCGGAACCATGCACGAGGCCACCCCCAGCATCCGGACTCCGCTGTAAGGTACGTGATAGAAACCCTGTATTGTATTATAAATAGTAGTACCTACAGGGCTTATTATGACTCTCTCTAAGCTATCACTTAATGATAACTGCTGTTGGTAATTTTATGTCTGCCAGAATGTGTTTAACGTTTACCCCTCTTCCATGTGATGTATACTGGTTTATTACGAGAATCCTACCAAAATTAGGGGTATAGAGTGATAGGATTAGGCTCTTTACTATTTTTCTTATACTATGACTCCTCTACTTATTAAAAGTACATACTAGACCCACGTGCTTTCTACCTGCATCTATCCTCACCCCACCCACTGCACATCCACCACTACTCCTTATCGGTTATAGGTGCATAAAAATGATGTCTTTTCTATGTCTTACGTTTTTGATAACACCCTTGCACACTGCTCCTATGTATACACTTCTATGAGAGGCAACGGCGGTGCCACCGTATAGATTTGTATTCACTCACGACGGTATCGTGAGGTTCTAGCCAACCCCCACACAGCGCAGTTCTCTGATATATAGTATACCTTCTAACTCGCTAACTGTCCGCTGTATCTCCCTAACCTACACCTCCTCGGAAAGGTATAGGTTAGTGATTGCCTGGTCATTCCCTATCAGACCTACGGTTGATTGTTACTAACCTCTCCCCCCCCCTCCCCCCCCTTTTTTTTTTATTTTTTCTCTAGACCCGCCTATCATTCAATAGCATGACGGATACACATCCCTCCCCTGGGAGACAACAGACCTCCACATCCCCCTTACATTTCCCTCAAGTAAAACTTTGCTCAATCAATATTCGTGGCCTGAATATCCCTGAGAAACAATCGCAATTACTATATAGCTTACGGAAGGATAGGGTCCACATTGCTTTTTTGCAAGAAACCCACTTTCGCTCAGATAATATCCCCAAACTGCATGACCACCACTTTCCTAATGTATATCATGCCACTACAGATGTCTCCAAATCGAAAGGAGTCTCCATATTATTGTCCAAACACTGCCCGTTGAAAGTTTCTGACACTAAACACGATAGCAATGGTAAGTACATATTCATTAAAGGAACACTACATAACAGGCCTATCACATTGGCGAACATATATGCACCCAACATACGGCAAGTCCCTTTCTTCCGGGAAACACTACAGTTACTTACGGAATTCCAATCAGGCATTCTAGTGCTAGGTGGGGATTTCAACGTTACTCTTACACCTGCTTTAGATTCATCCAACGGATCCTCCACACTACCCTATAGAGCCTTAAGAGATATCAAACAAAGACTCCAGGAACTGACCCTTCATGACACCTGGCGTACTTTGCATCCTAATGACCGCGATTTTACGTTCTTCTCCCCACCACACAACAAATATTCAAGACTTGACCACTTTTTCCTCTCCCAAGCTGATTTAACACTCCTAACCAAAGCGACAATTGAACCTATGTTGTTATCTGATCACAATCCCATCTCCATGATACTTTCTGTACCATTGGATAGATCTCCTAACCCCATATGGCGCCTTGACAATTCCTTATTGACTGACTTACTTAACACACAGAAACTTCATACCCGCCTTACACAATTCTTTCAAGAAAACCCCATGACTGACTGTTCCCCCTCAACCACATGGGCTGTGCATAAGTGTGTGATCCGTGGTGAACTTATATCAATGACCGCCCACCCAAACAAATTACGACGACAACGCATATCCGATCTCACAAATAAAATCAACTCACTGGAAAGACTGCACAAAGCTTCCCTCGCCAACCAAACACTAAAGGAACTTGTACAAGCTAGGGAAGATCTTAAAAAAGAATGGCATATTAGACTAAAACGCAAATATCTTTTAACACAGAAACTGTTCTATGAGTTCGGAAATAAAACGGGAAAATTACTGGCTAGGGCTCTACAACATAAAAAAGCTTCGACGACCATACACAGAATTATTGACCCTGCTGGTAATCCTCATGTATCCGTAGATAGTATTACTAAGCAATTTACCACCTACTTTTCTGCACTTTATAACCTATCCAGCACTGACACTCCAGACAGACTTTCCCATAGACAGGATTTGATCTCCACCTTTCTTACACAGTATGGTATTCCTCCGATTTCTGCAATGGATTCAGAAGCTCTCAACATCCCCATCACTGTCGATGAACTTAAGGCTACCCTACAACAGCTTAAGACGGGCAAGAGTCCGGGCCCAGACGGGCTAACTGTAAGTTATTACAAAACATTCCTCAATGTCCTAGCACTTCCTCTTACTACCACATTTAATTCATTTGCTTCCCCTGACCCAATTCCCGACGATCTTTTAGAGGCACATGTCGCTCTCATTCCTAAACCAGGAAAGGATGACACGATTGTCTCCAACTATAGACCTATATCCCTTCTGAACGTGGATATAAAACTATATGCCAAAATACTCGCCAACCGCATTCTTCCACTTCTCCCAAACTTAATCTCCCTAGACCAAGTGGGCTTTATTCCTGGGAGGGAGGCCAGGGATAATACCATTAAAGCCCTCAACATCCACCGCTGGCTCTCGCACAAGTCTTCTCAATCGGGTTTTTTCCTGTCGCTCGATGCGGAGAAGGCGTTCGACAGAGTGTCCTGGGACTACATGCCCGCTATGCTGAAAGCCCTAGGATTCCCACCTAGATTCCTACAAATGATTCTCACGTTGTACTCAAAACCCACAGCTCGGTTACGGATCAATGGACGCCTGTCGAGCGCCTTCTCTGTCTCGAATGGCACCCGTCAAGGTTGCCCGCTATCACCTATCATATTCATCCTCACCCTGGAACCCCTTCTACGCAAGCTCAGAGCAAACCAAGACATCATAGGAATAGAGATTCGAGATAAACATTACAAAATAGCAGCATATGCGGACGACATCCTCCTCTTTCTTTCAAACCCACTTACTTCCTTGCCTAATCTATTGAAAGACTTTAGCCTTTTTAAACAACTATCTAAGCTCCAAATAAATTTCTCTAAATCAAAAGCTCTTAACATATCCCTCCCTTCACAAATTGTGTCCCAATGTCAGCTAAACTTCCCTTTTACCTGGGAAGCTAAGGCCCTCACATACCTGGGTATTCAAATACCTACAGACTTGACCGACCTATATGGACAGAATTACCTCCCAATATTGCGGAACATACAAACGGACCTTCTCAAACGGTCATCGGGACAATTCTCATGGTTTGGACGTATAGCTATTTTAAAAATGAATATCCTACCCCGCATACTATACGTTTTGCAAGCTGTACCAATCAGTCTCCCCACTTCCTTCTTCACTTCCTACAAACGGTTGTGCCGCAACTTCATCTGGGCAGCAAAATCACCTAGGATCAGCTGGAACACACTTACTCTCCCAAAATCCAAAGGAGGGTTGAGCCTCCCTGACGTTCAGAAGTATCACTTTGCATGTCATCTTACCAGAATAATTGACTGACATGCCCACGCCCTGACTAAAGACTGGGTTTCTATAGAGAGCTCCTTTGACATCATTCCACTTACCCACTTACCATGGATCCCACTACCCAAACTTCCAGAAGCCTATTCCTCACATCCGCTTACTGGCGCTACTATGTGTGCCTTTAAAAAAGTTGTACAGTCACTAGATTGGACGCCTTCTCCAGGCCCACTGACCCCATTACACGGACACCCTGACTTTCCCCCAGGGATACCTTCTAGCATCCATTTAAATGCTCACAATCTTAACACTATCAGAGCATCACACCTTTTTCAAGATGGTGCCCTGCTTTCCTTTCCAGAGGTTTTATCACGCTTTCCCGACCGTCCCATACCATTTTACAGTTTCCTGCAAATCAGGCATTTCCTTACCACTGTTCGCCCGATAGATCTCTGGATCAGAGACCTCACACCTTTTGAAATTCTATGTACCACTGATTCCCCCCAGAGACATCTCATATCCACCACGTATGCACTCTTGTTTGCTGGGATTTACCCCTAAACATAACACGATAGTCAAGGTATGGGAAAGATAATTTAACATAGACCTCACTGATAAGGAATGGGAACTCATCTACCACCGTATACATAAGAGCACCGTTAATGTCTCAGCTCAGGAGAACTCATACAAAATTTATGCGAGATGGTACAGGACACCTGACGTTATTCACAAATATCACTCAGAAGTATCACCTCTTTGCTGGAGATGCGGTCTCGACATAGGCACACCACTCCACATATGGTGGAATTGTGCCCTACTCAAACCTTATTGGGAAAACGTACACAGAATCGCCTCGCTCATCTCGACCTATACTGTGGACTTTACACCTTCTCAACTTCTATTACAACACCTCTCTCTTCCACACTCAGTTTATAAAAAATCCATCCTTCCACACATGCTTAATGCAGCTAGACAATGTATACCAACTCTATGGAAGACCACAACACCTCCAACAGTACTGGACTGGTTCCGAAGCATAGATAAAATATCAGAGATAGAAAATATTATCCATCAGGCCAAGGACAATCCGACCACCTATACAAATATCTGGTCTAGCTGGCTCCATTTCAAGACCTCTCAGTCTTATCAAGAACTCACCCGCACTTTGTAATTATTCGACCAAATACCCATATCCTGATCCCTAATTGCAACTCTCAAATAGGCTTAGTATCCGTCATGCTATCTACACAGCTACCAGACATACTATCCGACTGTATTATATAATTAGGATCGATATTCTTCCCTTCTAAACCCTATGAGTCCCCTACCAGTTTTTGCTCAACTTTAGAGGTGTTCCCTCGGTTTTTCTACTCCAAATATCCATATTGCTGACGAACGATCTACTATGCAACAGGCTTATAGCTTGTTGTCTCCTATGTTTCTTGCACCTACTAAGTCAGTGTATTCCCCCATCTTCTAAAAGGTCTTCCGCGCCATCCATATAGGTCCGACACTTTCCTTTTATTACTCACCATCGACTTTCCTCCACCTCGGCACAGTGTGTTCCCATGAGGGGTGCTGAGGTAGGGAAAGAAATGACTCGGATCTATTTGAGGATTCTTATATCCCTACCTGTATCAAACACTTATAATGGATCGGTATTCTGGCCACACGTTTCTATCTACAATTACTGACCTATTTCATCCTACACCCTTGCCAATACCCATCTCAAGCTCACCATTATTCTATTCTCATCTATTGTGTCTTCATTAAATGCTACACATAATAATTAGACCGCTGATAGTTTTCACTGAATCCCCGATATATAAATCTTTGTATGTGATCTATATCAGTTGTAATACTGAATGTTCAAGTTGTAATAATCCATTTGCTGTATATGTAGAATGTTTTGCATTTGACACATGTTTGGTGTCCATTTTGTTACCTTACATTTCTCAATAAAACTTTTATTGGAAAAAAAAAAAAATAAATAAAAAAATAAAAACACCCTTGAAATAATTTATGCAATTTTATAAAAATCGTGATAAAAAATGCAAAAAAATATTTATGTATAAGAATTCAAAAAAATCTATATAACAATTGAAAAGACTATGTGAAAAAATAAAAAAGTACAAAATATATATATATATATAAAAAAGAAGAAGAATTAAAATAGATGGAGTAGGCCATGAATGAAACGGAGTAGAAAGATGAAAAACAGATCAGTCCATTGAAGACCTTGAATACCTTTCCAAAAGATTTGAAACTTATTTGAAGGTAAAGATAGGTTGGAACTGTAGCAACGCTGTGAAGCTCGTTTATGAGCCCAATATATATATATATATATATATGTATATCTGAATGTCGAACTATCCATATATAAAATTGATACCTATAAATTAACGAATATAAATATCAAACCTCTGAGACTCCCATCTACCTAATTGCATAATGACCGCATCACTTAAACCCAATCTAGCAGCTTCTGTAGCCAGGGCTGAACTGGGACAAAAATTTGGCCCTGGACTTCATCATGACGGGTCCACTTTAATTTTGAGTGTCTCTATCAGCACCCCCCCTTATATCAGTGTGTCCCCAACAGCGTCCCCCTTACATCAGTGTGTCCCCAACAGTATCCCCTTCACATCAGTGTGTCCCCTTCAGCAGTCCCCTTCACATCAGAGTGTCCCCATCAGAGTGTACCAATAAGCAGCCCTCTTCACATCAGTGTGTCCCCACCAGCAGCCCCATCAGAAGCCCCTTTCACATCAGAGAGTCCCCATCAGCAGACCCATTAGCAGCCCCTTTCACATCAGAGAGTCCCCATCAGCAGACCCATTAGCAGCCCCCTTCACATCAGAGTGTCCCCATCAGCAGCCCCCTTCACATCAGCGTGTCCCCATCAGCAGCCCCCTTAACATCAGTGTGTCCCCATCACAGTGTCCCCATCAGCAGCCCCCTTCACATCAGAGAGTCCCCATCAGCAGCCCCCTACACATCAGAGAGTCTCCATCAGCCGGCCCCTTCACATCAGTGTGTTCCAATTAGAGTGTCCCCCTCAGCAGCCTCCTTCACATCAGTGTGTCCCAATTAGAGTGCCCCCATCATCAGCCCCTTAACATCAGAGAGTCCCCTTGAGAAGCCCCCTTCACATCAGTGTGTCCCCATCAGAGTGTCCCCATCAGCAGCCCCCTTCACATCAGAGTGTCCCCTTCAGCAGTCCCCTTCACATCAAAGTGTCCCCATCAGAGTGTACCAATCAGCAGCCCCCTTCACATCAGTGTGTCCCCATCAGCAGCCCCATCAGAAGCTCCCTTCACATCAGAGAGTCCCCATCAGCAGACCCATTAGCAGCCCCCTTCACATCAGAGTGTCCCCATCAGCAGCCCCCTTCACATCAGTGTGTCCCCATCAGCAGCCCCCTTCACATCAGTGTGTCCCCATCACAGTGTCTCCATCAGCAGCCCCCTTCACATCAGAGAGTCTCCATCAGCAGCCCCCTTCAGATCAGTGTGTCCCCATTAGAGTGTCCCCAGCAGCAGCCTCCTTCACATCCGTGTGTCCCCATCAGCAGCCCCCTTCACATCAGTGTATCCCCATCAGAGTGTCCCCATCAGCAGCCCCCTTAACATCAGAGAGTCCCCATCAGAAGCCCCCTTCACATCAGTGTGTCCCCATCAGAGTGTCCCCATCAGCAGCCCCATTCACATCAGAGAGTCCCCATCAGCAGCCCCCTTCACGTCAGTGTGTCCCTATCAGAGTGTCCCCATCAGCAGCCCCCTTCACATCAGAGAGTCCCGATCAGCAGCCCCTTCACATCAGAGATTCCCTACCAGCAGGCCACCTTCACATCAGATTGTCCCCATAAGAATCACCCTTCACATCAGAGAGTCCCCATAAGCAGCCCCCTTCACATCAGTGTGCTCCTATCAGAGTGTCCCCATCTTCAGCCCCCTTCACATCAGAGAGTGCCCATCAGCAGCCCCCTTCACATCAGTGTGTCCCCATCATCAGCCCCCTTCACATCAGTGTGTCCCCAACTGAGTGTCCCCATCAGCAGCCCCCTTCACATCAGAGAGCCCCCATTAGCGGCCCCCTTCACATCAGTGTGTTCCCATCAGAGTGTCCCCATCAGCAGCCCCCTTCACATCAGTGTATCCCCATCAAAGAGTCCCGATCAGCAGCAACTTCACATCAGAGAGTCCCCACCAGCAGCCCCCTTCACATCAGAGTGTCCCCATCAGGGGGGCGTGACCAGATGCAGGAGAGTGTGAGTAATAGAGAGTGAGTGTGTGAGGTGCCTCTCCTCCGCTCCTCCGCTTCTTACCGTCTTCTTGTCGACTCTGGAAGGAAGACGTCTAGTGTAGGAGTGGTTGGCGGCCTGGAACCATTGCTGTGCCCGGTGGTGGAACTGCCTGATCTCCCCCCCGGTCCCCTCCTGGGAGCCCCTCTCATTTTTATGGAGGGTCGGTGCTTGGACTGAGCAGGGCTGAAGCCGACGTTGCCTCTCCTGAGCTTGAGAAGCACTGAAGGACTTGCTGGTGCGGCTGACACACTGAGGGAGGTGGATAGAGAGAGGGTGTGGCGGCTCTAATTCCTTCAATTCCTCCCCCTCTTTAACAACAACCTTTAAACACTGAATCATGTCCAGGAAACGTGGGATAGAGGAACAGCTACCCCAGGATAGGGTGACACATGCTGCAAAGAAAAAGGGGAATCAGGCCACTGCAGCAGCAGCCAAACTGGAGCGCTATGCCCATGCACCTTCCCTGTCACCTGCTAAAGGGGGAAATCAACAAGTAACAACGCAGGTAACAACGCAAGTTAAACCTCCGGAGGATAGAAAGAGCCAAGGACCAGCATCTTCAAATCCCACCACTCCAGCAAGTGCCAAAACAGTGAGTACCAAGGGACTGGGGGGAGGAAAACCAGGAGCTATATCTGCAATACCTGCTGTGGTATTGGTTACGACCAATATGTGGCTGGTTCTATATCGGAGGAGGAGGAACCTACACTAAGAGATGTACTAAATGCCATTAATACCTGTAAAGACTCAATTATTAATCTTGATAGACAGTTGGAGAGTATTAAGGGGGAAATATTCTCAATGGGCCATGAGTTGAGTAAGACCGTGGAAAAGACTACCGCTTTAGAAGAGAGACTAAGTACAGTTGAGGATGATTTATACCCATTAAAGCGAGAAGTTAAAGGGTTGAAGGAGCAAATGGGTACGCAGGCAGCTAAACTCGATGAAATGGAAAATAGAAGCTGCAGAAACAACGTGAGAGAGTTATAGGCCTGCCAGAGCGGAGCGAGGGCCCTAATCTCAAAACATTCTTAGAGGGATGGTTTAGGGAAATTTTTGGGCCCACGGTCTTTTCACCATTGTTTGTGATCGAAAGAGCCCACGAGTCCCCTTTAAAGCCCGGCTGCCGGCCGACCATCCCAGACCGCTGCTCCTGAAACTTCTCAATTACAATGATAAGGTTACCCTTTTACAGAAGGCCAGAGAGGCAGGAGATATTAAATATAATGGAGTTAGGGTTTCACTGTACCCTGATTTTTCGCCAGACCTCCAGAAGCGACACGCCAAATTTATACCAATTAAGCGTACCCTGCAGAAATATAAGGTTGTATAGGCTTTGTTGTACCCAGCCCGCTTATGGGTGACAGCACTGGGTGGAACTGTGTTATTTAATTTACCGGCTGATGTGGCGCAGTGGTTAGAGGAAAATAAGAAAGACCTGTAGAACCGCAAAATATAATGGACATGTAATAATTATGTAATTGCGTTAAAAATGTACTATACAGGAGGGGGGTGGGGTGGAATGGGGGGGATTACATTTTTCTTAAAAAAATGTTTTTCTTTATTAGCTTTCTCCCCCACTCCCATCCCCCCCCCCCCCCACACTTTTCCCTTTTTTTTCTTGTCCTGTAGATATATTTCTTGTTCACTACAATATCACTGTAATATCACTGTATATTTTTGATTGTTTAAACTCGATGGAGTGGAGGAGGGGTAACGCACTTTGGACTGTATGGTATAGATGTATATAAGAATGGGAATAAGAGAGCAAATTAGGCTCCCACATTGGTTACATTCTGCACTAAAATTGTCAATATCACTGGCTTGGAATGTGAGGAGGGAAGGGTGGGGGAGGTATGGAAAGGTCACAGGTGAAGCCCTTAGGGTTAGCCCAGGTGGGCAGGAAGGGGGAGGGAGGTGGTTGGAGGGGGGTAGAGTGGGGGGGGAAGAAGCACACACCACAAATATTTGTTAGGTACCTGAGTGGAGAGCCTGACTTCGCTGGGAGGGGCTCTGGTTCAGGGCCCACTGGAGTGGAGACAGTGGACCCGTGAGCACAGCGGGGTAGGAGTGCCTGGAATGGATGCTGTGGCAGATGTAGCTGGTCAGTAGCGATCTCCTGGATGCTGAAGCAGCAGAGACTGGCAGACAGTGGAGCAGGGCCCGGATGTAGGGTGACCCTGAGATGGCGTCAGCAATTCTGGAGATATGCAGCATGCAGGGAAGCAGGCAGAGGGGTCGTCAGGCAGGCCGGGTCTGGATACACTTGGCAGGCAGGTAAGTGGGCACAGGCAATAGAGAGGTCAGACAGGCAGGAGTTCAGCGTTCAGGTATCAGTCCAAAGCAGAGTCAACAAGCCAGAATCAGGAATGGAGAAGGCAGCAGAGTCAAGTGGAAGCCGGATCAGGTTAACAGGAGTACACAAGCAGAGGCAGGTTTCACAAGGGACAAACTGTAGACGAACAGCACCTGACATGTGCAGCTGTCACCCTTTTAAAGACCAACTGGCGCCAAACATCGCTAGCGTGTCACGTGTGCGCCCGCGATGCGCGTGCCCGCGCTCGCTGCGCACGTGCGCGCGCCTGAGGGACACGCCGGTGCGTACCCTCGTTTCGACGCCCGGACGAATCAGCGGCGCGTGTGCGCATGCGCACGCGCTGATTCGACCGCACGTCGCAAGTGGAGCCCTGACATTGCCCCCCCACAAGGGGCAACCTCCGGGTGCCCAGTTGGTCGTCCTTCTCGGGGTGTGAAATGAAAAAGGCACGAATTAGTCTTTCAGCATGTATATTGTCCTCAGGTTCCCAAGAATTGCTTTCCGGGCCGAAGCCCTTCCATTTAATCAGAAACTGTCTTTGCCCTTGTCGCCTTCTACAGTCCAGTACAACTTCTACCTCGTACTCCTCGTTTCCATCCACTAGGACAGGTTCAGGAGGCCCGGACTCCCTATTGGGGAAGGGGTCGGGTACAGAGGGTTTCAATAGGGAGACATGAAACACAGGATGTACCTTCATGGTGTCAGGCAGGGATAGTTCATAGGACACCTCAGTAATCCTCCTCTTTACAGGAAAAGGGCCCAGGAACTTGGGTGCCAGCTTCTTAGAGGGACAGGTTAACTTTAAATTAGAAGAGGAAAGCCATACCTGATCCCCGATTTGCAGATTCAACTCTCCCCTCCTCTTTTGGTCAAAGGCTTTCTTACTGTCCGCCTGGGCCTTGGTTATGGCTTCCTGGAGGATTTGGTTGTTGCGGCTAAGGAAGGTCACCGCATCCTGGACTGCTGGAACGGAGGACTCTGTAAGAAAATCTGGAAGAAATGTTAAATGGAACCCATAATTAGCAAAAAATGGGGACTGCCCCGTGGTCGAGTGGCTGGCATTGTTGTATGCGAATTCCGCTAAGGGCAGCAGAGACACCCAATCATCTTGCACAAATGAAGTGAAACACCTAATATATTGTTCGAGAGTCTGGTTCGTGCACTCAGTCTGCCCATTAGTTTGGGGGTGGTAAGCTGAGGATAGGGCCAGCTCGATCTTTAGGCTATCACACAGTGCCCTCCAAAACCGCGAGGTGAACTGGACTCCCCTGTCCGAAACTATATTCTTGGGTACCCCGTGTAACCTAATGATTTCTCGGATAAATACACGGGCCGTCTCTGCTGCAGATGGAGTTCCCCTTAGGGGTAGGAAGTGGGCCATCTTTGAGAGTCGGTCAACAACTACAAAGATGGCCGTGTGACCTTCAGAGGGGGGCAGCTCGACTATAAAGTCCATCGTTATCATACGCCAGGGTCGGTCAGGTGCAGGGAGAGGCTTGAGTAGACCCCAGGCCCGGCCCCTAGTAGTCTTGCTTCGGGAGCACACTGGGCATGAACTAACATACTTGGAACAGAATTCCTTCAGACCAGGCCACCAGAAGGTGCGCTGCACCAGGTCGAGAGTCTTTCGGGCCCGAAGTGTCCTGCTAGTGGGTGATCGTGGAGGAGGGCCAATACTTTAACCCGGATGGGTTCGGGGACAAACACCTGGCTATCCTTCCAGAGTAGCCCTTCTCTACGGGTTAATGAAAGTCCTGGGGGAAGGAGCGGGTTCAGGGAGGCTTCCCTGATCTGGGACAGTAAGTCCGGTTGTAGCAGAAGGAAGTTGCTTGCAGGGAGGATGGTATCAGGAGGTGTGAGGTCTTTAGGGCAGTCATACATGTGTGAGAGCGCATCTGGCTTCACATTTTTAGATCCAGGCCGGTAGGTAATGTGGAAGCTGAAACGTGAAAAGAACAGGGCCCAGCGGGCTTGTCGTGGTTTTAGACGTTTCGCCGTCCTCAAGTACTCGAGATTCTTGTGATCCGTGTATATTAATACAGGGTGGACTGCTCCCTCCAGCAAGTACCTCCATTCTTCCAGTGCTGATTTAATGGCTAGCAGTTCTCAGTCACCTACATCATAGTTCCTTTCTGCGGGTGAAAGTTTCCGGGAGAAGAAGCCCACAGGGTGCATTAGGTCATTATTGCCCTGGCGTTGGGAGACCACAGCCCCCACTGCTACCTCGGAGGCATCCACTTCCAGGATGTATGGGAGAGATGGGTCAGGGTGACTGAGGATGGGAGCGGATGTGAATCGCCCCTTGAGTTTCACAAACGCCTCCTGGGCCTCTGGACCCCAATGAAACCGTACATTCTGCCTTGTTAGCTGCGTGATTGGCGAGATGATGGCCGAGAACCCCTTGATGAACTTTCTGTAAAAGTTCGCAAATCCGACAAAACGCTGCACACCCTTCTTGTCAGAGGGTGCCGGCCAGTCCAGTACAGCTGTTACCTTTTGTGGGTCCATCTCAATGCCTGCTGGGGAGATCTGAAGACCCAAGAATTGGATGCTCTGCTGTTCGAAGGTGCACTTCTCTGCTTTTGCATATAATCCGTGCTGACGGAGACGGAGTAAGACTCGGCCCACATGCCCCCGATGCTGCTCAAGCGTTCTGGAAAAGATTAGGATGTCATCCAAGTACACGATGACAAAGATGTCCAGAAAGTCCCTGAAGACCTCATTTATGAGGTGCTGGAAAGTAGCCGGGGCATTACAAAGGCCAAAGGGCATGACCAAGTACTCGTAATGCCCAAAACGGGTACGAAATGCAGTCTTCCACTCATCGCCTGATCGGATGCGAACCAGGTTGTAGGCCCCTCTTAAGTCCAGTTTGGAGAATATGGTGGCCGCTCTTAGTTTTTGAAACAGTTCTGGTATTAAGGGTAGGGGATAACGGTTTTTAATCGTAACTTTATTTAGTTCCCGGTAGTCCACACAGGGTCGGAGTGACTGGTCTTTCTTGGTTACAAAGAATATGCCGGCCCCTGCGGGTGAGGTAGAGTGACGTATAAACCCCTTCTTTAGGTTTTCTGAAATGTAGGCCTTCAGGGCCTCTTGTTCCTTCTCGGAAAGGGGGAAGATACGCCCGAATGGAATCTCGGCCCCCGGCAAAAGTTCTATGGGACAATCGTAGGTGCGGTGTGGAGGTAGGGAGTCCGCTCCCCGTTTACTAAAGACGTCTAGGAATTCATGGTATGGTTCCGGCACCGCTTGGATCAGGTCAACATCAGAGTCCAGACATAGAAGCGTAGCGGGTTGTGCCGGAGCTTCGTGTAAGCAATGTTCCAGGCAGTAGGGTGACTGGAACTTGACCTCCCCCGTGGACCAGCTGATGGTCGGGTCGTGTGCCTGCAACCAGGGGATGCCCAGGATCACCGGGAACAGGTGGGACGAGATTACATCCAAGGTTAACAGTTCCTGGTGATGGAGAGAAGAGATAGTGAGCAGAGGTTGGGTTTCCTGAACAACTTCTGAAGAGGAATGTCGTGCCGGCTGGCAAAAGTGGCATAGATGAAACAGCTGCAAGCTCCCGAATCAAGGATAGCGTTGGTGAGAATCGTCCTTCCCAGGAACTGAAAAGACAGGGGTAGAGAGATAGGGGTGGCATGGGCTGGTAAGGGAACAGAGTTGGTTGACACAGACGAAAGACACTTACGCAGCTTGCTCGGGCATCTGTGTCCGGGCCCACCGCAGTACAGGCACAAATTTAGTTGTCGGCGTCGGGCACGTTCCTCCGGAGATAGAGTGGGTCGCATGAGACCAAGCTGCATCGGCTCGCCGGCATCGGGAAGAGAATGGGCAGGGGCCACTGGTTGAGCAGGCATGTAACGGCTAGCCGGTAATGGAGCCCTTGCGGTCATCCAGGCCAAGCGGTGGACTTGAGCGGATCTCTCGACTCTGCGTTCCCGGAGCCGACGATCAATCTGTATACTCAGGGTTATCAGGCCCTCCAAGGTGTCTGGGGTGCCCACGCGGGCAAGTTCATCCTTTAGGCCTTTGGAGAGGCCCATGCGGAACTGATGCCTTAATGCCGAGTCATTCCACTGGGTGTCTGCGCTCCATCGTCTAAAGTCTGTCACATAGTCCTCGGCCGTTCTGCGGCCTTGTTGGAGCGCAGACAGAGCAGATTCAGCTGTGGTGGTTAGCTGGGGGTCCTCGTAGAGTTGCGCCATGGCTTCCAGGAAGGACGAGAGGGACTGAGTCAACATGCTATTCCCTTCCAGCAGGCGATGTGCCCAGATCTGAGGTTCGCCCTGCAGCAGAGAAATCACGAACCCCACTTTGGTGGCCTCTAGGGAGAAGGTTCTGGGTTGTAGAGCAAAATATAACTGGCAGGCGTTGCGGAAGACACGGAATTTGGAACGATCTCCGGAGAACCGATCAGGAACAGGTACTCTTGGTTCAGGAGGCAGCATCATCACTGCAGGAGGAGTAGCAGGTGGTACAGGAGGCTGCGGAGGTGCAGGAGCTGCAACATTGGGGTCAGCAAGTTGCTGCACTCGACCTTCCAGTCTGGTATATCCTTCTTGGAGGGATTGCACCGCCTGAGTGAGGGCTGCCAGGTGTGAGCAGAACTCCTTCATGGCAGAGGCTTCTCCCGCAGGCTCAGTCATGGCTGTTCGTACTGTTAGGTACCTGAGTGGAGAGCCTGACTTCGCTGGGAGAGGGCCTCTCTTACGGCTCTGGTTCAGGGCCCACTGGAGTGGAGACAGTGGACCCGTGAGCACAGCGGGGTAGGAGTGCCTGGAATGGATGCTGTGGCAGATGTAGCTGGTCAGTAGCGATCTCCTGGATGCTGAAGCAGCAGAGACTGGCAGACAGTGGAGCAGGGCCCGGATGTAGGGTGACCCTGAGATGGCGTCAGCAATTCTGGAGATATGCAGCATGCAGGGAAGCAGGCAGAGGGGTCGTCAGGCAGGCCGGGTCTGGATACACTTGGCAGGCAGGTAAGTGGGCACAGGCAATAGAGAGCTCAGACAGGCAGGAGGTCAGCGTTCAGGTATCAGTCCAAAGCAGAGTCAACAAGCCGGAATCAGGAATGGAGAAGGCAGCAGAGTCAAGTGGAAGCCGGATCAGGTTAACAGGAGTACACAAGCAGAGGCAGGTTTCACAAGGGACAAACTGTAGACGAACAGCACCTGACATGTGCAGCTGTCACCCTTTTAAAGGCCAACTGGCGCCAAACAGCGCTAGCGCGTCACGTGTCCGCCCGCGATGCGCGTGCCCGCGCTCGCTGCGCACGCGCGCGCGCCTGAGTGACACGCCGGCGCGTACCCTCGTTTCGACGCCCGGACGACTCAGCGGCGCGTGTGCGCATGCGCGCGCGCCGATTCGACCACACGTCGCAAGTGGAGCCCTGACAATATTAATACGACAGATGGCACAAATAAAGAGAAGGGTGGGATATGGGAAGGGGGAGGATCACACAGAGTGGAGAAGGGATTTAGGGTGGAGGGGAGAGAGTGGGACTGATAGATTGATTACTTTTTTTTAAATGTATTTATTTATTTTTTCTTCTTTCTCTCTTTTTTCTTTTCTTGTTTTTGATTTATTTTTGATACTTGTTCCATGCAAAATAAGACATTTAGTATAAATTCCTGGAATATCAGGGGCCTAAGGGATCCAACTAAGAGAGCCACGGTCCTGTCTGCATTGGAGGGGAGTGGGCCCGGACTACTCTGCCTGCAGGAGACCCATTTGACCAGTGCCACTGTGGCACAACTTTGCAACCAGAAATTCCAAGCTCAATATCATTCGGTCCACAAATAGAGAGAAGGGTGGGATATGGGAAGGGGGAGGATCACATAGAGTGGAGAAGGGATTTAGGGTGGAGGGGAGAGAGTGGGACTGAAAGATCGATTACTTTTAAAAAAATTGTATTTATTTATTATGGCACAACTTCGCAACCAGAAATTCCAAGCTCAATATCATTCGGTCCACTCCTCCTATTCAATGGGGGTGAGCATAATGATTGGAAGAGGAGTGATGTTCTCCTGCAGAGAGAGTTGTATTGATGAACAGGGCCGATATATCTTTTTGTTTTGCTCGATTGAGAATAAACCATACGTGCTGGCAAATATTTATACCCCCCCCCCCCCCATTTAAGCTGGAGGTTTTACACAAATTAGTGGAGTTTACACTGGAGGTCGTCAGGCAGGCCGGGTCTGGATACACTTGGCAGGCAGGTAAGTGGGCACAGGCAATAGAGAGGTCAGACAGGCAGGAGGTCAGCGTTCAGGTATCAGTCCAAAGCAGAGTCAACAAGCCGGAATCAGGAATGGAGAAGGCAGCAGAGTCAAGTGGAAGCCGGATCAGGTTAACAGGAGTACACAAGCAAAGGCAGGTTTCACAAGGGACAAACTGTAGACGAACAGCACCTGACATGTGCAGCTGTCACCCTTTTAAAGGCCAACTGGCGCCAAACAGCGCTAGCGCGTCACGTGGGAACTCCAGTAATAGCAGTAGGAGATTTCAATGCAGTCCTCAATAGGAGCCTAGATAGATTTCCGCCTGGAAACAGGTTTAATACAGCAGGAGATGATAGGTTGCCTCGATTTCTGGAGGAAATGGGGTTGAGCGACATATGACAAATGCGCTACACGCAGGAACGACAATATTCCTGCTTTTCAAGTACCTACCTTACTCCCTCAAGAATCGACATGGCCCTAGGGAATAGGGAAGCAATATTGTTGGTAAGGATTATAGAGTATGGTCCAAGAGGAGTGTCAGATCACTCCTCACTTGTGTTGACAATGAATACAGGGAGTAAAATCCATCCAAGAGAATGGAAAATCAGCCATTGTTGGCTGGAATCGATTGGCAACCCTGGAGAAGTGGTAACCAGATTGCATGAATTTGTACAAATCAATGCTGGTACGGCATCACCTGGAGTGGTCTGGGACTCCTTGAAGGCCTATCTTAGAGGTCTCTTGATCCAAAAAGTGGCAAGAACTAGGGGGAAATTGAGGGAGCAGGAAAGAGACATCAGGAACGAGGTGATATTGGCAGAGAGGCGATATTTCGAAAACCCAACACCAGGTAGGCAAAAGGATTGGCTAGATAAGCAACAAATTTATAAAATGGCTATTACAAGAAGCTCAGAAAACAAACAAATATTTCAGAGACAGTGTCAGTTTGGAGAGGGGGAGAGAGTGGGTCGCATGCTGTCCCTGTTGATTAGATCTAATACCCCCCCCCCCCCCCCTCCACTGTTTCGGCGGTTAAGACATCAAGTGGAGAGATCTCCATAAATGGGACAGAGATAAAACAATCATTTAGTGACTATTACAAGTCACTCTACAAATCTACCAGGGGAGCTGAGAGTGATAAAATGGATGGTTTTCTTCAAGGAATGTCAATCCCAACCTTGTCAGAGAAGGACAGAATAGATATAGAAGCACCGGTGTCACTTGAGGAATTACAGCGAGCCGTGGCCGGGATGTCCAATCAAAAGTCAGGATTGTAGTGGATTGTAGTGGATCTGATAAAATTACTGTATTATGTCTCCCTCTCTATCTCTCTAATATTATTTTCTCCCTCTTGTTGTGATATATATATATATATATTACATTCAATTAGAGTCAGAGGCAGAATAGCAGATATATTCTGGATTTGGACCAGAAATAGAACCATAACAATTGGCGCACCAACGTGAGGCTTGGATTCTGGCTTAGGAGCAGCCGACCCAGATGACTGCCAGCTGATCGAGGTGTGACTGTCGGAACGAGGCCTGATCAACTTTGAAACACGGTAAGAGAAGAATGTTATGTTCCTTACCTGTGTGGTTTCTGCCTCGGTCACCCTCGGTTCAACTCGCGGTCCATCTGCTGTTGCAGGCCACCAAAGACAGGTAAATTCTTGTGCAAGGCTGATTTAATAAGACCTGTCGACCTATTCTGCCGGCTGATATTTTATGTTATGTGTTTTATGTTGCATTGAATGTGGCTATTTCCATGGATGTCTGTATGAGAAGGGGTGACACAATGATTCCTCGTCAGGGTTCTTAATGGGCTCTGATTAGTGAGAGGGTGTCTCGGCAATATATGTATAAATATATAGACACAATGATTCCTCGTCAGGGTTTTTTTAATGGGCTCTGATTAGAGAGAGGGTGTCTCGGCAATAAAATAATTATATAGACACAATGATTCCTCGTCAGGGTTCTTAACGGGCTCTGATTAAAGAGAGGGTGTCTCGGCAATAAAATATCAATATAGACATCAATATTCCTCGTTAGGGTTCTTAATGGGCTTAGCAGGCTGTGGAGCCACAGGAGGGGTGGAAGTCTAGCGACAGAATGATGATAATAGGGGACCCAAATAACATACTAGTGGAGGTACTAGAGGCAGACTCATTAATCTACAGAGGCCCGACGATAAAACTAGTTAGTAAAGTATGGCAGGTAATATACCCCCCTATGGAATAATAAAAAACTAGTGAAAGTAAAGAGTGTCTTTATCAGAAGCCCCCTTCACATCTGAGAGTCCCCATCAGCAGCCACCTTCACATCAGAGAGTCCCCATCAGCAGCCCCCTTCACATCAGAGTGTCCCCATCAGTAGCCCCCTTCACATTAGAGTGTACCCTTCAGAATGTCCCCATCAGAAGCCCCTTTACATCAGATAGTCCACATGAGCAGCCCCCTTCACATAAGAGAGTCCTAAACAGCAGCCCCCTTTACATCAGTGTGTTCCTATCAGAGTGTCCCCATCAGCAGCCCCCTTCATATCAGAGAGTCCCAACGAGCAGCCCCCTTCACATCAGAGAGTCCCCATCAGCAGCCCCTTTCACATCAGAGAGTCTCAAACAGCAGCCCCCTTCACATCAGAGAGTCTCCATCAGCAGCCCCCTTCACATCAGTGTGTCCCCATCAGAGTGTCCCCATCAGCAGCCCCCTTCACATCAGAGAGTTCCATCAGCAGCCCCATTGACAGCCCCCTTCACATCAGAGTGTCCCCATCAGCAGCCCCATCAGCAGCCCCCTTCACATCAGAGTGTCCCCATCAGCAGCACCTTTCACATCAGAGTGTCCACATCAGAGTGTCCCCATCAGCAGCCCCTTTCACATCAGAGTGCCCCCATTAGAGTGTCCCCATCAGCAGCTCCTTTCATATCAGAGTGTCCCCATCAGCAGCCCCATCAGCAGCCCCCTTCACATCAGAGTGTCCCCATCAGCAGCACCTTTCACATCAGAGTGTCCACATCAGAGTGTCCCCATCAGCAGCCCCTTTCACATCAGAGTGCCCCCATTAGAGTGTCCCCATCAGCAGCTCCTTTCATATCAGAGTGTCCCCATCAGCAAGCCCCCTTCACATCAGAAGAGTCCTCATTAGCAGCCCCCTTCACATCAGTGTGTCCCCATTAGAGTGTCCCCATTAGAAGCCGCTTCACATCAGTGTGTCCCCATCAGAGAGTCCCCATCAGCAGCCCCCTTCACATCAGAGAGTCCCCATCAGCAGCCCCCTTCACATCAGAGAGTCCCCATCAGCAGCCCCCTTCACATCAGAGAGACTCCATTGGCAGCCCCCCTCACATCAGAGAGTCCTCATAAGTAGCCCGTTCACATCAGAGTGTCCCCATCAGCAGCCCCCTTCACATCAGTGTGTCCCCATCAGAGAGTCCCCATCATCAGCCCCTTTCACATCAGTGTGTTCCCATCAGAGTGTCCCTATCAGCAGCCCCCTTCACATCAGAGAGTCCCCATCAGCAGCTCCCTTCACATCGGTGTGTCCCCATCAGAGTGTCCCCATCAGCAGCCCCCTTCACATCAGTGTGTCCACATCAAAGTGTCCCCATCAGCAGCCCCCTTCACATCAGTGTGTCCACATCAGAGTGTCCCCATCAGCAGCCCCCTTCACATCAGTGTGTCCCCATCAGAGTGTCCTCATCAGCAGCCGCCTTCACATCAGTGTGTCCCCATCAGAGTGTCCCCATCAGAAGCCCCATTCACATTGGTGTGTCCCCATTAGATTGTCCCCATCAGCAGCCCCCTTCACATCAGTGTGTCCACATCAGATTGTACCCATCAACAGCCCCCTTCACATCAGTGTGTCCCCATCAGCAGCCCTCCTTCACATTAGTGTTTCCCCATCAGAGCCATCAGAAGAGAGTCCCCATCAGCAGCCCCCTTCACATCAGTGTGTCCCCATCAGAGTGTCCCCATCAGCAGCCCCCTTTACATCAGTGTGTCCCCATCAGCATCCCCTTTACATCAGAGAGTCCCCATCAGCAGCCCCCTTCACATCAGAGAGTCCCCATCAGAGAGTCCCCATCACCAGCCACTTTGCATCAGAGAGTCCCCACCAGCAGCCCCCTTCACATCAGAGTGTCTCCATCAGAGTGTCCCCATCAGAAGCCTCCTTCACATCAGAGAGTCCCCATCAGCAGCCCCTTCACATCAGAGAGTCCCCATCAGCAGCCCCCTTCACATCGGTGTGTCCCCATCAGAGTGTCCCCATCAGCAGCCCCCTGCACATCAGAGAGTCCCCATCAGCAGCCCCCTTCACATCAGTGTGTTCACATTAGAGTGTCCCCGTCAGCAGCCCCCTTCACATCAGTGTGTCCCCATCAGAGTGTCCCCATCAGAAGCCCCATTCACATCGGTGTGTCCCCATCAGAGTGTCCCCATCAGCAGCCCCTTCACATCAGAGAGTGCCCATCAGCAGCCCCCTTCACATCAGTGTGTCCGTAACAGAGTGTCCCCATCAACAGCCCCCTTCACATCAATGTGTCCCCATCAGAGTGTCCCCATCAGTAGCACCCTTCACATCAGTGTGTCCCCATCAGAGTGTCCCCATCATCAGCCCCCTTCACATCAGAGAGTCCCAATCAGCAGTCCCTCACATCAGAGAGTCCCCATCAGCAGCCCCTTCACATCAGAGTGTCCCCATCAGAGTGTCTCCATCAGAAGCCCCCTTCACAGAGATTTCTTAGCAGCAGCCCCCTTCACATCAGAGAGTCCCCATCAGCAGCCCCTTCACATCAGAGAGTCCCCATCACCAGTCCCCTTCACATCAGTGTGTCCCCATCAGAGTGTCCCCTTCACATCAGAAAGTGCCCATCAGCACCCCCTTCACATCAGAGGGTCCCCATCAGCAGCCCCATAAGCAGCTCCCTTCACACCAGAGTGTCCCCATCAGAAGCCCCCTTCACATCAGTGTGTCTCCATCAGAGAGTACCCACCAGCAGCCCCCTTCACATCAGAGAGTCCCCATCAGCAACCCCCTTCACAAAAGAGTGTCCCCATCAGTGTGTCCCCATCAGCAGCTCCCTTCGCATCAGAGAGTCCCTATCAGCAGCCCCTTCACATCAGAGTGTCCCCATCAGCAGCCCCCTTCACATCAGTGTGTCCCCATCAGAGTGTCCCCATCAGCAGCCCCCTTCACATCAGAGAGTCCCCATCAGCAGCCCCCTTCACATCAGTGTGTCCCCATCAGAGTGTCCCCATCAGCAGCCCCATTCACATCAATGTGTCTCCATCAGAGTGTCCCCATCAGCAGCCGCCTTCACATCAGTGTGTCCCCATCAGAAGCCCCATTCACATCTGTGTGTCCCCATCAGAGTGTCCCCATCAGCAGCCCCCTTCACATCAGAGAGTCCCCATCAACAGCCCCCTTCACATCAATGTGTCCCCATCAGAGTGTCCCCATCAGCGGCATCCTTCACATCAGTGTGTCCCCATCAGAGTGTCCCCATCAGAAGCCCCCTTCACATCAGAGAGTTCCCATCAGCAGCCCCTTCACATCAGAGAGTCCCCATCAGAGTGTCCCCATCAGAAGCCCCCTTCACAGAGAGTCCTTATCAGCAGCCCCCTTCACATCAGAGAGTCCCCATCAGCAGCCCCCTTCTCATCAGAACGTGCCCATCAGCACCCCCTTCACATCAGAGGGTCCCCATCAGCAGCCCCATAAGCGGCTCCCTTCACACCAGAGTGTCCCCATCAGAAGCCCCCTTTACATCAGTGTGTCTCCATCAGAGAGTCCCCACCAGCAGCCCCCTTCACATCAGAGAGTCCCCATCAGCAACCCCCTTCACAACAGAGTGTCCCCATCAGTGTGTCCCCATCAGCAGCTCCCTTCGCATCAGAGAGTCCCTATCAGCACCCCTCTTCACATCAGTGTGTCCCCATCAGTGTGTCCCCATCAGCAGCCCCCTTCAAATCAGAGAGTCCCCATCAGCAGCCCCCTTCACATCAGTGTGTCCCCATCAGAGTGTCCCCATCAGCAGCCCCCTTCACATCAGAGAGTCCCCATCAGCAGCCCCCTTCACATCAGTGTGTCCCCATCAGAGTGTCCCAATCAGCAGCCCCCTTCACATCAGAGAGACCCCATCAACAGCCCCCTTCACATCAGTGTGTCCACATCAGAGTGTCCCCATCAACAGCCCCCTTCACATCAATGTGTCCCCATCAGAGTGTCCCCATCAGTAGCACCCTTCACATCAGTGTGTCCCCATCAGAGTGTCCCCATCAGAAGCCCCCTTCACATCAGAGAGTTCCCATCAGCAACCCCTTCACATCAGAAAGTCCCCATCAGCAGCCCCTTCACATCAGAGTGTCCCCATCAGAGTGTCTCCATCAGAAGCCCCCTTCACAGAGAGTCCTTATCAGCAGCCCCCTTCACATCAGAGAGTCCCCATCAGCAGCCCCTTCACATCAGAGAGTCCCCATCACCAGTCCCCTTCACATCAGTGTGTCCCCATCAGAGTGTCCCCTTCACATCAGAAAGTGCCCATCAGCACCCCCTTCACATCAGAGGGTCCCCATCAGCAGCCCCATAAGCAGCTCCCTTCACACCAGAGTGTCCCCATCAGAAGCCCCCTTCACATCAGTGTGTCTCCATCAGAGAGTACCCACCAGCAGCCCCCTTCACATCAGAGAGTCCCCATCAGCAACCCCTTCACAACAGAGTGTCCCCATCAGTGTGTCCCCATCAGCAGCTCCCTTCGCATCAGAGAGTCCCTATCGGCAGCCCCTTCACATCAGAGTGTCCCCATCAGCAGCCCCCTTCACATCAGTGTGTCCCCATCAGAGTGTCCCCATCAGCAGCCCCCCTTCACATCAGAGAGTCCCCATCAGCAGCCCCCTTCACATCAGTGTGTCCCCATCAGAGTGTCCCCATCAGCAGCCCCATTCACATCAATGTGTCTCCATCAGAGTGTCCCCATCAGCAGCCGCCTTCACATCAGTGTGTCCCCATCAGAGTGTCCCCATCAGCAGCCCCCTTCACATCAGAGAGTCCCCATCAACAACCCCCTTCACATCAATGTGTCCCCATCAGAGTGTCCCCATCAGCAGCATCCTTCACATCAGTGTGTCCCCATCAGAGTGTCCCCATCAGAAGCCCCCTTCACATCAGAGAGTTCCCATCAGCAGCCCCTTCACATCAGAGAGTCCCCATCAGAGTGTCCCCATCAGAAGCCCCCTTCACAGAGAGTCCTTATCAGCAGCCCCCTTCACATCAGAGAGTCCCCATCAGCAGCCCCCTTCTCATCAGAAAGTGCCCATCAGCACCCCCTTCACATCAGAGGGTACCCATCAGCAGCCCCATAAGCAGCTCCCTTCACACCAGAGTGTCCCCATCAGAAGCCCCCTTTACATCAGTGTGTCTCCATCAGAGAGTCCCCACCAGCAGCCCCCTTCACATCAGAGAGTCCCCATCAGCAACCCCCTTCACAACAGAGTGTCCCCATCAGTGTGTCCCCATCAGCAGCTCCCTTCGCATCAGAGAGTCCCTATCAGCAGCCCCCTTCACATCAGAGCATCAGAGAGTCCCCATTAGCAGCCCTCTTCACATCAGTGTGTCCTCATCAGAGTGTCCCCATCAGCAGCCCCCTTCAAATCAGAGAGTCCCCATCAGCAGCCCCCTTCACATCAGTGTGTCCCCATCAGAGTGTCCCCATCATCAGCCCCCTTCACATCAGAGAGTCCCTATCAGCAGTCCCTCACATCAGAGAGTCCCCATCAGCAGCCCCCTACACATCAGAGAGTCCCCATAAGCAGCCCCCTTTCACATCAGTGTGTCCCCATCAGAGTGTCCCCATCAGCAGCCCCCTTCAAATCAGAGAGTCCCCATCAGCAGCCCCCTTCACATCAGTGTGTCCCCATCAGTGTGTCCCCAACAGCCGCCCCCGTCACATCAGAGAGTCCCCATCAGCAGCCCCCCTTCACATCAGTGTGTCCCCATCAGAGTGTCCCCATCAGCAGCCCCTTTCAAATCAGAGAGTCCCCATCAGCAGCCCCCTTCACATCAGTGTGTCCCCATCAGAGAGTCCCCATCAGCAGCCCCCTTCACATCAGTGTGTCCCCATCAGAGTGTCCCCATCAGCATCCCCCTTCACATCAGAGAGTCCCCATCAACAGCCCCCTTCACATCAGTGTGTCCACATCAGAGTGTCCCCATCAACAGCCCCCTTCTCATCAATGTGTCCCCATCAGAGTGTCCCCATCAGTAGCACCCTTCACATCAGTGTGTCCCCATCAGAGTGTCCCCATCAGAAGCCCCCTTCACATCAGAGAGTTCCCATCAGCAGCCCCTTCACATCAGAGAGTCCCCATCAGCAGCCCCTTCACATCAGAGAGTCCCCATCAGC
The DNA here is from genome assembly GCA_028564925.1 of Lithobates sylvaticus. Lineage (NCBI taxonomy): Eukaryota > Metazoa > Chordata > Amphibia > Anura > Ranidae > Lithobates > Lithobates sylvaticus. The sequence goes on along the minus strand of CM053030.1, from coordinate 304,277,250 downwards.
AGCCCCTTCACATCAGAGTGTCCCCATCAGAGTGTCACCATCAGAAGCCCCCTTCACAGAGAGTACTTATCAGCAGCCCCCTTCACATCAGAGAGTCCCCATCAGCAGCCCCTTCACATCAGAGAGTCCCCATCACCAGTCCCCTTCACATCAGTGTGTCCCCATCAGAGTGTCCCCTTCACATCAGAAAGTGCCCATCAGCCCCCCCTTCACATCAGAGGGTCCCCATCAGCAGCCCCATAAGCAGCTCCCTTCACACCAGAGTGTCCCCATCAGAAGCCCCCTTCACATCAGTGTGTCTCCATCAGAGAGTACCCACCAGCAGCCCCCTTCACATCAGAGAGTCCCCATCAGCAACCCCCTTCACAACAGAGTGTCCCCATCAGTGTGTCCCCATCAGCAGCTCCCTTCGCATCAGAGAGTCCCTATCGGCAGCCCCTTCACATCAGAGTGTCCCCATCAGCAGCCCCCTTCACATCAGTGTGTCCCCATCAGAGTGTCCCCATCAGCAGCCCCCTTCACATCAGAGAGTCCCCATCAGCAGCCCCCTTCACATCAGTGTGTCCCCATCAGAGTGTCCCCATCAGCAGCCCCATTCACATCAATGTGTCTCCATCAGAGTGTCCCCATCAGCAGCCGCCTTCACATCAGTGTGTCCCCATCAGAAGCCCCATTCACATCTGTGTGTCCCCATCAGAGTGTCCCCATCAGCAGCCCCCTTCACATCAGAGAGTCCCCATCAACAGCCCCCTTCACATCAATGTGTCCCCATCAGAGTGTCCCCATCAGCAGCATCCTTCACATCAGTGTGTCCCCATCAGAGTGTCCCCATCAGAAGCCCCCTTCACATCAGAGAGTTCCCATCAGCAGCCCCTTCACATCAGAGAGTCCCCATCAGAGTGTCCCCATCAGAAGCCCACTTCACAGAGAGTCCTTATCAGCAGCCCCTTCACATCAGAGTGTCCCCATCAGCAGCCCCATTCACATCTGTGTGTCCCCATCAGAGTGTCCCCATCAGCAGCCCCCTTCACATTAGAGAGTCCCCATCAACAGCCCCCTTCACATCAATGTGTCCCCATCAGAGTGTCCCCATCAGCAGCATCCTTCACATCACTGTGTCCCCATCAGAGTGTCCCCATCAGAAGCCCCCTTCACATCAGAGAGTTCCCATCAGCAGCCCCTTCACATCAGAGAGTCCCCATCAGAGTGTCCCCATCAGCAGCCCCCCTTCACATCAGAGAGTCCCCATCAACAGCCCCCATCACATCAATGTGTCCCCATCAGAGTGTCCCCATCAGCGGCATCCTTCACATCAGTGTGTCCCCATCAGAGTGTCCCCATCAGAAGCCCCCTTCACATCAGAGAGTTCCCATCAGCAGCCCCTTCACATCAGAGAGTCCCCATCAGAGTGTCCCCATCAGAAGCCCCCTTCACAGAGAGTCCTTATCAGCAGCCCCCTTCACATCAGAGAGTCCCCATCAGCAGCCCCCTTCTCATCAGAACGTGCCCATCAGCACCCCCTTCACATCAGAGGGTCCCCATCAGCAGCCCCATAAGCGGCTCCCTTCACACCAGAGTGTCCCCATCAGAAGCCCCCTTTACATCAGTGTGTCTCCATCAGAGAGTCCCCACCAGCAGCCCCCTTCACATCAGAGAGTCCCCATCAGCAACCCCCTTCACAACAGAGTGTCCCCATCAGTGTGTCCCCATCAGCAGCTCCCTTCGCATCAGAGAGTCCCTATCAGCAGCCCTCTTCACATCAGTGTGTCCCCATCAGTGTGTCCCCATCAGCAGCCCCCTTCAAATCAGAGAGTCCCCATCAGCAGCCCCCTTCACATCAGTGTGTCCCCATCAGAGTGTCCCCATCAGCAGCCCCCTTCACATCAGAGAGTCCCCATCAGCAGCCCCCTTCACATCAGTGTGTCCCCATCAGAGTGTCCCCATCAGCAGCCCCCTTCACATCAGAGAGACCCCATCAACAGCCCCCTTCACATCAGTGTGTCCACATCAGAGTGTCCCCATCAACAGCCCCCTTCACATCAATGTGTCCCCATCAGAGTGTCCCCATCAGTAGCACCCTTCACATCAGTGTGTCCCCATCAGAGTGTCCCCATCAGAAGCCCCCTTCACATCAGAGAGTTCCCATCAGCAGCCCCTTCACATCAGAAAGTCCCCATCAGCAGCCCCTTCACATCAGAGTGTCCCCATCAGAGTGTCTCCATCAGAAGCCCCCTTCACAGAGAGTCCTTATCAGCAGCCCCCTTCACATCAGAGAGTCCCCATCAGCAGCCCCTTCACATCAATGTGTCCCCATCAGAGTGTCCCCATCAGCAGCATCCTTCAAATCAGTGTGTCCCCATCAGAGTGTCCCCATCAGAAGCCCCCTTCACATCAGAGAGTTCCCATCAGCAGCCCCTTCACATCAGAGAGTCCCCATCAGAGTGTCCCCATCAGAAGCCCCCTTCACAGAGAGTCCTTATCAGCAGCCCCCTTCACATCAGAGAGTCCCCATCAGCAGCCCCCTTCTCATCAGAAAGTGCCCATCAGCACCCCCTTCACATCAGAGGGTACCCATCAGCAGCCCCATAAGCAGCTCCCTTCACACCAGAGTGTCCCCATCAGAAGCCCCCTTTACATCAGTGTGTCTCCATCAGAGAGTCCCCACCAGCAGCCCTCTTCACATCAGAGAGTCCCCATCAGCAACCCCCTTCACAACAGAGTGTCCCCATCAGTGTGTCCCCATCAGCAGCTCCCTTCGCATCAGAGAGTCCCTATCAGCAGCCCCCTTCACATCAGAGCATCAGAGAGTCCCCATTAGCAGCCCTCTTCACATCAGTGTGTCCTCATCAGAGTGTCCCCATCAGCAGCCCCCTTCAAATCAGAGAGTCCCCATCAGCAGCCCCCTTCACATCAGTGTGTCCCCATCAGAGTGTCCCCATCATCAGCCCCCTTCACATCAGAGAGTCCCTATCAGCAGTCCCTCACATCAGAGAGTCCCCATCAGCAGCCCCCTACACATCAGAGAGTCCCCATCAGCAGCCCCCTTTCACATCAGTGTGTCCCCATCAGAGTGTCCCCATCAGCAGCCCCCTTCAAATCAGAGAGTCCCCATCAGCAGCCCCCTTCACATCAGTGTGTCCCCATCAGTGTGTCCCCATCAGCAGCCCCCTTCACATCAGAGAGTCCCCATCAGCAGCCCCCCTTCACATCAGTGTGTCCCCATCAGAGTGTCCCCATCAGCAGCCCCTTTCAAATCAGAGAGTCCCCATCAGCAGCCCCCTTCACATCAGTGTGTCCCCATCAGAGAGTCCCCATCAGCAGCCCCCTTCACATCAGTGTGTCCCCATCAGAGTGTCCCCATCAGCATCCCCCTTCACATCAGAGAGTCCCCATCAACAGCCCCCTTCACATCAGTGTGTCCACATCAGAGTGTCCCCATCAACAGCCCCCTTCTCATCAATGTGTCCCCATCAGAGTGTCCCCATCAGTAGCACCCTTCACATCAGTGTGTCCCCATCAGAGTGTCCCCATCAGAAGCCCCCTTCACATCAGAGAGTTCCCATCAGCAGCCCCTTCACATCAGAGAGTCCCCATCAGCAGCCCCTTCACATCAGAGAGTCCCCATCAGCAGCCCCTTCACATCAGAGTGTCCCCATCAGAGTGTCTCCATCAGAAGCCCCCTTCACAGAGAGTACTTATCAGCAGCCCCCTTCACATCAGAGAGTCCCCATCAGCAGCCCCTTCACATCAGAGAGTCCCCATCACCAGTCCCCTTCACATCAGTGTGTCCCCATCAGAGTGTCCCCTTCACATCAGAAAGTGCCCATCAGCCCCCCCTTCACATCAGAGGGTCCCCATCAGCAGCCCCATAAGCAGCTCCCTTCACACCAGAGTGTCCCCATCAGAAGCCCCCTTCACATCAGTGTGTCTCCATCAGAGAGTACCCACCAGCAGCCCCCTTCATATCAGAGAGTCCCCATCAGCAACCCCCTTCACAACAGAGTGTCCCCATCAGTGTGTCCCCATCAGCAGCTCCCTTCGCATCAGAGAGTCCCTATCGGCAGCCCCTTCACATCAGAGTGTCCCCATCAGCAGCCCCCTTCACATCAGTGTGTCCCCATCAGAGTGTCCCCATCAGCAGCCCCCTTCACATCAGAGAGTCCCCATCAGCAGCCCCCTTCACATCAGTGTGTGCCCATCAGAGTGTCCCCATCAGCAGCCCCATTCACATCAATGTGTCTCCATCAGAGTGTCCCCATCAGCAGCCGCCTTCACATCAGTGTGTCCCCATCAGAAGCCCCATTCACATCTGTGTGTCCCCATCAGAGTGTCCCCATCAGCAGCCCCCTTCACATCAGAGAGTCCCCATCAACAGCCCCCTTCACATCAATGTGTCCCCATCAGAGTGTCCCCATCAGCAGCATCCTTCACATCAGTGTGTCCCCATCAGAGTGTCCCCATCAGAAGCCCCCTTCACATCAGAGAGTTCCCATCAGCAGCCCCTTCACATCAGAGAGTCCCCATCAGAGTGTCCCCATCAGAAGCCCACTTCACAGAGAGTCCTTATCAGCAGCCCCTTCACATCAGAGTGTCCCCATCAGCAGCCCCATTCACATCTGTGTGTCCCCATCAGAGTGTCCCCATCAGCAGCCCCCTTCACATCAGAGAGTCCCCATCAACAGCCCCCTTCACATCAATGTGTCCCCATCAGAGTGTCCCCATCAGCAGCATCCTTCACATCACTGTGTCCCCATCAGAGTGTCCCCATCAGAAGCCCCCTTCACATCAGAGAGTTCCCATCAGCAGCCCCTTCACATCAGAGAGTCCCCATCAGAGTGTCCCCATCAGCAGCCCCCTTCACAGAGAGTCCTTATCAGCAGCCCCCTTCACTTTAGAGAGTCCCCATCAGCAGCCCCCTTCTCATCAGAAAGTGCCCATCAGCACCCCCTTCACATCAGAGGGTCCCCATCAGCAGCCCCATAAGCAGCTCCCTTCACACCAGAGTGTCCCCATCAGAAGCCCCCTTTACATCAGTGTGTCTCCATCAGAGAGTCCCCACCAGCAGCCCCCTTCACATCAGAGAGTCCCCATCAGCAACCCCCTTCACAACAGAGTGTCCCCATCAGTGTGTCCCCATCAGCAGCTCCCTTCGCATCAGAGAGTCCCTATCAGCAGCCCCCTTCACATCAGAGCATCAGAGAGTCCCCATTAGCAGCCCTCTTCACATCAGTGTGTCCTCATCAGAGAGTCCCCATCAAAGGGAAGATAATCCCCTTCCAATCTCTCCCTTCCAAGTTTCCAGACTTGACTATCCCTTTCTTTAATTTCCTCCAGATCAGACACTTTTTGACCAGCTCCTCCCAGTCTAACCAATGGGACAGAGATTCAACGCCTTTCAAAGCTCTATGCACTGGTTCTGATCCTCTAAGGCATGTCATATCAGATATATATCCCTTACTATTTGCCAAAACCTCTACTACAGATGATAATGCTTGTCAAAAATGGGAAAATTACCTACAGACTGACCTGACTCCAAAAGACTGGGACCACATCCTTATCCACATACACAAAGGCTTCCTAAATGTTTCCACACAGGGAAACGGGTACAAACTTTTCTCTAGGTGGTACAGAACCCCGATAAAATCCACAAATTCCACCCCAGTGTCCCACCACTGTGCTGGAGGTGCAATAATGCCCACGGATCACTGATACACATATGGTGTGAATGCCCCCTCATCCAACCCTATTGGAAAGAGATACACCGTCTCACTTCACAAATCACTACCTATACCCCTGATTTTACCCCAGCCCAATACTTACTCCATCACACCTTATCCCCCAAGAGGCTTACAAAAAGTCCCTAACCCTACACATGATTAATGCGGCAAAACTTTGCATACCCACTCACTGGAGGACTTCTTCCCCCCCATCCCCGAATGGCTCCATAGAGTGGGTAAGATTGCTGAAATGGAGGACCTCATACATCAGGCAAGAGACACCCCTTCCAAATATCACACAACATGGGCATGCTGGCTACACTTCAATGACTCAGTAGATTACCACAACCTCATATCTACATCCCTATACCCTGACCTGAGGGGAAATCAGGGCCACGCAATGCGTGAGCTGCCTACTTTTCTATAGACACACCCCCATCTCCCCTCCCCACATGACCCCTCTCCCCATCATCTACCCCCCTCCCCCTGTATCTAAATAAGGACCTTAAGGACAGAACCTTTGTATACAACTACTGCATCACACTCAGACGCCAATGCCTGGCCAAGGTTGTAATTAGGGATTACCCAGTGATCGATTCGAACCCATGTTCGAATCGAACATCGGCCGTGCGTCCGCTCATCGAGTTCAGAACTCTGTGGGCCATTCGCATCAAATTTGTGTGATGCGAACAGCCCACAATGCACTGCTCCAGTCGCAGTGCATTGCTGGCTGATGATTGGCCAAGCATGCACTGTGACCCTGCATGCTTGGCCAATCATAGAGCCAGCAGCGAGGAGAGCAATAATTGGCCACAGGCAGGATGCCTGTGGCCAATTATAGCTCAGGGGGTTTAGTACACGCCCCACACTATATAAGGCCGCCGCGCCAGCGGCCTTGTGTAGTGTGTTCCGGCGTTGAGGGAAAGAGGATTGATAGCAAGGGATAGTGTAAACTATTTTTCTTTCATTTCCGTGTGGGGAAAGTGCAGGGAAAGAGGAATAATAGGCAGGGATAATGTGTTCTTCTCAGGCATTTGCGTGTGGGGAAAGTGTAGGGAAAGAGGAATAATAGGCAGGGATAGTGTGTTCTTCTCAGGCATTTGCGTGTGGGGAAAGTGCTGTTATCTACAAATACAGCCATCTGCAGGAGTTAGTGTTTGTGTTGTGTGGGTGCAGCACAGCACAGTATACAACCTGCACCTGTATCTGCCCTTCTGCCCTGGTGTCATCTAATCCAGCCATCTGCAGGAGTAAAGCCCCATACACACGGTCGGACTTTTTCATGGATTCTGTCCGATCGGACAATGTTGTTGAAAAATCAGACCGTGTGTATGCACCATCGGACAGTGTACGTCGGATTGTCCGACGGACAAAGTCTTATCTCCTGCTGGAAAGATTTGCCGACAACACGGTCCGATCACACCAAATCCGATCGTGTGTACGGTTGTCCGACCGGACAAAGTGCTACGCATGCTCAGATCACATTACAAGACCAAAGCTATTGGCTACTAGCCTCTACGTAGTCCCATCGTAGGCAACAAACGTCACCACGTTCAGAATGATCGGATTTTCCGACAACTTTGTCCGACCGTGTGTACGCAAAACCAACATCAGACAAAGTATGACGGACAGGATCCGACCGACCTGGTCCGCGGATTGTCCGACCGTGTGTATGGGGCTTTAGTGTGTGTGTTGTGTGAGTACAGCACAGTATACAACCTGCACCTGTATCTGCCCTTCTGCCCTGGTGTCATCTAATCCAGACATATGCAGGAGTTAGTGTGTGTGTTGTGTGAGTACAGCACAGTATACAAGCTGCACCTGTATCTGCCCTTGTCTGGTGTCATCTAATCCAGCTATCTGCAGGAGTTAGTGTTTGTGTTGTGTGAGTGCAGCACAGCACAGTATACAACCTGCACCTGTATCAGCCCTTCAGCCCTGGTGTCATCAAATCCACACATCTGCAGGAGTTAGTGTGTGTGTTGTGTGAGTGCAGCACAGCACAGTATACAACCTGCACCTGTATCTGCCCTTCTGCCCTGATGTCATCTAATCCAGCAATCTGCAGGAGTTAGTGTGTGTGTTGTGTGAGTGCAGCACAGCACAGTATACAACCTGCAACTGTATCTGCCCTGGTGTCATCTAATCCAGCCATCTGCAGGAGTAAGTGTGTGTGTGTGTTGTGTGAGTGCAGCACAGCACAGTATACAACCTGCACCTGTATCTGCCCTTCTGCCCTGGTGTCATCTAATCCAGCCATCTGCAGGAGTTAGTGTGTGTGTTGTGTGAGTGCAGCACAGCACAGTATAAACCTGCACCTGTATCTGCCCTTCTGCCCTGGTGTCATCTAATCCAGCCATCTGCAGGAGTTAGTGTGTGCGTTGTGTCAGTGCAGCATAGCACAGTATACAACCTGCACCTGTATCTGCCCTTCTGCCCTGGTGTCATCTAATCCAGCCATCTGCAGGAGTAAGTGTGTGTGTTGTGTGAGTGCAGCACAATATACACTACGCAATAGCTAGTCAGTAAGGATGAGCCCGGTGTTCGATTCGAACCCATGTTCGAATCGAGCACCGGGTGTTCGCTCGCTCGGCGAGCCCAGAACTATTGGAGCCGCTCGCATCAAATTCGTGTGATGCGAGCGGCCCCGCAATGCATTGCGGCCCGCGCAGTGCAATGCTGGCTGATGATTGGCCAAGCATGCACTGTGACCACGCATGCTTGGCCAATCACAGCGCCAGCAGCGAGGAGAGCCATAATTGGCTACAGGCAGGATGCCTGTAGCCAATTATAGCTCAGGGGCTTTAGTACACGCCCCACGGTATAAGAGGCCGCCGCGCCAGCGGCCTCGCATATTATGTTTCAGTCAGTGTCAGCGTGTCAGCGTGTTAGTGTGCTGCTGACAATATGTGCTTTATTTCTGGGGATATGTGTGTGCATGCTGTTAGAACAGCATTGCAGTATCACATCTGGGGGGTGTCTATAGGTGGCCTGTGAAGGGGGCTTAGAACTTTCCCTGCAAAAAAGTGTCATTTTTGCAGGAAAAAAGCTATTTGAAATCACTCGCGGCTAATGAATTGATGGCTCCTGTACCACAGAGAACTGTCATTCATTAATAAAAAACAAAAAAAAAAGCGTAGGGGTCCCCCCAAATTTAATAACCAGGCCCTTCAGGTCTGGGATGGATATTAAGGGGAACCCCAGCCAAAAAAAAATATGGCGTAGGGTCCCCCTCAAAATACATACCAAACCCTTGAGGTCTGGTATGGATTTTAAGGGGAACCCTAGCCAAAAAAAATGGCGTGGGGTCCCCCTCAAAATCCATACCAGACCCTTATCCGAGCACGCAACCTGGCAGGCCGCAGGAAAAGAGGGGGGGACGAGAGCGGCCCCCCCTCTCGCCTGAACCGTACCAGGCCACATGCCCTCAACATTGGGAGGATGCTTTGGGGGTCTAAGACCCCTAAAGCACCTTGTCCCCATGTTGATGAGGACAAGGGCCTCTTCCCCACAACCGTGCCCGGTGGTTGTGGGGGTCTGCGGGCGGGGGGCTTATCGGAATCTGGAAGCCCCCTTTAACAAGGGGACCCCCAGATCCCGCCCCCCCCCCCTGTGAAATGGTAAGGGGGTACAAAAGTACCCCTACCATTTCACCAAAAAAGTGGCAAAAATGGTAAAAATGACAGGAGACGGTCCTTGACAATTCCTTTATTAAAATCTTCTTTCTTCTTTCTTCATCCTTCGGTTTCTTCATCTTCTCCTTCCTTCATCTTCTTCCATCTTCTTCTTCCATTTTCTTCTTCCTCCGATCCGCTTCTTCTTGCGCTGGTCTTCTCGTCCTTCTCGTCCGGCATCTTCTTCCGTCGGCGTCGGCGTCGGTGTCGGTGTCTCTGTCTCTTCTTGGGCCGCTCCGCGCAATGGGAGGCTCCCGCTGTGTGAGGCTCCGCTCCGTCTGACAGGTCTTTTATAATGGAGGGCACCTGGTGACCCCGCCCCCTCTGACGCACAGGGACGTCATGGGGAATTCCATGATGGCTTTCCCCATGACGTCAGAGGGGGGCGGGGTCACCAGGTGCCCTCCGTTTTAAAAGACCTGTCAGATGGAGCGGAGCCTCACACAGCGGGAGCCTCCCATTGCGCGGAGCGGCCCAAGAAGAGACAGAGACACCGACACCGACGCCGACGGAAGAAGATGCCGGACGAGAAGGACGAGAAGACCAGCGCAAGAAGAAGCGGATCGGAGGAAGAAGAAAATGGAAGAAGAAGATGGAAGAAGATGAAGGAAGGAGAAGATGAAGAAACCGAAGGATGAAGAAAGAAGAAACAAGATTTTAATAAAGGAATTGTCAAAGACCGTCTCCTGTCATTTTTACCATTTTTGCCACTTTTTTGGTGAAATGGTAGGGGTACTTTTGTACCCCCTTACCATTTCACACAGGGGGGGGGGGGGCGGGATCTGGGGGTCCCCTTGTTAAAGGGGGCTTCCAGATTCCGATAAGCCCCCCGCCCGCAGACCCCCACAACCACCGGGCACGGTTGTGGGGAAGAGGCCCTTGTCCTCATCAACATGGGGACAAGGTGCTTTAGGGGTCTTAGACCCCCAAAGCATCCTCCCAATGTTGAGGGCATGTGGCCTGGTACGGTTCAGGCGAGAGGGGGGGATGCTCTCGTCCCCCCTCTTTTCCTGCGGCCTGCCAGGTTGCGTGCTCGGATAAGGGTCTGGTATGGATTTTGAGGGGGACCCCACGCCATTTTTTTTGGCTAGGGTTCCCCTTAAAATCCATACCAGACCTCAAGGGTCTGGTATGGATTTTGAGGGGGACCCTACGCCATTTTTTTTTTTTTTAATTTTTTGGCTGGGGTTTCCCTTAATATCCATCCCAGACCTGAAGGGCCTGGTTATTGAATTTGGGGGGACCCCTACGCTTTTTTTTTTTCATTTTTTTTATTTTTTATCAATGACTTTTTTTTATGAATGAGTTTCAATGAATCACTGTTCTCTGTGTTACGGGAGCCGTGAATTAACATTAGCCGCGAGTGATTTTAAATAGCTTTTTTACTTTCAAAAATGACACTTTGCGCAGAGACAGTTCTAAACACGGGAAACATGCGCCCCTTTACAGGCATACTATAGACACCCCCCAGGTACGAAATTTAAAGGAATATTACACTTTTATTGTTTCAATTTAAGCATTATTAAAATCACTGCTCCTGAAAAAAACGGCCGTTTTTAAAAAAAAATTTTGCATTGCTACATGTCCCCTGGGGCAGGACCCAGGTCCCCAAACACTTTTTATGACATTAACATGCATATTAGCCTTTAAAATGAGCACTTTTAATTTCGAACGTTCGCATCCATTATAACTAATAGGGTTCTAAAGCTCGCACGGACTTTAGGTCCGTTCGCGGGTTCTGGTGCGAGCCGAACGGGGGGGTGTTCGGCTCATCCCTACTAGTCAGTAATATGTGGTGCTAACCTTCTATAAACTAATCCTGTCTAACGGACTGACATAATAACTATAGTTATATGGTAATCTGTATAATAAAAAAAAATATATATATATATGATAAAAAATAATTCAATGTTCAAATAAGTGATAAAGTGCAAACAGACGTGCAAATTGCCGTGAAAAATCTTCAATATGAAAATAAATATACCATTTCATCCAATATATATTTCATCCAAATAAATTAATGCAATAGCGTGAAAAAATATAAAAATATGAAATTCCTTCTCAAACAATGATGTGTATCCAGTGTAGCATCAAAAAATGTGCCAGTGGAATAAGATTGTTTAAAATGATAAAAAATTCACAAACTGAAAGCAGCATATAGCAATATTCAAATAATGTTAAAATATACAAATAAATAATTTCTTATGAATAAAGTGCAAAAAGTTATGTTTTTTATAAAACCGTGACTATAAAGCAGTCCTAATAAATCCAATCCTGAGCTGGAGTGAATAATAAGTCCTTGGTAGCCGTTCTGATTAATCAATCATCTGAGAAATACGATATATGATAAATGTGATATATGATTTCTTATAACTTGGAGATCATTGGGATCTGCATACTTCCATATTTGGAAAATGGGAGCGCTATCTCTACCTGGAGTGCCCACAGAGAGACCGGCTGTTGTCAGCATTTCATACAAGCGTTACTAGGCCTGTAGAGGCCGCTCCTAGAGGTGAGAGGCTGGGGGAAATAGCGGGGAGCACCCTGAATGTCACGAACCACAGTGGAAGCATGGATTGATGCATGAAGGGGCACTTGGTAAACAGCACAAAATCTGTTTGATTATCTCAGAGGTTTCTCAGATGATTGATTAATCAGAATCACTGGTTACCTATTAATTTATACCCAATAGCTGTTTTTCCCATCTCCCTGCAGGCCATTACAATGTCTGGAAGGCCAACAAGGAGAGGCAGACAGTCACGAGCCAAGAAAACAGGGCAAGCAGGCTCTGTGTCTAGAGACAACAGTGCTGGTCGTGGACGCGGTGCATCGTCATCAGCATGTGGCCATGGGACACGCTTGTCCCTATTTTCGGCAGCTGGACATGTTGAGCCGCATCATGCCGAAGGCTTGGTAGAGTGGATGACCAAGCCCTCCTCATCCTCTCTCACCCAGGCTCAGGGTACTGGCAAAGCAGCTGCCAACGCGTACTCAATGTCATCAGTCACCCCTTCCCTAGACCCACCATGTCCTCCTGAGGAGTCCCCCGAACTGTTTGAGCACAGTGTTGGATACAAGCTCCAGGAGGATGCCCAGCGTTTTGAAGGCTCCGATGATGATACCCAGCTAGAGGAAGGCAGTAACGTGAGCACAGAGCGAGGGGATGCTCAAGGACAGCAATCTGGCAGTCATGTTCCACCAGCTGCAGCATACTGCCAGGTTTGCTCCAGTGGTGAAGAGGGAGGGGATGATGAGGTCACTGACTCCACGTGGGTGCCTGAACGGAGAGAGGAGGAGGCGGCACATCTCCAACGAGGCAGGATGCCCTCCGGGGGCCAGCTTGAGGGCAGCACACCAACTGAATCACACCGCAGAGCTCCGCCTGTGCAGGGCACAGCTTCTGCTCGTTATTACAAAAGTTCTTTGGTGTGGGCCTTTTTTGAGACGAGTGCATCAGATCGCACCACTGCTATTTGCAACATATGTCTCAAGCGTATCTCGCGTGGCCAAAACATCAGCCGCTTGGGCACCACAAGCATGACCAGACATATGTTGACCTGCCATGCAGCTCGTTGGCAAGCGCACCTTAAAGACCCACACCAGAACAAAGCGGACCTCTCCTTGCTCCTTATCAGCTGGGATCTCCAACACCACTATACCTTCAGTCCTCTCTGAAAGCTGCACTGAGAGGAATTAAGGGGTAGAATTAGGTGTGTCACAGCCAAGTTCTTGCGGGCACTCTGCTAGCAGTACACCAACATCCAATCGTACCAGGCAAATTTCCCTGCACCAGCTGCTGGACCGTCAAAAGAAGTTCACTCCCAGCCATCCACATGCCCAGCAGTTGAATGCCCCCTTCTGTGAGTTTGTGCAATGTGCGGTTCCTCAGTGGCAGGTTCCCAAACGCCACTTTTTCTCACGGAAGGCGATTCCATCTCTCTACCGGCATGTGGAAGGCAATGTCTTGGCCTCGCTGGACAGGGCGGTCAGCGGTAAGGTGCATATTACCGCTGACTCATGGTCCAGCAGGCATGGACAGGGACGTTACCTATCTTTCACGGCCCATTGGGTTACTCTTTTGGCAGCTGGGAAGGATGCAGGACAAGGTGCAGTAGTGTTGGAGGTTGTTCCGCCACCACGCCTCCAAAATACTACTACTGGTTGTGACACACCTCTTCCCTCCACCCCCTCCTCTTCTTCTTCCTCCATGGCCTCTTCGAGTGCTCTGTCCTCGGAACCAGCGATGCTCCGTAGGTGTCCAAGGGGCTACGCAAGTATTCAGGCAAAAAGATGTCATGCCGTGCTTGCGCTGGTGTGTTTGGGGGACAGGAGCCACACTGGGGCAGAGGTTCTGTCAGCTCTGCAGGGGCAGGCCGAGAGGTGGTTGACGCCACGGCAGCTTAAGCCAGGAATGGTGGTTTGTGACAATGGCACCAACCTCCTCTCTGCCCTGTGACAGGGACAACTGATCCATGTGCCCTGTATGGCTCACGTCCTTAACCTGGTAGTGCAGCGGTTCTTGGGCAGGTACCCAGGCTTACAGGATGTCCCGAGGCAGGCCAGGAAAGTCTGTGTGCATTTCCGACGATCATATAATGCCAGTGCTCGGCTGGCTGAGCTGCAAAAGGAGTTGAACCTGCCCAAGAACCGCCTTATATGTGACATGCCCACCAGGTGGAACTCAACGTTGGCCATGCTGCAGCGACTGCACATGCAGCAGAGGGCCATCAATGAGTACCTGTGCGACTACGGCACCAGGACAGGGTCAGATGAGCTCAGATTTTTTTTCACCACGCCAGTGGAGCATGATCAGGGATGCATGCACTGTCCTGTCACCATTTGAGGAGGCCACGAGGATGGTGAGCAGTAACAGTGCATGTATCAGTGACACTGTACCTCTTGTCCACCTGTTGGAGCATACGCTGCATGGAATAATGGACAGGGCACTTGAGGCAGAACAGAGGCAGGAAGGGGAGGACTTTCTTGCCTCTCAAGGCCCTCTTTATCCAGACAGTGTTCCTTCTCTCCCACCCATCACACAGGAGGAGGATTGTGTCAGCATGGAGGTGGAGCCCGGCACTCAGCATCAGCAGTCTTTTAGGGATGATTTACAGTCCCAAGAAACCGGTGTACGTGGCTGGGTGGAGGTGGCTGCAGATCATGTCGTCCTCAGTGACCCAGAAGACTCCGGACCGAATGCCTCAGCTAACCTACGTTGCATAGCCTCCCTGATCCTGCAAAGCCTGCGGAAGGATCCTCGTATTCTTCGGCTCAAGGAGAGGGACCATTTTTGGCCTTCGCAGAGGGAGCAGAGGATGAGACATCTCCGGGAGGCCTTGCAGAAAGGTCTGTGCAACGCGTTCTCAGAGACTAGGAGGTTACAATCTCCTGGTCCTGGACGACAAGTTGCTGAGGCTTCGGTCAGTAGCAGAAGGAGCGGTGGGGAAGGTCAACGTCTGACCGATGCATTCAGACAATTTTTTAGTCCGCAGCCCCAAGGTATGATCGGTTCCAGCAACCATGGCCAGCGTCTGATATACATGGTGCAGGAATACCTAGGGGCAAGGTCAGACTTGGACACCTTTCCCACTGAAAATCCTCTGGCTTACTGGGTCTTGAGGATGGATCACTGGCCAGAGCTTGCACAGTATGCAATTGAGCTACTGGCCTGTCCTGCATCCAGCGTTCTTTCAGACACACATTCAGTGCTGCTGGAGGCTTTGTCACCGATCACAGGGTGCACCTGTCCACCGACTCAGTTGATCTACTGACCTTCATAAAGATGAATCAGTCTTGGATCACCACCAGCTACCAGTCACCTGAAGCTGATATAACTGAATAATTTATTTTGAAATGTCACATCCCTTCAAGACTGCCTATGCTGATGCTGAGTGACTGTCCTGTTATGTTGACTGACTATCCTCTTCCTCCTCAATGATCCTGATGATAGCTTGGAAGAACATTTTTGTTTCTGGGTGCAACCACCAGTGGCTAAGGCCCAATTTTTCAGCCCCTGTTTAACAGGGGCGTGTAATTACAATTTTTTATGCAATGCTTTGCAACAGGTCTCATTGCTGTGCTCCAAGTACAGTATCTGTGAGGGGTTGCAGTGTTGTGGCACCAGCACCAGTGGCTAAGGCCCAATTTCTCAGCCCCTGTTTAACAGGGGCGTTTTATCTACAATTTTTTATGCAATGCTTTGCAACAGGTCCCATTGCTGTGCTCCAAGTACAGTATCTGTGAGGGGTTGCAGTGTTGTGGCACCAGCACCAGTGGCTAAGCCACAATTTTTCAGCCCCTGTTTAACAGGGGCGTGTAATTACATTTTTTTTTGCAATGCTTTGCAACAGGTCTCATTGCTGTGCTCCAAGTACAGTATCTGTGAGGGGTTGCAGTGTTGTGGCACCAGCACCAGTGGCTAAGGCCCAAATTTTCAGCCCCTGTTTAACAGGGGCTTGTAATTAAAAATGTTTATGCAATGCTTTGCAACAGGTCTCATTGCTGTACTCCAAGTACAGTATCTGTGAGGGGTTGCAGTGTTGTGGCACCAGCACCAGTGCCTAAGGCACAATTTTTCAGCCCATGTTTAGCAGGGGCGTGTAATTACAAATCTTGATCTAATCATTCACAGCAGGGCCCATTCCTGCGCCCACCAAGAGTAACTGTGAGGGCTTACAGTCTTGTGTCAACACCGTCCACCACCACCACCAAAGGCCCAATTTTTCTGCCCCTGTTCAACAGGTGCATGCAATTACAATTCTTGAGCTAATAATTCACAGCAGGGCCCATTCCTGTGCCCACCAAGAGTAACTGTGAGGGCTTACAGTGTTATCTTTCCTCTCCCCCTCTCTGGAGCACTACTTACCCATTATCTATTTTTCAGATCCTCCTCACGGCGAGCAGCGCAGGACGAACGATGCCAGCAGGAATGGTCTACCACACTTTCAGATGGCATTTCTACACACATCTGGAAAGAAGGTAGGTGATGCGGGTTCGGGCAGCTCCCCCTCCTCCCAGGTCCATGGCTGATCGCACGCGTAATGTTTGGAGGGTAGCCACCCATAATGTACAGGGTTTAAATTCACCCCTAAAACGTAAAAAGGTATTCAACACATATAAGACTTCTAAATTAGATATCGTCCTTCTGCAAGAAACCCATTTCCCTGCTAGCTTTAACCCCAAATTTATTCACTCCCATTTCCCTACATTTTTTATGGCCAATGCGGAAAATAAAACCAAAGGGGTGGCAGTGGCCATAGCTAAGACATGTAACTTCACTTGGATCTCTGATACGAAAGGGTACGAAAGGGTAGATACCTATTAGTCAAAGGCACTATAGATGGTCAACTATACTCCATAATTTCCTACTACTCCCCTAATAAGGGTCAAGCAGCCTTTTTCAGACGCCTCCTTCAAACCCTGACCCCACTACTTGAGGGCACGGTCATATTTGGGGTGGACTCCAATGTGGCCTTTGATCAAGGTCTGGACAAATCTAGACCTCTGAATGCACAACTTACCCGCCCTTCTAACGAAAGCCTCAAGATAGCGAAACTGATACATGCACAGGGGTTGGCGGACGTCTGGAGGGAGATGAACCCCAATAGAAGAGATTACACCCATTTCTCCCACCCACACAACACCTACACCAGGATTGATCATCTCCTGGTTCGATCCCAAACAATCCCGCTCATTTTGAAATCTCACATTACTGACTCTAGCTTATCTGATCACTCCATGGTGGTTATGACTCTCCAATCCCACTACAACCGACCGGACCGGAGACAGTGGAGACTCAATGAGTCCATTCTCTCTGATCCTATTAGAGTAACAATGTTGAAAAAATCGATTGAGGAATATTTCACATTCAATGATCAGGGGAACGTCTCTGCTGAAACACTTTGGGCAGCTCATAAAGCCTGCATTAGAGGGGAATTCATCAGACTTGTTTCCTCCATCAAGAGAGAAAGGGAAGCAGACATCAAAAGACTAGAGACTGAATACACTACACTCAAGAAACAGCACAAACTGAATCCCTCCCCCTCCTTGATTCCTCAGCTCGATAAGGCTAGGTTGGAACTCAACCTAGTCCTCACGGCTAAAGCCGAAAAACAAATCCGATGGTCCCAAAATCGGTTTTATACGCAAGGCGACAAGATGGAGTCTATGTTGGCTTCCAAATTGACACCCAGACTAAAAACTTACACGATGCCGAAAATACGAATCCCAGGTCAGGGCACCACAGCTAATCCCTCCAAGATAACGGACTCGTTTTATGAGTTCTACAACAAACTCTACTCGCCGTCTTCCTCCTCGTCTGTCTCCTCCATACACGCTTTTCTTGACAATCTCCCCATCCCAAAACTATCCAATGTCCACAAAGACGGTCTGGAAGCCCCTTTCACAGAAGGGGAAATTTTAGAAGCAATAAAAACCCTGAAAACTGGCTCTGCCCCTGGGCCGGATGGCCTATCAAACCCATACTACAAAATGTTTGCCCACACCTTAGCCCCATACTTATCTAAATTTTTTAATTACACAACGGAAGGTAACCCACTTGATCCTCAGCTTAATGCTGCATTTATCGCGGTTATCCCAAAACCGAACAAAAACCCGGAAGAAGTTGGGAACTACCGCCCCATCTCTGCGACGTCAAGATCCTGACCAAAATTATCGCCAACCGCATTGCAACCTTTATTAACACTTATATTCATAAGGATCAGGTGGGTTTCATCCCGGGCAGACAAGGCCCAGACCAGATACGGAGGACAATAGATGTAATGTCTATTCTCCAAACTAACTGGGATGGTGGCCCCAAACAGTCGGGAATGCTTCTGTCTCTAGACCTACAAAAGGCCTTTGATTCCGTTTCCTGGCCCTATGTCTTCACCATATTAAAGCGTTGGGGTTTTGGTCCACGATTTATGGGTATCATACAGGCACTTTACTCTACTCCCTCCGCAAAAGTTAGGATACAAGGCTGCTATTCTAAACCCATATCGATAAGACAGGGAACCAGACAGGGTTGCCCATTGTCGCCACTAATTTTTGCAATAGCAATAGAGACGCTTGCCATAGCGATTCGTCAAAACCCGGACATTAAAGGGGTTTCCTGTGGTCCCCAAACTCACAAATGTGGCCTCTTTGCAGATGACATTATGCTTTTCATAACATCTCCCATTATCTCTCTCCCCAATCTATGCTCTCTGCTAAGCAACTTTTCTACGTTATAGGGCCTTCAGGTGAACTACTCCAAATCGCAAGCCCTTAATGTTCCCCTAGACTCCTCCACAGTAGATCTTCTGAAACAATCCTTTAAATTTCAATGGAGTGAATCTTCCATCAGATACTTGGGTATTAACCTCACAGCTAAAATTGAAAGTCTATACAGTCACAACTATCCTCCCATGTATCGTAAATTAGAAACAGATCTGCGCAACTGGACACAACACACCATTTTCTGGCTGGGAAAGATAAATGCCATCAAGATGACATTACTTCCTAGATTACTATATCTATTTCGATCCCTCCCCATTCCCATTAGGAAAGACCACATCAAAACCTTCCAAAGTAAGCTTCTAAAATTCGTTTGGGGCAAGGCAGGGCACAGATTGGGCCAAGGAATCCTTTATGCGCATAGGAAAAGAGGGGGCTTAGGACGTCCTCATTTATATAAATATTATCAAGCAGCCAGGCTTGCCCAAATATCTATGGTTTATTCCAAATTTGAGAAGCCTGATTGGATCCAAATAGAAAAAAACGCAGTTCCTCGCTTTACTCTAGACTTCTTATTGTGGACCCCTCAGAAAAATAGACCCCCAATTCTCTCCCCTACATTGTCCCACTCCTTCGCCCTATGGGACTCCTTACGTTCTTCACCTTCACTTGTCTCTGTATACAAACCCTTGACCCACTTATTTAACAACCCACGATTCCCCCCAGGTAACAACTTTCTGGCCTTTAAATGGTGGGTTGATAAAGGTCTATATAGAATAGGTCACTACTTTACAGCTGCAGGACCGCTCACTCTTAAACAATGCATTAAAAGATTTGACCTCCCCAACTCTGAACTGTTTAGGTTCCATCAAATTCACCACTTTCTGCAATCCCTATGTAAAGACAATCCTACCACGCCAACATTCACGGATTACGAAATTTGGTGCGGTCAGGCCATGGACCAGAGGGGGGGGGGGGTCTCCACGGTCTACACATCACTTACGGCTCCTATCTCCAAGACGTCCTTTATGGTCGCTTGGGAAACTGACTTCAATTTTCTCTGGACCAAAGAGAAATGGCATTCTGCATGTGCTAAATCATTCCGGGGAATTCTTAATACCACACTGATGGAAGCTGGCCTAAAAGTGATGACCAGATGGTACTATACGCCTTTCAGAATAGCCTCAATGTTTCCGGCTACCAGCCCCCTATGCTTCAGAGGGTGCCAACTTTTAGGTACAATGTCACATATATGGTGGGAATGCCCGAAGATTCGATCATTCTGGAAAAAAATCTTCAATATGATTGACAAATTGGTTGGCTCTTCTGTCCCCAGGTCCTCCTTGATAGCCCTCCTACATGAATCCATCCCCCACATATCTAAGCCCTCTAATAGATTGGTACAGTTCGTGCTTTTAGGAGTTAAGCTCTCGATTGCTAGGGCTTGGAAAAAACCGAGCATACCTCTCTCAATGGCTAAAAGGAAAATCTCATGGGTAATGTCTCAGGAAAAACTTACCAGTCTGTTACAGGACACATCTGAAAAATTTGAAGCCACCTGGGAACCGTGGGCCCGACTAATGGGGCTATCCAACTTCCCCTTCTTGTCATAAACAGGCTTCTTCATTTGGACGGGTAATGGTGCTCCTTCCCCTCTCTTTCTCTTCCCCCTTCTCTTTCCCACTCTATATCTTGCTCTACTTTTCTATTTCCTTTTTATATCTGTTATTCCATTACGGACAAAATTTAGGTCAGTTTATCTTAAGGACGATGTCGAGGTACAAATGCTCCTGATTGGCTCGGTTTAAAATAACAGACCCTCAGGCGGAGGATCAAGCAGAGTTAGGTCTGTTGCCTAACACACGAGCATTGTTATCTTGTCCTTGGGGTTTGTGATGCTCTGCATTGCTGGTGGGGTTTGGCACCAGCCCTCTCTGACACAGTGTGATCCCCTTGGGGGTGTCGGAGGGTGCTGGGGCTGAAACTAAACTGCTCATTCTCCTTACCCAGCCTACTGGCTTCCAGTCAAGATTTAAACCTAGACCTTGATGCCTACTATAAGTACACAGCGTGATCACTCTTCCCAGGGACCAGTTTTTATATCTTCTTTATTCTCACCTTATGTTTGTCAATTTGTTTGGGTTTCTGCACCTCTATATTTTTGATTATACCTCTGTTTACTCTAAAATAAAAACGTGGGGTAATTTAATTAAACTAATTATCAAATTCAGGAGCCCGGTAATATAGCTACCCCATGTCGGGCAGGCGTAGCTTCCGCCCACACACAGTAAGATCCCGACAGGGGTGTATGGGCGCTGAGGCTGAATACCCGATCTTACTGAGAAATTTTCGGGGTAAGCCACTATAGAACCCTCCATGAGACACTAACACGCCTGTTCAGGTCAAAGAAACCTCTAGCTGCCTTGCAGTGTTATAGGCTCTAGCAGTGTTTTAAGGTTATTTCCTGAATCTTTATAGTTCTTTTGCATTTTCTAGACATATTGCTGAAACTAGTACATTGCAACAGTACATTTCAAGATTGTAATGGAATGTAATGATATTTTGATATGCATCTGATTATTTGTAATATGAAATTTCTTCAATAAAAATATTGAAACGAAAAAAAGAGTACACTTAGAATTGACAAGTTATATATTATTACACATATGGCTGCAGTTGTACAAATGGGAAGTATCACCTAATAAAAATGAGTTCCTACCTCATTGACTGAGTATGGAAACCTGAATGAAAATTAGAGTAAATAGGGAGCGGAATCCCATAATGCAGTGCATCCGCACAGCCTATTAGTAGGCATGTAGGATGACATCATAATTTTGACCTTAATTCTATTGATTTCTTTAGTCTTGAACATATCCCCTATCATGAACGTGGGGGTGACATTAATAGGAAACTTTTACAACTAGAAACCAGGTGGATTTATCTGTTACAAGCGACCCGATACCCTGTTTTGAATGAGGGAATTAGTTACATTTTCTGTAAAGGTTCCAGGCAATTTGGGGTTTCCCTTCATTTGGACTCTGTTTGTTGCCTGGTACCACTCCTGTCTGGGTTCCCTGTTGTTCTTCCTTGGACTTGGAAATACCCTGTGATGTGTTTGTGGGTGCCCGGTCTTTATAGCGGCTACCGTGTTTATTATCATTTCTGTTTATCCTGTGCAGATGTAAATATAATACATTGCTTGTATTGCATATTTTTCTTTTTAATTGTTGTCATGGGTTCTATACCCTTGCAAACTCAATTGGTTTATGTTTTAGATTTATGTAATCATGCATGTCTGTATTTGTCCATTTGGCGAGACCCTTTTTTCCTCCTTTTTTTTCCCCTCCATTAGGGGGAGTTACCCATTTCTGCTCTGCTTCAGCACCACCTTTTGCCCTTATGCTTTGGGTCCCGTACAGACGCCCGAGGACATTCATGGGATCGCCCGATCACTTTGGGGTTCCCTGTGCCCGCCTGCTCTGTCCACACACACCAACAACACTACACACGGCCGCTCTCTAAGCAACCTTATATAGTGTGGGGTGTGGACTTAGTCCCCCTGAGCCATGATTAGCCAAAGGGACCCTGCCTTTGTCCAATTATGACTTTTTCAGCAGAGCATGCTGTGATTGGCCAAAGCATGCAGGTCAATTGCATGCTTTGCACTGCAATCTCGCAGTGCATTATGGGGCATTCCACGGTGCTCAAATTGTCAGTGAACGCCCCATAATGTTCACTGTTCGGGAATGAGCGAACCCCTGATGTTGGAGTCAAACTTATGTTTGACCCGAACATCAAGCTCATCCCTAACAGTAAGGTGCACAATGTAGGGCAACACACATCACAAAAAAACAAAGATTTCCCAGCACATTTACCAGTCAGCCTGCAAAATAACTAAGTTGTTAAAAACAGAGGGTTTTGTTTGCACACATTTGCAAATATTTACATAAGCTGCATTGCCCACGTCTATGCTTCTCTGTAAACTGCAGTCCTAACGCTATCATTTTCTGCGTCTGCTAAGTAGGAGTACATTTAGCAGTGGATAGATTAAGAGCAGGTGTGCCTGGAGGAAGCCCACTCCTCCTTAACCTCCTAGGCGGTAATCCCGAGTCTGGCTCGGGTCCAGTTTTTTCTGCTGGGAGCGGTAACCCCGAGCCAGACTCGGGCTTGCGTGCAGGATGCAGGGGGGAAGTTACTTACCTTGTCCCCTGGATCCTGCGATGTCTCCCCGCTGTGTGAGCGAGTCCTCTCGCTCGATTCACACAGTGCCGAGTGCCACTGATCTCCGTGCCCTGCGACGTTCCGACGCACAGGAGCGGAGATCGGCGCCAAATTTAAAAAAGTTTAAAAACACAATACACATACAGTACCGTAATCTTACAGATTACGGTACTGTATACAAAAAATACACATCCCCTTTGTCCCTAGTGGTCTGCCCAGTGCCCTGCATGTCATTTTATATAATAAAAAGATTTTTTTTTTCTGCCTGGAAACTAGAGATTGTCCATAGCAACAAAAAAGTGTCCCTTTATGTCAAAAGTGGTTTTAGACCAGCTAGAAAACACCGATAAAAAATTAAAATCACAATTTATCATCAAACAATAAATTTTATGACAGCGACTATTCTGCAACTGAGCAAATTTCAGTGTTTTTGATTTGATTACATTATTGAATCATTTTTATATATATTTTTATTATATTATAATTTATTATTTTGTGTTTCAAACTTTATCATACCCGGGATGTCTACTAGACTCTGGTTCGGACAGATTTAAGTGAGTTATTCATAAGAATTGCATGCCTAAAATATAAAAACGCCAAATTTCCATGCAAAATAATTGTACCGCTTTCAGCACAAAATTCCACCCAGAATCATACTGCCAGGGAGGTTAAAGGCACAGGGACACACGTGATGCCCAGCAAGATCAGCAAAGGCATCCAGTGCATCCCTGCACCCAATTCAACCAACCATACAAAAAATGGTGTATAACATAGTGACTGACCTCTTCCAGATGATCATTTTTAAATCCCAAATTTGCTCATATTAGTCTGATTTACTGATCTCTAGTTTGTTGATTCATAGTATTTTTTCTTTTTTATTATGAAAAAATTTGTCATTTTTTTGTTGCCCTGCTGTGGAGATTATCCCTTATATCATATGATAATGACTTCACTAGGACAGAAAAGGAAGGACATTCACCAGTAGGAATGCCAACTGAAAAAAAAAAATACCTTATAGAGGATCTAGCCTTTCTTCATGCCTCAAAAATATATAAATTGCTTTGTTGCTGTCTGTGGCTTTGCTGGAGAATTCCTTCTACTTTAACTATAACATTGTCGCCAAAACAGGAAGAAAGTGTAAATCATCCCAGTAAGGCCACAGAGATCAATAACAACCCTGCAAAGATTCTAACCCTTTCCAACTCTAGTACCAGTTAATATATAATATTAACATATTCTTAAAAAAATCTACAGAGGACAGTATAGTTTCAGAATATGACTGAAAATAATGCACTACTGTTTCCATTTTTCATTAAACAACCAACAGTGGGTTTCATTTGAACTATTTGCTAGCAGATTCTGTGTCAAAGCAAGTATAATTTCACGCTCATAAGTTTGCAATTGTTAAGTTCTCATAAAGAACAAAAAACATTAGTACTACATGTGTATAGTTAGTCTGGTTGAAAAAAGACACAAGTCCATCTAGTTCAACCAAAAAAAAAATGTAAAATCATACAATCTAGCCAATTAAATTTTTTTCTTATTTATTTTACTTTTTATTTTTACACTGTTTAAAAAAAAAAAAAAAAATTTGTGTCACTGTTATTCCTATTACAAGGAATGTAAACATGTAATAGAAAAAAAGCATGACAGGACCTCTTAAATATCAGATGTGGGGGTCAAAAAGACCTTAGATCTCATATTTACACTAAAATGCAATAATAATAAAAAAAAATGTAGTTTGAGAAAAAAAAAAAGTCCTTTTAAGAGCTATGGGCGGAAGTGATGTTTTTTGACGTTGCTTCCGCCCTACAATGGTATGGAGCCGGGTGGGGGGCCATCTTCCCCTTACTCAGCCCCATGCCAAGCAGGGGACAGGATCCAAGGCTCAGGTAAGTGGCGGAGGGCACCGGAGCGAGGCAGGAGGGGGGGCCCTCCCCCGCCACTGATAAAAATGATCTCACTGCCGCTGAGACCACTTTTATCTGTAAGCGGACCACCCTTTAAAAAAGTTGGATACCAGGGTTTTGGTAGATAGCTGCTGCCATAAAAACAATATTCCACTTCAAAGTGCCGCTGTATATTGACGGCGGGCGGTCTGTAAGTGGTTAATCTCTTCTTCTCAAGTGAGAATACATTCAGTTCCTCTAATCTTTCCTCATAGCTGAGCTCCTCCATGCCTCTTTTCAGTTTGGTCGCCCTTCGCTGCACTTTCTCCAGTTCCCCGATATCCTTTTTGAGAACTGGTGCCCAAACCTGAACTGCATATTCCAGATGAAGACTTACTAATGATTTGTACAGTGGCATAATGATATCTCTCTATCTGGAGTCCATAGCTCTCTTAATACAAGAAAGGACTTTGCTCACTTTGGAAACCGCTGCTTAGCATTGCATGCTATTATTGAGCTTATGATCTACCAAAACTTCCAGATCCTTCTCCACCATTCCTTCCCCCAGTTGTACTCCCCCTGGTATGTATGATGCATGCATATTCTTAGCCCCCAAGTGCATAACATTACATTTATCAACATTAAACCTCATTCGCCACTTTTGCATTGAGGTTGGCTTGTAAATTGGAGACATCCTGTAAGGACGTTAATCCACTGCATAGCTTGGTGTCATCTGCAAAAACTGAAATGGTACTTTTAATGCCAGACCCTATATAATTTATAAAGATATTAAAAAGTAAGGGTCCCAGCACTGAACCTTGGGTACACCACTGATAACCGTTCAGAGTAAAAATCATTAACCACTACTCTCTGAATTAGTTTTTTTTGGGAGTTTTCTATCCATTTAAAAACTGATCTTTCCAAGCCTGTAGACTTTACCTGACATAGTTACATAGTTACATAGTAGGTGAGTCCATCGAGTCCAACCTATGTGTGTGATTATATGTCAGTATTACATTGTATATCTCTATATGTTGCAGTCGTTCAGGTGCTTATTTAATAGTTTCTTGAAACTATCGATGACCCCGCTGAGACCACCGCCTGTGGAAGGGAATTCCACATACTTGCAGCTCTTACAGTAAAGAACCCTCTACGTAGTTTAAGGTTAAACCTCTTTTCTTCAAATTTTAATGAGTGGCCACGAGTCTTGTTAAACTCCCTTCTGAGAAAAAGTTTTATCCCTGGGGTCACCAGTATGGTATTTGTATATTGAAATCATATCCCCTCTCAAGCCTCCCTTCTCCAGAGAGAAGAAGTTCAGTGCTCGCAAACTTTCCTCATAACAAATATCCTACAGACCCTTTATTAGCTTTGTTGCCCTTCTCTGTACTCGCTCCATTTCCAGTACATCCTTCCTGAGGACTGGCACAGTGGTGTAGTGGTTAGCACTCTCACCTAGCAGTAAGAAGGGTCGCTGGTTCGTATCCCAACCATGACACCACCTGCCTGGAGTTTGCATGTTCTCCCTGTGCCTGCGTGGGTTTCCTCCAGGTACTCCGGTTTCCTCCCACAATCCAAAGACATGCAGGTAGGTTAATTGGCTTCTGTCCAAAAAGTGGCCCTAGTATATGAATGGGGACTTTGGATTGTGGGCTCCTTGAGGGTAGGGACCGATGTGAGTGTGCAATGTACAGGGATAGGGACAGTTGTAGACACTTGCTCAGGTTGAACTGGATGGACTGGTGTCTTTATTCAACCTTGCTAACTATGAAACTATGAAACTATGAAACTGGTGCCCAGAACTGGACAGCATACTCTAAGTGCAGCTGGACCAGAGTCTTGTAGAGCTGTGTGGGGGGAACTGTGTCAAACGCTTTTGCAAAATCCAATTATACCACATTCACAGACACCCCTCTGTCCAAGGTTTTACTTCCTCATAAAAATAAATCAGGTTTGTTTGACAACTTCTGTCTTTCATGAATCCATGCTGTCTGTTGCTTAAAATATTTTTTTACAGCAAGAACTTGTCTGTGTTTTTTTAATAAACTCTCTAGTATCTTCCCAACTATAAATGTATATAGGTCTATAGTTACTTGATAAAGACTTTAATCCTTTTTTAAATACGGGCACCACATTCATCCTACGCCAATCCAGTGGTACCATTCCAGTCATTAACGAGTCCCTAAAAATTTGAATAAATGGCTTTGAAATTACAGAGCTCAATTCTTTTAGGATCCGTGGGTGGATACCATCTAGTCCAGGTGCTTTATCCACCTTTATTCATATACTAAATGGTGCTTTTTGTCAACAGATGAAGATAAATGACCCACATCCTTAAACTCAATATTTAACAACAAAAAAGTTTTACCTCTAATTGGAACTTTAAAGAAGCAGTACTTCTCTACAAATCAACCCGTAATTATAGTAAAATAATGTTATTTTATTGGAAAAAGTTAAAAATAGTTGGATATACAATACATAAAAAATGCAGGATGCAGATACAAAGATTTGCAATATTGAAAATACAGTTGAGAAACAACCAATGATCTGTTGAAAAGATAAAGCAACAGAGATAACACAATGCGTTTCGAGTCTGTGATAATAGTTCTCTTCTTCAGGGGTATGGGGTTACAACAGGATGGTAATATGTCTACAACTGATAAAAAAACAGATCTAAGAATATATACATTGTATATTAAGCAGGGGAAAAAAGGATTTGTACCCCCCGAAAAAAATTGGGACTTTAAATTGGCAAAGACACTGGTAATTTCATTAAAAATGAGTTGTAATTTATTATACAAAGAAGACAAAAAAGACTATGCCTAAAAAATCATCTCCATATGATGATTAATAAAACAAACACTGACCGAAAACACAATTACACATATAACAATATCTTATATGGCGATACATATACAGAGTAGTTTGGCTCCAATGTCCGATAGTACTTTCCGGTGTTCAACAACCGGGATAAGTCCTAGCAGTACCCAACGCATTTCAGGCTCAAAGATTTGGATGTGTAACCCAAACGGTTTAAACCTCTTTTGATCGTGTAATTTATTTATTTTTTTCTCTATACAAAGTCCCAAATTCCCCCTTTTCCTCAATGTATACTAGGGATGGAAGTGTGTGCTCGCTCTTGACCACATGCTTCATTTAAAGTCCCAACTTCCTGAAAACTTCTATACCAGAATGTTTTTCTTCATATAATGTTCAAAAGAATGTATGTTCCAGTTTAAAGAAACTATTAGAGAAAAAAACCTTAAATCACTGGCACATACAGCTGCAAAAAAAAGTATGTGAACCCTTATGGATTTCTGCACAAATTGGTCACAAAATGTGATCTGATCTTCATCTAAGTCACAACAATAGACAATCACAGTCTGCTTAAACTAATAACACACAAAGAATTAAATGTTACCATATTTTTATTGAACACACCATGTAAACATTTACAGTGCAGGTGGAAAAAGTATCTGAACCTCTAGACTAATGAGATCTCCAAGAGCTAATTGGAGTGAGGTGTCAGCCAACTGGAGTCCAATCAATGAAATGAGATTGGAGGTGTTGGTTACAGCTGCCCTATAAAAAAAACACACACCGGTTTTGGGTGTGCTTTTCACAAGAAGCATTATCATATGTGAATGATGCCTCACACAAAAGAGCTCTCAGAAGACCTACGATTAAGAATTGTTGACTTGCATAAAGCTGGAAAGGGTTATAAAAGTATCTCCAAAAGCCTTGCTGTTCATCGGTAAGACAAATTGTCTATAAGTGGAGAAAGTTCAGCACTGCTGCTACTCTCCCTAGGATTGGGCGTCCTGTAAAGATGACTGCAAGAGCACAGCGCAGACTCCTCAATGAGGTGAAGAAGAATCCTAGATTGTCAGCTAAAGACTTACAAAAGTCTCTGGCATATGCTAACATCCCTGTTAGCTAATCTACTATACGTAAAACACTAAACAAGAATGGATTTCATGGGAGGATACCATAGAGGAAGGCACTGCTGTCCAAAAAAAACATTGCTGCACATTTACAGTTTGAACAAGAGCACCTGGATGCTCCACAGTAGTACTGGCAAAATATTCTGTGGACAGATGAAACCAAAGTTGAGTTGTTTGGAAGAAACACACAACACTATGTGTGGAGAAAAAGAGGCACAGAATACCAACATCCAAACCTCATTCCAACTGTGAAGTATGGTGGTGGGGGCATCATGGTTTGGGGCTCCTTTGCTGCATCAGGGCCTGGACGGATTGCTATCATCGAAGGAAAAATGAATTCCCAAGTTTATCAAGACATTTTACAGGAGAACTTAAGGCCATCTGTCCACCAGCTGAAGCTCAACAGAAGATGGGTGTTGCAACAGGACAACAACCCAAAGCATAGAAGTAAATCAACAACAGAATGGCTTAAACAGAAGAAAATACGCCTTCTGGAGTAGCCCAGTCAGAGTCCTGACCTCAACCCGATTGAGATGCTGTGGCATGACCTCAAGAAAGCGATTCACAACAAGCATCCCAAGAATATTGCTGAACTGAAACAGTTCTGTAAAGAGGAATGGTCAAGAATTACTCCTGACCGTTATGCATGTCTGATCTGCAACTACAGGAAACGTTTGGTTGAAGTTATTGCTTCCAAAGGAGGTTCAAGCAGTTATTAAATCCAAGGGTTAGGGTTCACATACTTTTTCCACCTGCACTGTGAATGATTACATGGTGTGTTCAATAAAAACATGGTAACATTTAATTATTTGTGTGTTATTAGTTTAAGCAGACTGTGATTGTCTATTGTTGTGACTTAGATGAAGATCAGATCACATTTTATGACCAATTTGTACAGAAATCCATATCATTCCAAAAGGGTTCACATACTTTTTTTTGTAACTGTACATTCTTTTGAACATTATATGAAGAATAACATTAATCCCTTTGGCTTACGCATCCAAATCTTTCCGACCATGGAAACTATTGGACCATCCTTCAAAAAAGCATGGGAAAAGAACTTGTCCATTTGCTCAAGTGGCATGATGTCCCTACTTATAGAGGAATATCAAAAAACTATTAAGGAAATAGATAGGGAAGTAGAACCCCTGTATATACAACTTATAGCTTTCAAAAATCATGCGTCGTATGCACAATATGACAGTGAGCTGAATGAACATCTTGAGCAATTCAATAGGGATATACTGATCAAAAAAGGAGAAAAAATTCCTTAAAGTGGTGTTGCCACCAAAAAAAAAAAAAAAATTGCTTAAAAATCATAAAAAAAAAAAAAAAATTGGAAAAAAAATAATGTTTTACTCACCTCTAAATGCCTGTTGCTAGGGGGTCCCTCATAGTCTGCCATCTTCAGTGCCCGGGCACTGACATCACTTCCCCTTGGATGCCGCACAGTCATCTGGGACCTGTCACGTGTCCCAGATGACTGAGCGTCGTATCACGGCACACGTCGACGCTCGCGCATGCGCAGTGGGTGCCCGGTTGTGAAGCCACAGCCGTGTGCCCACAGTAAGGACGCCGGCGCCGTGAGCGGAGCGGGGGAACGAGGGGGGCTTCGTTCCCCCGCATCGCTGGACCCTGGGACAGGTAAGTGTCCGATTATTAAAAGTCAGCAGCTGCAGTATTTGTAGCTGCTGACTTTTAAAAAGAAAAAAAAAAAGTGGGCACTCCTCTTTAAGGACCAAAATGCCTTCCAAGAGCAGAAAGCATACAATTGGAGGAATACTCAATTTAGATCAAAAGCCAATTTTAAACAAGAATCTCATAATAAATACCTATGATTTTCGGATGCTTCTTCTTTATCTTCAGTTTCCTCTAGGGGGCCTTTAAGATTGAAGAGGTCTAGAAAATCTAAGAGAGGTTCTAATGGAAGTGGATTGTGACAGACCTAGCCGGGACAGAGGCTTTTGGAGGGGACTGAAGGCCAGCCTCTTCCCTACCGATTATGGGCCCTGGCACTTGTAGAAAACAGTGTTCTTTGTGAGCTGTATGCCTGGGGACCCTTGAGGTGGTGCTACTTTGGATTCAAGTCCATGTCCCCCCAAAACACAGACTCTGGGAATCCTGTATATGCCATATTATAGTGATGGCTTCATAATGTTGAGGCTCATAGAAGGTGCTGATGTCATCCACTCAGGCCACCTGTCTGTCTGTTGTCTGCCAGAATGTGTTTATTGTAAATACGTCTAGTATGGGATCTAAGAGTCATTAGATCCCCATTGTTGTTTGTGTTAATTAACTCTGCTATTGTGTAAAGGAGATCTGTGTTGATCTGTGAAATGTTGATTGTGTCTTCTGAGCTACAAGACGGCAAGTCTGGCCTAAAGGTCATGTCTGAGTCATCTAGGCTGTCTAAAGGATTAGTAATTAGCTCATGTTAATTAGGTCTGGTCACCGGTGTATTTTAAGAGTAATATGAGCAGG
This sequence comes from Lithobates sylvaticus, assembly GCA_028564925.1. Lineage (NCBI taxonomy): Eukaryota > Metazoa > Chordata > Amphibia > Anura > Ranidae > Lithobates > Lithobates sylvaticus. The sequence goes on along the minus strand of CM053030.1, from coordinate 304,246,108 downwards.
CTATATGCACCTCCTCTTGTATATAAGACCTGTATTCCTTCCAATAAAAATTCATTCCTGTTTGAACTTCAGACCTTGTCTCGTACTTGGGGGAGAGTTATTCATATGGGTTTCTTGTTCGACTGATTGGAGTGTTCGGTAGCTGCCTTGGTGTTCGGGAAGGGAATGTCCTAAACGACTTTAACCCCTTTCATACTCGGGGTGTCGTTACATGGATCTAATGTGAAACTGAACAAAAGACGGATTACCGAATCTCGCGGTCCACCGGTATCTCACAGCGACACTCAGAGACAGGTAACCCACTAGCTAGTGTCAGCACTTCTTCCTCACTTTTTCACTCTTATCCTAATACTCTCCTTCCCAGACTTCTACCATTGGGGAATAAGGCACCACCACTTAATGCTTCACAAGACGTTTGTTCGGTTAAATCAACCTGAAATACCGAAACGCAATGAATTACGTACCGCGTAAGCAGAAAACATACTTCCTCTATTGAAGCCTCGACTTCAAATTTGAATGCTATTAACCTGTCTTCCCACCAGGGATGAGCTTTATGTTCGAGTCAAACTCATGTTCAACTCTAACATTGGCTGTTCGCCAGTTTGCCGAACAGCGAACAATTTTGGGTGTTTGCGGCAAATTCGAAAGCCATGGAACACCCTTTAAAAGTCTATGGGAGAAATCAAAAGTGCTAATTTTAAAGGCTTATATGCATGGTATTGTCATAAAAAGTGTTTGGGGACCTGGGTTCTGCCCCAGGGGGCATGTATCAATGCAAAAAAAAGTTTTAAAAAACTAAAGTTTTTTTTCGGGAGCAGTGATTTTAATAATGCTTAAAGTGAAACAATAAAAGTGTAATATTCCTTTAAATTTCATACCTGGGGGTGTCTATAGTATGCCTGTAAAGGGGAGCATGTTTCCCATGTTTAGAACAGTCTGACAGCAAAATTACATTTCTAAAGGAAAAAAAAAACTAATTTAAAACTACTCGCGGCTACAATGAATACTACTAATTCATACTACTTATAACTACTACTAATACTACTAATAATGTTATATAATAAAGTTTATTGATAAAAACTGCATGGGGATTTTCCCACAGGGGAACCCTGAACCAAAATAAAAAAAAATGCGTGGGGATCCCCCCAAAAATCCATACCAGACCCTTATCCGAGCACACAGGAAAAAGAAGAGGAAAAGAGGGGGGATGAGAGAGCGCCCCCCCTCCTGAACCGTACCAGGCCACATGCCCTCAACATTGGGAGGGTGCTTTGGAGGTAGCCCCTCAAAGCACCTTGTCCCCATGTTGATGGGGAGAAGGGCCTCATCCCCACAACCCTTGCCCGGTGGTTGTGGGGGTCTGCGGGTGGGGGGCTTATCGGAATCTGGAAGCCCCCTTTAACAAGGGGACCCCCAGATCCCGCCCCCCCATGTGAATTGGTAATGGGGTACAAATGTACCCCTACCATTTGACAAAACAAAGTGACAAAAAGGTTAAGAAAGACAAGAGACAGTTTTGACAAGTCCTTTATTAAATGCTTCTTCTTTCATCTTCTTTCTTCTGGTCTTCCTTTGGTGTTGTTCTTCTTCTCCATCTTCTTCTTCTCCATCTTCTTCATCTTCTTCTTCATCTTCTTCTTCCTCTGCTCTTCTCATCCTGCATCTTGCTCCAGGCTTCTTCTCCACGCCATCCGCACAATCCGCCTCTGTGGAAGTCTTCAGCAGTGTGACGCTTTGCTTCTTCTGACACTTCTTAAAAAACGGAGGGCAAAGCCACCCGGTGACCCCACCCTCCTCTGACACACGGGGACTTCCCTATGGCTTTCCCCGTGTTGTTAGAGGGGGCGGGGTCACCTGTTTACGTAACTTGTCTTTCTTAACCTTTTTGTCACTTGTTTTTGTGAAATGGTAGGGGTACATTTGTACCCCATTACCAAATCACACAGGGGGGCGCCGGGATCTGGGGGTCCCCTTGCTTCCAGATTCCGATAAGCCCCCCACCGTCAGACCCCCACAACCACCGGCAAGGGTTGTGGGGATGAGGCTCTTCTCCCCATCAACATGGGGACAAGGTGCTTTGAGGGGCTACCTCAAAGCATCCTGCCAATGTTGAGGGCATGTGGCCTGGTACAGTTCAGGAGGGGGGGCGCTCTCTCATCCCCCCCTCTTTTCCTGCATCTCGGGGGATCTGAATGGAAACCCAATGATCCCAATAAGTGACCCCTGAGTGAACCAATACCCTGATCTTTGCAGCCTCCTATTTGTCCCTTTTCTGGCAACTGATTTATAATATGCCACTATATGTAGTATTTCTTTTTATATATTTTGTTTCTCACTCCGGCAGTTATAATTTCTTAACAATTATTGTCCATAATCTGTCAGTTATTCATTGTATAGAATTATATAACAACATAGTTATGTGTCTCCTAATAATCTATTTATAGTATCTTATGTTTTTTGGTTTCTGTGTTTTTGACATATTTGCCTCTCTGCCTTCCTGTTCGTGTTCGGATGACTGGTCGCACTTCAAGCACCTGCTCTTTGCTGTCCCTCACTTGGCGCATGGGGGGCTGTTCACACCTCATATGACGTGCTCGGCCTCTTCCCCACTGGTAGTTGTGGAGCCACGATCGCGTGGTTATTATGACTCTGGACGTGCGCCGCATCGCCAATATGTCATCACCAGCTGCACCACTGGGCGTCATGACGTTCCCCACTGTCCATCGGGCAGCATCGTGGAGGCGCTGCTGCGCGCCGACGACTCGGGCGCTCCTTAGATCTGGCCCCTCCTCACATTCTCACCAGGATTAGATACCAGACCCCCCATACCCCCATATAAATTGGCATATAAACCACACACCGCGCAGGACCACACAGGCATCAAGCTCCAAACAAGGTAATTGCCCAGGCAAATAACTAACTTTGTGGCCTCTCCTGCCTCTGTTTTTTTGGGGAATACATAGCCACACATAGACCTCTAGAGATTGGTATTATTAGATGGGCTGCATACATATGCATGATTTTGGGTGACATAATGGTGTCCCCTGTTTCTTTCCCTCCTCTCCCTCTAGACCTTGTATTTTCCAACTGGGTCATTGGAAGTATATCTTCTCTCGCCTGACATTTGGGGCTTCATACCATCCAGTAGGTCCTTCCTTGCATATACATCGCACATAAATAGGCTAGGTATGTATGAATTGCTCAGACACATATGCAATCATTTCTAAGGGAAACTTCTCTCTCTGTGGTCTCTTTTTACCCCTAGCAATATCTGTGCCACTCTTAAGGGCCCTTTGTGAAGTGACAGCTTTCTGAGTCTTGGATTGTTTCCCTGTGTGGACTTATCTCTTTCTGGACCCAAACTGGTCGGCTTGAGGCTGCAGCATTTCCTAAAATCTTTTTAATTTGGATGCAAGATCTCTGAACTTCTATGCAAATTGTATGATCAGTTGTCAAACATAAAATGAAGCAGTTTTAAAAAAAAAAAAATTTGATGTCATGCTTAACCACTTGCTTTCCGCAGGAACCCCTTGTCCCTCCGGGCGGCCGTCATATGATGTCTTTTCTCCCTGAGCCTGTAGAGGGCATCCCTAGGCAGCGGATGCGTGTGCCCGGTGGCCGCGATGTCCGCCAGGCACCCGCGATTGCCCGTGAACACAGCAGAATCATGGATCTGTGTGTGTAAATACACAGATCCACGTCCTGTCAGAGGAGAGGAGACCGATGGCATTTTCCCAGTATATAGGAACACCGATCGGTCTCCTCCCCTTGTGAGTCCCCTCCCCCTACAGTTAGAATCACTCCCTAGAAAACATAATTAACCCCTTGATCACCCCCTAGTGTCAACCCCTTCCCTGACAGTCACATTTACACAGTAATCAGTGCATTTTTTATAGCACTGATCACTGTATAAATGTGAATGGTCCCAAAATAGTGTCAAAAGTGTCTGAAGTGTCCGCCGCAATATCGCAGTCACGATAAAAATTGCAGATCGCCACCATTACTAGTAAAAAAAAATAACAATAAAAGTGCCATAAATGTTTGCACAAATCAATCAATATACGTAGTATATGTATGTATAAAATATGTAGAAGAATACATATTGGCCTAAACCGAGGAAAAAATATATATATATATTTTTTTTTAATGGGATATTTATTATAGCAAAAAGTAAAAGATATTGTGTTTTTTTCAAAATTGTCGCTCTTGTTTTGTTTATAGCGCAAAAAATTTAATTCGCAGAGGTGATCAAATACCACCAAAAGAAAGCTCTATTGATGGGGAAAAAATTATTAAAATGTCATATGGGTACAGTGTTGCATGACTGCGCAATTGTCATTAAAATTGTAACAGCACTGAAAGATGAAAATTGGTCTGGGCAGGAAGGGGGTGAAAACACCCTGTATTAAAGTGGTTAATATATGATGTATATATTCTTATATCTGTTTTTATCAATTGTAGACGTACTACCATCCTGTTGTAACCACATATCCCTGAAGAAGGGAACTATTATCGAAGCCTCGAAACGCGTTGGGTTATCTCTGTTGCTTTATCTTTTCAACAGAGCATTGGTTGTTTCTCAACTGTATGTTCAATATTGCATATCCTTGTATCTGCATCCTGCATTTTCTATGTATTGTATATCAAAACTATTTTTAACTTTTTCCAATAAAATAACATTATTTTTCTATAATTATGGGTTGATTTGTAGAGAAGTACTGCCCCTTCAAAGTCCCAATTAGAGGTAAATCTTTTTTTTGTTAAATATCCACCTTTATTCTGTATAAATATTTCTGGACCATATGACTTTTGAGCCATTGTGGATCATTTGGGGCTGTGCAAATACCACCCCCATTAAGGACATGAGCTTCCCCATGCTCCTTTGGATACAGAGAGCTCCAAGTGCTAAACAGTTGCTGTATGCATAAATTGCAATCACTGGGCATTACATTGGTCTATATGCTTCAACATTAGATCACATGGAAAGGTATTATCAGGAGTAAAAAACAGAAAATGTAATGAAATGTGTAGTCTTTTTCTTGGAGTGATATACTTTTTTTTAAATGTATTACATTGTCATTTTATACTAGGAACTGTTTCTTCAATACCTGTCAAAAGAAAATATATTGTTTCTGTGTGCCGTGGCCTTTAGCAAATCTGAAAAAAAAACCTCCCTGACATTTTACCAACTATCAAAGAATTAAAAATAAGCATGTGCAGAAAAATAATTTGAGATTGAATACACTGAAACAACTTAATATTATTTAAAGCGGAGTTCCACCCTAAAGGGGAACTTCCGCTCATCGGAACCCTCCCCCCCTCCAGTGCCACAGTTGGCACCTTTCAGGGGGTGCAGATACCTGTCTACGCATTCTCATTGCGCTGCGCGACTCGTGCATGCGCAGTAGGGAACCGGGAAGTGAAGCCGCAAGGATTTACTTCCTAATTCCCTCACCGAGAATGGCGGTGGCAGCAACCGAGAGCCGAGCGATTGATCAGCCTCGGCTGCCGACATCGCTGGACTCCAGGAAAGGTAAGTGTCCATTTATTAAAAGTCAGCAGCTGTAGTATTTGTAGCTGCTGGCTTTTAATTAAAACAATTTGGGTGGACTCCCTCTTTAAATACAGATTTTTGTAAAAAGGAAAAATTTACTGACCAGCATGTATAACGTTTTAAAGACCCAGAGTTAAAATAAACTCTTTCTACTTATATGGTACAATTTTTTCTCTAATTTAAATAAATATACCATCCCATTTTTGAACATCCATATATTCAAAGAAATGCAAATAGTTGTGATTAAGGATGGGCCCGGTGCTCGATGCGAACCCATGTTCGCATCGAGCACCGGGTGTTCGCTCGCTCGGCGAGCCCAGAACTATTTTGGCCGCTCGCATCACATTCGTGTGATGCGAGCGGCCCCGCAATGCATTGCGGCCGGCGCGGCCGGCGCAGTGCATTGCTGGCTGATGATTGGCCAAGCATGCACTGTGACCCCGCATGCTTGGCCGATCACAGCGCCGGAAACTCGGAGAGCCATAATTGGCTACAGGCAGGATGCCTGTAGCCAATTACAGCTCAGGGGCTTTAGTACATGCCCCCTCATTTAAAAGGCCGCCACGCCGTCGGCGCCGGTCACATACGTTCCGGCTTTAGGAGAGTGCAGGCTCATTCTGTGTCACTCTGCTAGATTCATTTAGAAAGATTCATTTAGAAAGATTCATTTAGAAAGATTCATTTAGAAAGATTTGCTCTACTTTGCTAAACCATTGCTACCTGTCATTGATCGTCCATTGCTGCTGCTGGTTAGTGTGTTTTTAGCTGCTGCTGGGGGTTAGTCTGGTGCATGTCTTACTGTTAGTACAGTATTTCAGTAGTACCAACCGCAGTGCTGTTAGTACAGCACTGCACCCCAAAAGCACCCATAGGGCTTGTAGTGTGTTCGTGGCAGGCACTGGCAGCAAACAGAGCTCCTATATTTTGTTCCCAGAAGCACCTATAGGACTTGAAGTGTGTTAGTCCCATCACACAGAGCTATATTTTCTTCCCAGAAGCACCTATAGGACTTGTAGTGTGTTAGTCCCATCACACAGAGATCCTATATTTTGTTCCCAGAAGCACCTATAGGACTTGAAGTGTGTTAGTCCCATCACACAGAGCTATATTTTCTTCCCAGAAGCACCCATAGGACTTGTAGTGTGTTAGTCCCATCACACAGAGATCCTATATTTTGTTCCCAGAAGCACCTATAGGACTTGAAGTGTGTTAGTCCCATCACACAGAGATCCTATATTTTGTTCCCAGAAGCACCTATAGGACTTGAAGTGTGTTAGTCCCATCACACAGACCTATATTTTCTTCCCAGAAGCACCCATAGGACTTGTAGTGTGTTAGTCCCATCACACAGAGATCCTATATTTTGTTCCCAGAAGCACCTATAGGACTTGAAGTGTGTTAGTCCCATCACACAGAGCTATATTTTCTTCCCAGAAGCACCCATAGGACTTGTAGTGTGTTAGTCCCATCACACAGAGATCCTATATTTTGTTCCCAGAAGCACCTATAGGACTTGAAGTGTGTTAGTCCCATCACACAGACCTATATTTTCTTCCCAGAAGCACCCATAGGACTTGTAGTGTGTTAGTCCCATCACACAGAGATCCTATATTTTGTTCCCAGAAGCACCTATAGGACTTGAAGTGTGTTAGTCCCATCACACAGAGATCCTATATTTTGTTCCCAGAAGCACCTATAGGACTTGAAGTGTGTTAGTCCCATCACACAGACCTATATTTTCTTCCCAGAAGCACCCATAGGACTTGTAGTGTGTTAGTCCCATCACACAGAGATCCTATATTTTGTTCCCAGAAGCACCTATAGGACTTGAAGTGTGTTAGTCCCATCACACAGAGCTATATTTTCTTCCCAGAAGCACCCATAGGACTTGTAGTGTGTTAGTCCCATCACACAGAGATCCTATATTTTGTTCCCAGAAGCACCTATAGGACTTGAAGTGTGTTAGTCCCATCACACAGACCTATATTTTCTTCCCAGAGCACCTATAGGACTTGTAGTGTGTTAGTCCCATCACACAGAGATCCTATATTTTGTTCCCAGAAGCACCTATAGGACTTCAAGTGTGTTAGTCCCATCACACAGACCTATATTTTCTTCCCAGAAGCACCCATAGGACTTGTAGTGTGTTAGTCCCATCACACAGAGATCCTATATTTTGTTCCCAGAAGCACCTATAGGACTTGAAGTGTGTTAGTCCCATCACACAGAGATCCTATATTTTCTTCCCAGAAGCACCCATAGGACTTGTAGTGTGTTAGTCCCATCACACAGAGATCCTATATTTTGTTCCCAGAAGCACCTATAGGACTTGAAGTGTGTTAGTCCCATCACACAGACCTATATTTTCTTCCCAGAAGCACCTATAGGACTTGAAGTGTGTTAGTCCCATCACACAGAGATCCTATATTTTGTTCCCAGAAGCACCTATAGGACTTGAAGTGTGTTAGTCCCATCACACAGAGATCCTATATTTTGTTCCCAGAAGCACCTATAGGACTTGAAGTGTGTTAGTCCCATCACACAGAGCTATATTTTCGTCCCAGAAGCACCCATAGGACTTGTAGTGTGTTAGTCCCATCACACAGATATCCTATATTTTGTTCCCAGAAGCACCTATAGGACTTGAAGTGTGTTAGTCCCATCACACAGACCTATATTTTCTTCCCAGGAGCACCTATAGGACTTAAAGTGTGTTAGTCCCATCACACAGAGATCCTATATTTTGTTCCCAGAAGCACCTATAGGACTTGAAGTGTGTTAGTCCCATCACACAGACCTATATTTTCTTCCCAGAAGCACCCATAGGACTTGTAGTGTGTTAGTCCCATCACACAGAGATCCTATATTTTGTTCCCAGAAGCACCTATAGGACTTGAAGTGTGTTAGTCCCATCACACAGAGATCCTATATTTTGTTCCCAGAAGCACCTATAGGACTTGAAGTGTGTTAGTCCCATCACACAGACCTATATTTTCTTCCCAGAAGCACCTATAGGACTTGAAGTGTGTTAGTCCCATCACACAGAGATCCTATATTTTGTTCCCAGAAGCACCTATAGGACTTTAAGTGTGTTAGTACCATCACACAGACATATATTTTCTTCCCAGAAGCACCTATAGGACTTGAAGTGTGTTAGTCCCATCACACAGAGATCCTATATTTTGTTCCCAGAAGCACCTATAGGACTTGAAGTGTGTTAGTCCCATCACACAGACCTATATTTTCTTCCCAGAAGCACCTATAGGACTTGAAGTGTGTTAGTCCCATCACACAGAGCTATATTTTCTTCCCAGAAGCACCTATAGGACTTAAAGTGTGTTAGTCCCATCACACAGAGCTCCTATATTTTGTTCCCAGAAGCACCTATAGGACTTGTAGTGTGTTAGTCCCATCACACTGAGCTCCTATATTTTGTTCCCAGAAGCACCTATAGGACTTGTAGTGTGTTAGTCCCATCACACAGAGCTCCTATATTTTGTTCCCAGAAGCACCTATAGGACTTGTAGTGTGTTAGTCCCATCACACAGAGCTCCTATATTTTCTTCTCAGCAGCACCCACAGGACTTCTAGTGTGTTAGTGGCATCACACAGAGCTCCTATATTTTCTTCTCAGCAGCACCCACAGGACTTCTAGTGTGTTAGTGGCATCACACAGAGCTCCTATATTTTCTTTGCAGAAGCACCCATAGGACTTCTAGTGTGTTAGTGGCATCACACAGAGCTCCTATATTTTCTTCTCAGCAGCACCCACAGGACTTCTAGTGTGTTAGTGGCATCACACAGAGCTCCTATATTTTCTTCTCAGCAGCACCCACAGGACTTCTAGTGTGTTAGTGGCATCACACAGAGCTCCTATATTTTCTTTGCAGAAGCACCCATAGGACTTCTAGTGTGTTAGTGGCATCACACAGAGCTCCTATATTTCTTCTCAGCAGCACCCACAGGACTTCTAGTGTGTTAGTGGCATCACACAGAGCTCCTATATTTTCTTTGCAGAAGCACCCATAGGACTTCTAGTGTGTTAGTGGCATCACACAGAGCTCCTATATTTTCTTCTCAGCAGCACCCACAGGACTTCTAGTGTGTTAGTGGCATCACACAGAGCTCCTATATTTTTCTTCTCAGCAGCACCCACAGGACTTCTAGTGTGTTAGTGGCATCACACAGAGCTCCTATATTTTCTTCTCAGCAGCACCCACAGGACTTCTAGTGTGTTAGTGGCATCACACAGAGCTCCTATATTTTCTTTGCAGAAGCACCCATAGGACTTCTAGTGTGTTAGTGGCATCACACAGAGCTCCTATATTTTCTTCTCAGCAGCACCCACAGGACTTCTAGTGTGTTAGTGGCATCACACAGAGCTCCTATATTTTCTTTGCAGAAGCACCTATAGGACTTCTAGTGTGTTAGTGGCATCACACAGAGCTCCTATATTTTCTTCTCAGCAGCACCCACAGGACTACCGACTACAATGGCTGGAAGACCGCCAAGGGGAGGCAGAGCGTGCAGAGCCAAGAACACAGGGCAGGCAGGCTCTGTTTCTAGTGGACGTGGCCGTGGCCGTGGACGTGGTCGTGCATCGTCATCAGCACGTGGCCATGGGACACGCGCGTCTTTGTTTTCGGCAGCTGGACATGTGGAGCCGCATCATGCTGAAGGCTTGGTAGAATGGATGACCAAGCCCTCCTCATCCTCCTCATCCTCTCTCACCCAGGCTCAGGGTACTGGCAGAGCAGCTGCCAACGCGTACTCAATGGCATCATCAGCCACCCCTTCCCTAGACCCACCATGTCCTCCTGAGGAGTCCCCCGAACTCTTTGAGCACAGTGTTGGGTACATGCTCCAGGAGGATGCCCAACGATTCGAAGGCTCGGATGATGATACCCAGCTTGAGGAAGTCAGTAGTGTGCGTGCAGAGAGAGGGGATGCTGAAGGACAGCAATCTGGCAGTACTGTTCCACCAGCTGCAGCTTACTGCCAGGTTTGCTCTAGTGGTGAAGAGGGAGGGGATGATGAGGTCACTGACTCCACGTGGGTGCCTGAAGGGAGAGAGGATGAGGAGGAGGACGAGGAGGAGGAGGATGCGGCGTCACATGTCCAACGAGGCAAGATGCCCCCTGGAGGCCAGGTAGAGGCCAGCACAGCAACTGTACAACACCGCAGAGCTCCGCCTGTGCAGGGCGCTGCCTCTGCACGTTATCAGAAAAGTTCTTTGGTGTGGGCCTTTTTTGAGACGAGTGCATCAGATCGCACCACTGCTATTTGCAATATTTGTCTCAAGCGTATCTCGCGTGGCCAAAACATTAGCCGCTTGGGCACCACAAGCATGAGCAGACATATGTCGACCTGCCATGCAGCTCGTTGGCAGGCACACATAAAAGACCCACACCAAAGAACTAAGCTGACCTCTCCTTGCTCCTCATCAGCTGGGATCGCCATCCCCACTACACCTTCAGTCCTCTCTGAAAGCTGCTGTGAGAGGACTGAAGGTGTAGAATTAGGTGTGTCACAACCAAGTACTTGCAGTACACCGACGTCCGATTGTAGCAGGCAAATTTCCCTGCCCCAGCTGCTGGACCGTCGAAAGAAGTACACTCCCAGCCATCCACATGCCCAGCGGTTGAATGCTAGCTTGGCTAAATTGCTAGCACTTCAACTGCTGCCTTTTCAGTTGGTAGACTCGGCCCCCTTCCGTGAGTTTGTTCAATGTGCGGTTCCTCAGTGACAGGTTCCCAAACGCCACTTTTTCTCACGGAAGGCGATTCCGTCTCTTTACCGGCATGTGGAAGGCAATGTCCATGCCTCGCTGGACAGGGCGGTCAGCGGTAAGGTGCATATTACCGCTGACTCATGGTCCAGCAGGCATGGACAGGGACGTTACCTTTCTTTCACGGCCCATTGGGTCACTCTATTGGCAGCTGGGAGGGATGCAGGACAAGGTGCAGTAGTGTTGGAGGTTGTTCCGCCACCACGCCTCCAAAACGCTACTACTGCTACTGGTTGTGACACACCTCTCTCCTCCACCCCCTCCTCTTCTTCTTCCTCCAGTGCTCTGTCCTCGGAACCAGCGGTGCTCCGTAGGCGTACAAGGGGCTACGCAAGTACGCAGGCAAAAAGATGCCATGCCGTGCTTGCGCTGGTGTGTTTGGGGGACAGGAGCCACACTGGGCCAGAGGTTCTGGCAGCTCTGCAGGGGCAGGCCGAGAGGTGGTTGATGCCACGTCAGCTTAAGCCAGGAATGGTCGTTTCTGACAATGGCACCAACCTCCTCTCCGCCCTGCGACAGGGGCAGCTCACCCATGTGCCCTGTATGGCTCACGTCCTCAACCTGGTGGTGCAGCGGTTCTTGGGCAGGTTCCCAGGCTTACAGGATGTCCTGAGGCAGGCCAGGAAAGTCTGTGTGCATTTCCGCCGATCTTATAATGCCAGTGCTCGGCTGACTGAGCTGCAAAAGGAGCTGAACCTGCCCAAGAACCGCCTAATATGTGACATGCCCACCAGGTGGAACTCAACGTTGGCCATGCTGCAGTGACTGCACACGCAGCAGAGGGCCATCAATGAGTACCTTTGCGACTACGGCACCAGGACAGGGTCAGGGGAGCTTGATTTTTTTTCCCCACGTCAGTGGAGCATGATCAGGGATGCATGCACTGTCCTCTCACCATTTGAGGAGGCCACGAGGATGGTGAGCAGTGACAGTGCAAGCATCAGTGACACTGTACCTCTTGTCCACCTGTTGGAGCATACGCTGCGTGGGATAATGGACAGGGCACTTGAGGCAGAACAGAGGCAGGAAGAGGAGGACTTCCTTGCCTCTCAAGGCCCCCTTTATCCGGACAGTGTTCCTTCTGTCCCACCCATCACACAGGAAGAGGATGAGGATGAGGAGGAGGAGGAGGAGGATTGTGTGAGCATGGAGGTGGAGCCTGGCACTCAGCATCAGCAGCAGCAGTCTTTTAGGGATGATGTACAGTCCCAACAAACCAGTGGACTTGTACGTGGCTGGGAGGAGGTGGCTGGCGATCATGTCATCCTCAGTGACCCAGAAGACTCCGGACCGAATGCCTCAGCTAACCTACGCTGCATGGCCTCCCTGATCCTGCAAAGCCTGCGGAAGGATCCTCGTGTTCTTCGGATCAAGGAGAGGGACCATTACTGGCTGGCCACTCTCCTTGATCCACGGTACAAGGGTAAGGTTGCGGACCTTATCTTGCCGTCGCAGAGGGAGCAGAGGATGAGACATCTCAGGGAGGCCTTGCAGAAAGGTCTGTGCAACGCGTTCCCAGAAACTGGGAGGTTACAAACTCCTGGTCCTGGGCGACGAGTTGCTGAGGCTTCGGTCAGTAGCAGAAGGAGCGGTGGGGAAGGTGGACGTCTGACCGATGCGTTCAGACAATTTTTTAGTCCGCAGCCCCAAGGTATGATCGGTTCCAGCAACCATCGCCAGCGTCTGATATACATGGTGCAGGAATACCTTGGGGCAAGGTCAGACTTGGACACCTTTCCCACCGAAAATCCTCTGGCTTACTGGGTCCTGAGGATGGATCACTGGCCAGAGCTTGCACAGTATGCAATTGAGCTACTGGCCTGTCCTGCCTCCAGCGTTCTTTCCGAACGCACATTCAGTGCTGCTGGAGGATTTGTCAACCGACTCGGTTGATCGACTGACCTTCATCAAAATGAATCAGTCTTGGATCACCACCAGCTACCAGGCACCTGAAGCAGGTATAACGGAATAATTTATAATGTCACATCCCTTCAAGACTGCCTATGCTGATGCTGAGTGACTGTCCTCTTATGTTCACTGACTATCCTCTTCCTCCTCCTCAATGATCCATGCCACCACACCAGTGCCTAAGGCACAATTTTTCAGCCCCTCTATGACAGGGGCGTGTACTTACAATTTTTAAAAAAAATGCTTCGCAACACGTGTGACTGCTGTGCTCCAAGTACAGTATCTGTGAGGGGTTGCAGTGTTGTGGCACCAGCACCAGTGCCTAAGGCACAATTTTTCAGCCCCTGTTTAACAGGGGCGTGTACTTACAATTTTTAAAAAAAATGCTTCGCAACACGTGTGACTGCTGTGCTCCAAGTACAGTATCTGTGAGGGGTTGCAGTGTTGTGGCACCAGCACCAGTGCCTAAGGCACAATTTTTCAGCCCCTGTTTAACAGGGGCATGTAAGTACAATTTTTTAAAAAAATGCTTCGCAACACGTGTGACTGCTGTGCTCCAAGTACAGTATCTGTGAGGGGTTGCAGTGTTGTGGCACCAGCACCAGTGCCTAAGGCACAATTTTTCAGCCCCTGTTTAACAGGGGCGTGTAATTACAATTTTTTAAAAAAATGCTTCCCAACACGTGTGACTGCTGTGCTCCAAGTACAGTATCTGTGAGGGGTTGCAGTGTTGTGGCACCAGCACCAGTGCCTAAGGCACAATTTTTCAGCCCCTGTTTAACAGGGGCGTGTAATTACAAATCTTGATCTAATAGTTCACAGCAGGGCCCATTCCTGCGCCCACCAAGAGTAACTATGAGGGCCTACAGTCTTGTGGCAACACCGTCCACCACCACCGCCAAAGGCCCAATTTTTCTGCCTGTTCATCAGGTGCTTGCAATTACAAATCTTGATCTAATAACTCACAGCAGGGCCCATTCCTGCGCCCACCAAGAGTAACTGTGAGAGCTTACAGTCTTGTGGCAACACCGTCCACCACCACCACCACCACCACCACCGCCAAAGGCCCAATTTTTCTGCCCTGTTCAACAGGTTCATGCAATTACAAATCTTTTTTTTAACTTCTTAATTTTTATTTTTATTTTGATTTGTAAGGCATTTACAAGCAAACGTTAAAACACGCATGATCCATATAGATATAATGGTAAATAATACAAATTTGATACAAGAGATCACTTCATGTTACCTAGTCAGATGCTCCACCCCCTTATCCCTCCCAGGATCCCCCCCCTATACACACACTACTAGTTCCCAAGTTCAAGAAGTCGGCAGGGCGGACGCGTGGGCCAAGGGAGGGAAGGGGCCCCCGGGTCCGCGACGCGGTCAGGATAGCCATGGTGACTTTAAGGGATTTGTGGGTGTGGGGGCGCCGGGGGGGAAGATCTATCCACCCCGTCGTCTCCCACCCTCGGAATGTGGCCCAGCTCGCTCAACCAGGGGCTCCATATACGGGCAAATTTCTTGAGGTTATTCTGCCGAATAAACATTGCCCTCTCGCACCATATCATGGAGTTAATCGCCTCAGTCCAATTCGCCGAGGAAGGAGGGGTCCTAGCTTGCCAGTTCAGCGCTATTAGGCGCCTTGCCTGGTACAGGCATCTCAGCAAGGCAACTTTGGTAGGAGATGATGTATTGCCATCCTCAAAGATTCCCAGAAGGCAGGTCCTAGCCTCTGGTTCCAGGGTGGTCCCAAAGGTTCTATTCAAGCTGTCCACTATTTCTACCCAATACCTGAATAACTTTGGGCACTTCCATACCATGTGAAGAAGATCGCCTGGCGCCTTGCATCTTGGGCATTCGTCTCTGGGCTTTCTACCGAATTTGAACAGTTTTTGAGGGGTATAATAGGCTCTGTAAATTAGGAACAGATGGGAAACCCTTTGCGAGGGGGATGTTGATACCAGGCCACCCTGTTCGAGGACCCGGTCCCATTGTTCCGAGGTAATTGGCCCTAAGTCTTTTTCCCATCCCCTTCTACTACTATCAGGTCCCTTGGTGCTCATAGCTCTGTTTCCCAGGGTATCATATATCCTGGAGATCAGTCCCCTCATTGGTCTCGGCTTCGTTATTTCATGGAATAGGGGAGTCTTAACCCAATTAATAGTCGAGGATCTAAATTGGGCCTGAATACCGTGTCTGACCTGCAGGTATTTGTAAAAAGACCTATTTGGAATATTGAATTGTCGTCTCAAGTCCTCGAATGACTTCAAGTGGTTTCCCTCGTATAGCTGGATTAACCGGCTAATACCCTGCCTTTCCCACTCTAGAGATCTCTCTATGCCCTTTATTTCCCCTAGATTCTTGTTATACCATAGCGGGGTATACTCGTTCAACCCATTGTATCCCATTATTGATTTTACTGCCTTCCATACTCTAGTCATCAAGTCGCTCGTCGGACACCTATGAGTGAACGAGTCTGCTTCCAGCGCCTCTATTAATGAGTTATGGGGAGCGCCCAGTATCGCCATTCTATTGCCACCACACCCACCTGCCAGGAGCCCGCCGTTTGCCATTTGCTGGAGTTGAGCCGACAAAAAATATAGCCGTGGGTGCGGAATCGCCACCCCCCCCCTCCCGACAGGGAGCTGCAATGTTTGTAGACCGATCCGGGCTTGGCCCTTTTTCCAGATTAAATCCCTAAACAGGGATTCAATCTTCTTAAACCATTTCTGGCTAATCCAGACTGGAGAATTATGGAGAATATAGAGAACTTGCGGGAGCCAGATCATCTTAATTAAATTGCAACGCCCTGCTATGGATAGGGGGAGGCGACTCCATATCTCCACTTTTTGTTTTAGTTTAGTCAATAGCGGGGCTAGGTTATTACTGATATAATGGTTTGTGTCGCTAGAAATCCACACCCCCAAGTATTTAAGCTTGGTCACCACGTCGAGGGCAGAGGTTATAGTGGGTGTCTGATCGCCACACCGAGCCAACGGTAGCAGGGCTGACTTGCTCCAATTGATGGCTAAACCGGAGTGTTGCCGAAATTCCTCCATCATGCGCATCACTACCTCGAGTGAAGAGTTGATGTCGCCGATAAAAAATAAAACGTCGTCGGCAAATAATGCGATTCTTTCCTCCCCTGGCTGGCGCCGGAATCCCTGGAGATCCGGACGCGTTCTCGTCAGGATCGCCAGGGGTTCCATTGCCAGTACAAAAAGGAGGGGAGACAGGGGACATCCCTGCCTCGTCCCCCTTTCCAATTGAAACAACTCGGAGTAGTCCCCGCCCACTCTGACTTTAGCTCTAGGCTCGTTGTATAAAAGTTTAATCCATTTAATGAAGGTAGGCCCAAAACCAAATCGCTCCAGGACCAGCCATAAATAGTCCCATTCCAGGCTGTCAAACGCTTTAACAGCATCCAAGGCCAAAATGGCCTTGGGGCTTGCGTTATCCGTTGGAGTTTGCATATTAAGGAAGACTCTTCTAATATTGGTGCTAGTTGACCTGCCTGGAATGAAACCTGACTGGTCCGGATGGATTAGCTTGTGTATGCATTTGTTTAGTCGAATCGCCAAAACCTTCGCTAAGATCTTAATGTCGGAGCATAGCAGCGAAATTGGGCGGTACGAGGTAACTTCCTGCTGGTCCTTCCCCTCTTTAAGTATCAGAATGATATTGGCCTCGAGCATCGAGGTGGGCAGTCTGCCCCCATCCAATGCCCATCTCAAAGTTTCCAACAATTCAGGCAACAATACCTCACCATACCGTTTGTATAGCTCTATTGGCAACCCGTCGGGGCCCGGGGACTTTTGATTGGGCATTGCTGCCACTGCAAGTCTCAGTTCCTCTATAGTTACTGGCCCCTCCAATTCCGTTTTGTCATTGTCTGATAGGTTTGGGAATGTTATCTGCTGTAGAAATTCAGATACTGCTGTCTCGCTCCCTTTCCTAGAGGATTTATAGAGGGTTTTGTAGTAGTTGCCAATAAGGTTCGTTATCTCCAATGGATCGGTAACCAAATCCCCGTTTGCCCTCCTGATTGCTGGGATTGCTGAAGGGGAACTATTGGTTTTGACCAGAAGAGAGAGGGTGTGGCCAACCCTTTCACCTTCACCAAAATAATATTGGCGCTGAAAGATTCGCCTATTCTCCATTTTCTTAATAAGTAGCATTTTATAGGTTTGTTGTTTATTGAGCCATTCCCCCTTGCTAGTAGGGGTCGGATTTTCTACATAGCGGCGTTCTGCTAGGGTTACCTCGCTACTAGCTTCCCTTTCTTGCTCTCTAGACCGCCGCTTAATTGCTGCCATCTTCTGGATTAGCAGTCCTCGTGTATAGGCCTTTAAGGAATCCCAGATCACTCCGGGCGACGCTGAACCCGCGTTTATTTGTATAAACTCCCTTATGCTAGTGGTCAAATCGCAGGGATTGTCAATCAGTTCAAGCCAGCAGGGATTGATCGTCCATTCCCTATGGCTGGCTCTGCCCCTGGTGCTTATGTTGAGCGTCAGCGGGGAGTGATCTGAAATCCCTCTCAAGCCATACTCTATATCTCTCACCAACAAATTCACCTCATCATTCCCCAGGGCCATATCGATTCTAGAGAGGGTACGGTAGGAGTCTGAAAAACAAGAGTACTGCCTATCATATGGGTGCCGCGTACGCCATATGTCGCTCAACCCTATTTCCCTCAAAAACCGTGACAGGCGGTTCCCCTCTCCCGCCCTAGGTCTAGCGGGCACAGGGAATCTGTCTAGTCCCGTATCTAACACCTCGTTGTAGTCCCCTAGGGCTATCACTGGAATGCCTGGTTTATCCAGGACGAACTCAAGTAGTTTGTACAAGACCTCGAGCTTAAAAGGGGGAGGTATATAGATATTTGCTATAATGTAAGGCTGACTACCAATCAGGCAAGACAGGAATATATAGCGACCCTGTTCGTCAGTAGAGATTTCGCTACAGGAGAAAGGTACTCCTCTCCCTACCAAGATGCTCACTCCCCTGGAATAGGAGGAGTGAAATGAGTGGTATTGGGCCGAGAACTTGCGACTAGATAACTGAGAAGCTGTGTCGGGAGTAAGATGCGTTTCCTGAAGCAGCAGTATTCCGGGTCCCCTCCCGTCCAATGCCGACAGGACTAACGCACGTTTATTTAAGCTACCCAGACCCCGGGTATTCCATGAGACCAGATTTACTCTATCACCCTCCATAATAGGTTTAACCGCAGGACGCAGGGGGGGGGGGAGGCGGGGGGGGGGGGCCCAACAGCGAACCGTTGAGCCTACCCATCCCCTCCCCACCCCCCCCCGGTTCCCCCACCGCCCCCACCCACGCACCAGCCTCCACCGACTCTATAAGGACCAGCAGTGTGTGTTACCCCAATCTTCCCTAAACCTACCCACCCCCCCCTCCCAATCCCCCGCCCCCCTCCCCCCATGCCCAACTGGGCCACCCCCACGGGGCTTGTATGCGACCCAACCATACACCTCCCACCCGACCGCACAGGTGTCCCATCCCAACCATAATGCTGTGTTAGATGAACAATCCTAATCCGACCATTTCCCAGTGGCATCAACGTTAAAATAATAATATACGAACAAATAACCTACCCTCCTAAACAGGGTGAGGAGAAGAAAGGAAGGGGAAGATGGGGAGTCCTCCCTCCCGTCCCCCCCCCCCCCCCCCCTAGTGCCCACCGTGCTCCCAACCCATTGTGCAATTGGCAACGTGTTAACCATTAAAATGAGCATGAAGGAGAAGTAGAGGCTTCCACGCGAGCCCCACCCCTGCCCCTCGATCCTGGTCCAATATCGATGAGAAAAAAAAAAAAAAAAAAACCCCATTATTATAAGACATTTGTAGTGTAATTGACAAATAACCAGTGTCAAAAAATAAACGAGAAAAAAAAAGCAATTACAATTTGTGATATCCCCATCAGCCCCACCCCCCCTCCCCCCAGCCCAGTGTCATTGGTGCAATAAGCAATAGTGCAGTGTAATTTATTCAGAGTAGGGAGAGAAAGAAAAAGGGAGAGAAAAGAAAAAGAAAAAAAAAAAAGGGGAAAAAGGGAGGGGAAAAGAAAAAAAAAAAGAAAATGTCCTACCCTCCCAGACAGGGGTTATGGTGACTGTGTGTTAACCATCAGGTGGACAAGGGGAGAAGTAGGGGCGTCTATAGAAGCCCCCACCTCTGACCCCCAGTCCTAGTCAAATATCAGTGCAATGGTGCAAAAAACATTATTAATATAATAATAATAATATAATTAGTGGTATTCCCCTCAACCCCCCTCCCCCCACCCCCCTGACCCGGTACCCTTAGTGTAGTGGACAGTGTCATAGTTCAAGGTAAAGAAGAGAGGGAGAAACAAAAAAAAAAAAAAAAGGGGGGGGGGACCAGGGAGAGGGGGGGGGGGGGGGGGGGGGGGAAGAGGGAGGGCACAGAGACCCAAAAAAACAACATATAGCAACAACAAACAACCTAGGCCCTCCATCGCCCCCCCCCATGACCCGTGTCCATGGCTCTCTCAAAGATTTTCTCTGTGTTCCTCCAACCATCTCTCGACTTCGGCAGGTGTGTTGAAATACAAGGTCGAGCCCATAGCGGTCACCCGCAATCGGGCGGGGTACAACAGGGCGTATGCGATTTTATGTCGCTGAAGAGTACGTTTAATTGGGATGAATTCTGCCCTGAGTTTCTGGAGGTCCGGGGAGAAATCCGGGTAGAAAGAAACCCTAGCCTCATTGAAGAAAATGTCCCCCAGTTCTCTAGCCTTGCGGAGTAAAATCGCACGGTCGTTGTAGTTTACAAATTTCAGTAGTAGTGGACGAGCCCGCTCGTCATTTTGTCGGGGTCTGGTAGGGACTCGATGGGCTCTCTCGATCGCGAATAATGGCGTAAAAGAGGAATCCCCAAATATTTCCTTGAGCCAGGTTTCCAAAAAGACTACAGGATTGGGGCCCTCGCTCCTCTCGGGTAGGCCTATTAGGCGCACGTTGCTTCTGCGACTTCTATTTTCTAATTCGTCAAGCTTAGCGGCCTGTTTGGCCATTTGCTTCTGTAGGCCTATGATTTTTTCCTGTAGTGGGGGGAGTTCGTCGTCGATCGTGCTTAACCTCGCCTCAAGCGCCGTAGTCCTTTCCACTGTGCTACTCAGTAACTGACTCATTGAAATTAACTCGGTTTTTATGCCACTCAATTGGCTATCCAAGCCAGATATAGAGTCCTTGCAGGCATTAACGGCATCAAGTATGGCCCTAAGTGTGGGTTCCTCCTGGCCCCCTATTGTAGGGCATGCCAATGAGCTTGCGGCCGCCTGTGCCGCCTTACCCTCCCCGGGATCTTTATTACTCGCGATTCCTCTGGCAGATTGAGTTGTGGCGTTTAATGATAGTTGGCTAGAGTTTCTTCTATCGGGAGCCAACCCCTGGGTTTTTACTTGTGGCCCTGATGGTGCCCCCCCTTACTTGGTGATTGTGTGGGAGCCTGGGCATGGGCAAAACGCTGCGGCAGAGACCTGGTTTGCTTTCTCCTTAGCTGAGCGTGTTTTTTGAGCCCCTTCTTGATGCACCATCTCGTCGGCAGCACGTTTACTGAGCATGGTAAGTTCTACAGGTGGTGGGGGAGGGGCAAAAAAAAAAAAGGAGAGAAAAAAAAAAAAAGGGGTTTAATAAATTACCAAGAAAAGGGTTTTTTTTTCCCCCCGTTCCTCTTCCCAGCTTATAGTGATCCAGCCAAGTTGATGCTTTTTAACAGCCTTGCAGGGAGAAAAAGAAAAAAGAAAGAAAAAAGGCACAGAGAGGGGAGCATGGATCGTGGCTCAGGGCAAAACACCCGCAGCAAGAGGCCCAAGCTCACATCGGCGTCCCCCCCCCCCCCCAGATCACTATGCCACACAAAAAAAAAAAAACATAAAAGCACGCTAATAGGAACACAGAAAATGTGGAGGGGGGAACACAACTTTACAGTCCGGGTTCACAGGGAGCTCCTTGCTATTTCCCTTTCGCTGTACTTCCAGTTAGTAAAAGCAGTAAACCACTACAAGCATCAGCGAGCCCGTTTTGGGGGGCTCTGAGCACCCAGTTACACTCCTGGACCCCTATCGCTTAATAGGCAGTTCACAGTCCAGCCAGGGGGGGTCTCTAAGAGGGTCTCTTGGTGTATTACCCCCTATGCCAGCTCTCACAATTACCACGTCCCAGTATGCAGCAAGCCGCTGCTTAAGCCATGAAAGGTCAGATTGTCCTGGGGAGCAACCACAGAGTCTATATCAGGTCAGGTTTTGAGCTAAGCTCAGGCTACTCACGGCTCCCCAGGGATCTGCTGCTTCAGCGAGGGGGGTGCTCAGCTCAGCGAGGTGAGTTGATGAGGTGAACCACGCCGGTGCTGTCCATTGCAGGTCACTCCACAGCGTCAGACCCGAAAGCTCCAGCGGGGGGAGGGCAGCTGGGAGGAGAGGAAGAAAAGTGCAGGCGGCTCTGTTAGTGGAGCGTGCGCTCTCCTCTCGTCAAGCACACACACAGCTCGAGGCGTCAGGTGTCAGGGGCGGCAGCAAAGGTCCGTACAGCGGTGCGCCCAGACGGCAAAACGGCTTGTTCGAATGGGGGATTTCATGCAGGCGGCATGTGGCCAACTGGGAGAAGGATTAGAGGTGTGCAGGTAGGGTGGAACACCTGTGCTTCATGCTCGCTCACTCACTCACAGCTGACTTCATTCGGTCACGCCCCCGCAATTACAAATCTTGATCTAATAACTCACAGCAGGGCCCATTCCTGCGCCCACCAAGAGTAACTGTGAGAGCTTACAGTCTTGTGGCAACACCGTCCACCACCACCGCCAAAGGCCCAATTTTTCTGCCCGGTTCAACAGGTGCATGCAAGTACAAATCTTGATCTATTAACTCACAGCAGGGCCCATTCCTGTGCCCACCAGTCTTGTGGCTACACCAACATCTAATAGGGCAAATTTCTGCAGAGTATATACGCCATGCCCCTACTTTCAAACATCCAACTTACAAACGACTCCTACTTGCAAATGGAAAGAGAAAACAGGAAGTGAGAGGAAATCTACCCCTAGGAAGGGAAATTCTATCCTGTTAGATTTAATTTGGGAAAAAGGCATCTCCTCTCTACTGATACTTTATCACCAATCCTTGTTTCAATTAAAACCCCACTTTTCCAAAAACATTTGTCATTGGGACAGAAAGTGAGGTGACATGTTCTGAACAGATGTGCAAAGACAGCAAATGTTACAGGGGTGATAACCCCTCCCTATGTTCTCCAAAAAGCTTAAAAATAGATTTTTTTGGGATGGAGCTACACTTCATAATGTACCTGTTCAGATTCTACTTAAGAACAAACCTACAGTCCGTCTCTTGTTTGCACCGCCTATATACAGGGGGTCCCCGGGTTACAAACAAGATAGGGACTGTAGGTTTGTTCTTAAGTTGAATCTGTTTGTAAGTCGGAACAGGCACATTTTTTAAGTGTAGCTCCAGCCAAAAAAATCAATTTTTACGTTTTTTAGATAACATAGAGAAGGGTTATCACCCCTGTAACATTTGTTTTGCTGTCTGTGCCCCTGTTCAGAAGATTTCACCTTACCTTCTGTCCCAATGATAATTGGATTTTGAAAATTTTGGGTTGATAGGGAAACATGGACTGGTGATAAAGCATCAGTGTAGACATCTTTTTCCCCATATTAACTCTTACAGGAGTGAATTTCCCTTCCTAGGGGTGGATTTCCTCTCACTTCCTGTTGTCTCCCTCCGTTTGTAAGTAGGAGTCGTTTGTAAGTCGGATGTTTGTAAGTAGGGGACCCCCTGTACTGCTGTTCAGAGTATATAGGGTTGTAGGTATAGGGTTTTATTTTGGGTGCGGGGTCCCCCTTAATATCCATACAAGACCCAAAGGGGCTGGGGTGGGGGGGGGGGGGGTGATGGGGTAGCCATGCCATTTTTCTCAAGGATTTTCAGCCATATGGCGGCCAGGACAAGACATGACATTAAAGCCGCAAGTGGTTTTAAATGGCTTCTTTTTTTCCTTTACAAATGTAATTTTGTGCAAGGATAGTTCTAAACACGGGAAACACATGCCACTTCACAGGCATACTTTAGACACCCCCCAGGTACCATATTTAAAGGAAAATTTCACTTTTTTTTTTTCACTTTATGCATCATTAAAATGACTGCTCCCGAAAAAACGTTAGTTTTTAAAAGTTCTTTTTGCATTGATATATGTTCCCTGGGGCAGGACCCGGGTCCCCAAACCTGTTTTATGACATTAACATGCATATTGGCCGTTGTAATTAGCACTTTTGATTTCGAACGTTCGCGTCCATTATAACGTATAGGGTTCGAAAATTTGCGCAAACATTCGGTCCGTTCGAAGGTTCTGGTTCGAACCGAACCCGGGGGTGTTCGGCTCATCCCTAGTTGTGATATTGAAAGCATAGTTGCAGTTGTAATGCCACATACACACGAGCGGATTTTCCGTCGGAAAAATCTTGGATGGTTTTTCCGATGGAATTCCGCTCAAGCTTGGCTTGCATACACACGGTCACACAAAAGTTCGCTGAAGAACGCAGTGACGTACAACACTACGACGAGCCGAGAAAATTAAGTTCAATGCTTCCGAGCATGCGTCAAATTGTTTCCGAGCATGCGTAGGAATTTTGAGCGTCAAAAATGGTACAGACGATCGGAATTTCCGATCGGAACTTTTTACGACCGAAAAATTGAGAACCTGCTTTCAATCTTTTTCTGGAATTCGGCCAGCAAAAGTCTGATGGAGCATACACATGGTCGCATTTTCCAACCAAAAGCTCTCATTGGTCTGTACGCGGCATAAGATGTGTCCTCCACAGTCAGCAAGGAGCAGCTCCACTTCCTTTCCTCTGTGACAGCCCGCCTGAAGGCCTTTGGGAGTCCCAATTTAATCTTAGGGGGTGACTTCAATGTCCCCCTGATCCCGAGACTGGACTCGTCCACTGGCTTACCCGCTCCAGATACCTCCAGATGGCATCAAATTACAGATTAGACATTCTTATAATATGTCGAAAAAAGTTAGATTTTATTTCCATCATTTACACTTTCAAAATTACAGAAAACAAAAAAATGGCGTCTGCAAAATTTTGGGCACCCTGCAGAATTTATAGCATGCACTGCCATGGCCTTCACAATCTCCTGACCTCAACATTATTGAAAATCTATGGATAGACCTTAAAAGAGCAGTACGTGACAGACAGCCCAGAAATCTCAAAAAACTGGAAGACTTTTGTAAGGAAGAATGGGAAAAGATACCTCAAACAAGAATTGAAAGACTCTTGGCTGGCTACAAAAAGCGTTTACGAGCTGTGATACTTGCCAAAGGGGGCAGTACAAGATATTAACTCTGCAGGGTGCCCAAACTTTTGCAGACACCATTTTTTTGTTTTCTGTAATTTTGAAAGTGTAAATGAGGGAAATAAAATCTAATTATTTTTGACATATTATAAGAATGTCTAATCTGTAATTTGATGCCATTTGGAGATTTTTCCATCTTTCCTTGGCTTCTTTATGCACATTAATACACATTTTTACCTGGGGTGCCCAAACTTTCGATCCCCACTGTCTATATATATATATATATATATATACACAGTACTGTACAAAAGTTTTAGGCAGGTGTGAAAAAATTAAATCCCTAAAGCAATCAGCGAAGTCAATAATCTGACTAACTATACACTACAAAAATCAATACACTAAAAGCTGCTAAAACATCAAGTGATTTCACCACACTCCTGAATGCATATAATCTTAAACAGGAATGTATTGCAACCATATACATATATCCCAAAAATTCCCAAATAAGGAAAAGTGTGTGTCTGGCAACCAATGTATGATTTCACTTTACTCCTGAATGCATACTGTATAATCAAAAACAGTGATATAGCACACCCATGGGTCCTACTGAGGAAGCCCAGAACACAGCATATGCATAGTATCCACACTAGTGATGTTTTATTGTGGCCATTTGTGGGTCAGAAGAGTCTAATGCCGCATACACACGGTCGGAATTTCTGACGGAAACAGTCCGATGTGAGCTTTTCATCGGATTTTCCGACCGTGTGTATGCCCATCTGTCTTTTTCTGTCGGCATTTCCGACGGACTTTGGATTGAGAGCCTGTTCTTAATTTTTCCGACGGTGGTGTGTATGCAATTCTGACACGCAAAATTCCAACGCTTGCCCGGAAACAATTTGACGCATGCTCGGAAGCATTAAACTTCTCTTTTATAGTGCCGTCGAATGTGTTGTATACGACAGAATTTATTGACCGTCGGAATTTGGTGTGACCGTGTGTAGGCAAGACAGATTGAGTGAAATTCCGTCGGAATTCCGACGGGAAAACCATCAGAGGTTTTTCCGACGAGAATTCCAATCGTGTGTACGCGGCATAAGTGGTGAGGAGGAGATGGTTTCATTTGATGTGTCCATGCCTCTATGACAACATTTGAATGTGCTTTTTTATTCTTTGGATTTAATAAAAGTTTTTACACAGAGAGCACCATTAGTCCCATTCTGTTTTAAATGTTATATGCCTATAAGAGCGGTTCCAGAAGAGGAAAGAATATGTGGATATTTAGAAGAAGCAAAAGCAATTTTGACCTTGATTTATGATTGGGGTAAATATTATAAGGTGAGCATTTGTTATCTACAAGTGGTGGAAGCATGTAGAACACAAGTGGTATCTGATGTATTGGAAGATATGTGAATCTGTCATGGCACATTGGTGGTCAGCGCACACTTCTGAACTGACTTTTTATGATTTGGGATTTTTTTGTACTAATATGTATGGTTGTGCTATATCACCATTTATAAATATATGCATTTGTGAGTGTAATGAACATGTGTTTTTTTTTGGACATTTCAGAATGGACTTTTCATTATTTGGGACTTTTTGGAAATATAATTGTATATGGTTGCACTACATCACTATTTATGACTATATGTGTGAAGAAATGCTGTAAAGTAAGAATGGAATGGTTTAAAATATATATATATTTTAATTTTAATTTACAAAATACAAACTGAGAGACCAAAAAAAAATCTAAATCAAATCAATATTTGGTGTAACTACCTATTGGCTGCAAACCAGCATCAATTCTTACACTTATACACTGTATACACTTACACAAAGTTAGGGATTTTGTTGTATTTAGAGTCAAGTGTTCATTAACCAATTATACCAAGCAGGTGCTAATGATTATCAATTTCATATGCAGGTTGAAACACAGTCATTAACTGAAACAGAAACAGTTGTGTAGGAGGCTTAAAATTGAGTGAGGAACAGCCAAACTCTGATAATAAGGTGAGGTTGGAGAGCAGATGGAAAGCAGAAGTGCAGAGGAATGCTGAGATGCTGAGAAAACATGGTGTGGAGGAAAGCTAGTGTGAGACTGAATGAGATTGGGATTGTGACACTCCACTGAGACTGGGAGAGGCGGTAGGCAAGGAACCAGAGGGACTGGGAGAGTGATAGGCAGGAGTGTGACAGGCAGATCGGAGGAGGAGGGAGGTGTGGGACTGAGCGAGGGAGTGTGACAGACAGACCAGGAGAGGCGGGGGTAAGTGTGTCCAAGACCGGTAGAGGTTGTGTTTGCAGAGAGAGGCACGCTGACCAAAAGAGGCTGCAGGCACCGGAAAACCCTATAGGAGACAGCTTCCAGGTGAGTTCCAGGTGAGGCTGAGCAGGAGGAGCGGAGTGGCCGCATAAAATAAACAGAAAAGGTAGGCTGACTGTGTGTAGTGAGGATGCTGTCAGAAGAAGGTGTTTTGTGTGAGTAACTGGTGAGTACTGTGAGTAATTGGTGAGTACTGTGAGGAACTGATGAGTGTTGTGAGTATTGTGGGTAGCTGGTGAGTACTGTGAGCACTGTGAGTAACTGGTGTGTACTGTGAGTAACTGGGGAGTACTGTGAGTATCATGAGTAACTGGGGAGTATTGTGAGTAACTGGAGGGTACTGTGAGCACTGTAAATAACTGGTGAGTACTGTGAGCACTGTGAGTAACTGGAGAGTACTGTGAGAAACTGGGGAGCACTGTGAAAAACTGGCGAGTACTGTAAGAAACATGTGAGTAACTGGTGAGTACCATGAGTAACCGGTGAGTACCTGGGGAGTACCATGAGTAACTGGTGAGTACAGTGAGTGACTGGTGAGTAATATGCGTAACTGGGAGTACTGTAAGTAACTGGTAAGTGTGGCGAGTGACTAGTAAGTACCACGAGTGACTGGTAAGTACCACGACTTACTGGTAAGTACCATGAGTAACTGGTGAGTACTGGGAGTAACTGGTGAGTACCATGAGTAACTAGTGAGTAGCTGGTGAGTACTGGGTGTAACTGGTGAGTACCGGGTGCAACTGGGAGCACCGTGAGTTTCGCTAAGTTTAACTGGGAGTACAAGGACTCCGTGGGCTGTGACATAAGGGATCCGGAGGACAGGACGCTGAGGGCCATGTAAATTAGGAAAATAATAAATTAGACTCAGGAAGCAAGTTTAACAGTTAACCGCGCAGAGTAAAATTCCTAATCCTCTAGGAGTTTCCTCATTAAATTAGTGGATACCATGTGCGATGGGTATGGTAATGTGCACATCTTGTGACATGTATGCGTTCCTTGAGCATCCAATCGAGGGCGAGAACTGCTGCAGAACATGTGAGCAGTTTGCTTCCTTGGAAGCCCAGGTCCTGAATTTAGGGAAGCAGCTGCCAACACTGTGAAGCATCTCCAACCTGAAAGCGAATTTGGAACGTACCAATCAGGTGGGGGTAAGGGTCAGCACAGAGGCGGAGGATGCAGGGATGCAGGCACAAGAGCAGATAAGTTGGGTGACAGTTAGGCGGGGTAGAGGGGAAAGCATCAGGGAGGCCGGTCCTGTACTTGAACATCCCAATAAGTACGCCCTGTTGCCTGATGTTGGGGAAGCCAGTCAAGGAGCAGCATTGCTGGAGCTGAGCGACGCCCCTAGCTGCTAGGGGGAAAACTCCTCAAATGAGGGTGGGGGCAAGGCTAAGGGAACGGATAGACAGACCCTGGTGGTAGGGGATTCAATTATTGTGACAGAGAGCACAATCTGTCACATAGACCGTGCTTGCCGAATGGTACGTTGTTTACCGGGCACTCAGGTTTGGTACATTACGGATCAGATGGACAGATTATTGGGTGGGGCTGGGGATGACCCATCTGTCATGGTACACATTGGTAGCTATGACAGGGTTAAAGGAAGATGGAGAGTCCTAAAAAATGATTTTCAGGACTTAGCAGGTAAATTGAAGAGAAGGACTTCCAAGGTAGTGTTCTCAGAAATACTGCCTGTACCTCGAGCCACACTAGAAAGGCAGCAGGAGATTAGGGAAATTAACTAGTAGCTGAGGAGCTGGTGTAGAAATGAGGGGTTCAGGTTCCTGGAGAACTGGGCTGACTTCTCAGTCGGTTACCGGCTCTTTAGTAAGGACGGACTGCACTTAAATGGGGAGGGTGCAGCTCTGCTTGGAGAGAAGATGGGCAAAAAGTTAGAGAGGCTTTTAACTGCTTGCTGACCGCCGTCTGTCTATAGATGGCCAGGCGGCGTAGCTCTCGTGGCAGGAGGGCGTCATATGACGCCCTTGCCTTTTCGGCTTTTTGTGTTACTGGGGACTCGATGTCTGCCGGGCACCCGCGATTGCCCGGTAACACAGCAGGACCGTGGATCTGTGTATGTAAACACACAGATCCACGGTCCTGTCAGAGAGGAGCAGATGGTGTGTTCCCAATACAGAGAAACACTGATCGGTCTACTCCCCTTGTCAATCCCCTCCCCCTACAGTTAGAATCACTCCCAAGGAACATATTAACCCCTTCAGCGCCCCCTAGTGGTTAACCCCGTCCCTGCCAGTCACATTTATACAGTAATCAATGCTGTTTCATTGCACGGATCGCTGTATAAATGTGAATGGTCCCAAAAATGTGTCAAAAGTGTCCGATATGTCCGCCGCAATATCGCAGTCACAATAAAAATCGCAGATCGCCACCATTTCTAGTAAAAAAAAAAAATAACAATAAAAATGCCATAAATGTTTCCCCTATTTTGTAGACGCTATAACGTTTGCGCAAATCAATCAATATACGTAGTATATGTACCGTATATACTCAAGTATAAGCCGAGATTTTCAGCCCTTTTTTAGGGCTGAAAGTCCCCTTCTCGGCTTATACTCGAGTCAGTGCGGTCTGCCTACATGAACAGCTTTTCATGTAGACAGACGGCACTGTTCAAAAGCCGCGCCGCCTCCTCCCGCCCGTCCGTGATAGGCGGAAACTAATTTTCCCAGCAGTACAGTGTTCCGCCTATCACGGATGTTCTGTCATTCTCATCTCATGGACGAGGATGAGAGAATATCCGTGATAGGCGGAACACTGCACATGACTGCTGGGAAAACCGAGTGTTCCTCCTATCACGGACGAGGAGGAGGCTCGGCTTTCAAACCTGCAATGGCGCCTGGCGCCTCAGCGTGTACGCTGATCGGCAGGACAACCGGACAGCAGCCCCCGAGGGACACCGCACACTGGACAGCGGGCCCCGAGGGACACCGGACAGCAGCCCCCGAGGGACACGGGACAGCGGGACACCGGACAGCGGCCCCCGAGGGACACGGGACAGCGGAACACTGGATCGATCGGCACAGGTAGGCTGCACTGGGGACACGGGGGGTTGTATAGGACACAGGGGACATGTAGATGGGCATTTGCTGACACTCTTTTCCACTTACAGTAGCTGCTCCATTTCCCCCCCTCGGCTAATACACGGGACGGCCTATACTCGAGTATATACGGTATGTATAAAATATGTAGAAGAATACATATTGGCCTAAACTGAGGAAAATGTATGTATATATATATTTTTTTTTTTTTAATGGGATATTTATTTATATTTCAATGTACTGCGGTAAAAGTGCACTAACGCACTTCAATAACCGTGCACTAACACATTTCAATATACTGCAGTAAACGTGCACTAACGCACCTCAAGGTACTGCAGTAAAAGTGCACTAACGCAGTTCAATAAACTGCAGTAAACGTGCACTAACACATTTGAGTATACTGCAGTAAACGTGCACTAATGCACCTCAACATGCTACAGTAAATGTGCACTAACGTACCTCAATATACTGCAGTAAAAAAGCACTAACACACTTCAATATACTGTAGTAAAACTGCACTAACACACTTCAATATACTGCCATAAAAGTGCAATAAGGAATTTCAATATACTGCAGTAAAAGTGCACTAACGCACTTCAATATACTGTAGTAAAACTACACTAACACACTTTAATATACTCCCGTAAAGGTGCACTAATGCACATCAATATACTGCAGTATATGCGTACAGGGGGGTGACCAAATGCGCAAACCACTAGGGGGGAAATAAATTAAATAAGCTAAAAATAAATAACAACAATTGCCGCAGCCACCATTAAAGTGTTCCCACACCAGTCAAGATAAAAATAAGGTAAAAATGTGGCGCTTGCTAATAAGTATAATAAGGATACCACTCCTAGGGGAGGCTCCAACAAGGATAGCTCCAAGAAGCGTCTGAAGATTAATGTCTAAACTGTCAACGTATAGCAACAGATAATCAAGCGATGCTATACCAATAAATAATAATCCATAGAATAATAGGTAAAAAATATACAAAGAATGTATAGATGGTGCGCAAATCAACCTTATTGCTATGATAGATCGTAATTGTATATACACTATTGGCAATACATCCAATATACACTGTACGTATACACTGTTGCCAACACGTCCAAAGTGGTCAGTAATATGCAAATAGTGAAAAAATATAATCCATGTGACTGTGGTGAAAACAGTAAAAATATATACGTTTTTGAAAACGACTCAAACGTGCAGATAAAAACTCCAAATGGCACTGTTCCTTCAGATGCCAAATATACAGTGAATTGATAAAATTATATATATTAAGAAGTGCTAATACCCAAGGGTGCTTAGTGTTGATAAAAAAGTTTAAAATATCTGGTATAGCAGTATGTGAAATTATCAATCTGTTTGTATCACATACACCAGACAATTAGTGATTGGTGTGTGTGTGCTCTGCAAACAATATAAAAATAGCTGGTGTGTGTGTGCTCCGCAAACAATCAGCTAGTGATTTAATAATGTAAAAACAGCCAATCATATATGCCCACTAATTACCACAATTAAAACATATATCAGTATACATGTATAGTGGGGAATAATATGCAGCCGCTAAATGAATAGGTATAATTATGTGAGTATGGAAATAGAACTTCCCTTAGTGATGCCGGTTTAGTTGGGGATTAATTCTTCTGAAAGGAATTTGCTGGTGTCTTTATTCCGATTGCTGTGTGAAAGAGAAAAATACAAAAACCATTGCGCAGCCTCCCTGAAATAAACTAACATGAAGTGCCTGTGTTTGTTTTGCACTCACGTGTACCCAAGGTTTAAATCGCGGATGTAGCTGTAATAATGGTCAGGCTCCTCTGTTTGGGCTGTCCGCCCTTCTCCTCCTTGCTGAGCTCCGTGTCTCACACGGCGTCACTTAGGCTCCTCCTCCCGACGCATTGCGTTACAGGTCACATGACTTTCTCAAGGGATAATAGCCCTTGTGACCAGCACGGAGGATTTATAGTAGCAATTAGACAATCGGGTCGCCATAGTGACTTCAAGCACAGTGGTAATTAAGTCATCATTCCATTTAGTTAATCCGCCACATTGGGTACCTATGTGTGATGTGCTATTAACTCTTTCCATGTTCTGAAGAGTCATTAAACAACTTTGTAGCAACATCAAACGGAATACAAGGAAATTTTTTTTTTTTAAATGGAAAAAAAAGAGTGTAGCCTTAAAAATATTAAAAAATGATGAAAAAACAAAAACTACCAGAGAAACCTAAATGTACCTACAGACAGGCCCCTACCTTGAGGGACCTGATTGCAAAAAATATACTAGATCCCCCTCCTGAGAAAAAAGTTCTCTTTTTTTTGAAGGGAAAGGTTTTTATTCTTGTAAAACATGCTACACCTGTAGGCACACAAAAGAGAGTGAAAAGAAGAAAACAAGTTTTAAATCTACAGTGACTGGAAAAGAATACCAGATTAAGGACTTTATATCTTGTAGAACAGAAGGGGTGGTTTACCTTCTGGAATGCCCGTGCCAAATTCAATACGTTGGGAGGACTAAAGCCCCATACACACGGTCGGACAATCCGCGGACCAGGTCGGTCGGATTCTGTCCGACGTACTTTGTCCGATGTTGGTGTTGCGTACACACGGTCGGACTACGTTGTCGGAATATCCGGTCCGGAAGAACGTCGTGACGTAAGTCGTCGTCCACGAGATTACAAAAGGGAAGTTCAGCACCACGTCAGGCACCCGTTGGGCTCCTTCTGCTGATCTCATGTTTATCGAGAGTTAGTGGAAGTTTGGTGACTTAAGATTCGCGCTTCTCAGTTTTCTGACTCAGATCGTTACTGCTCTTCAGTTTGTGCTTGTCGTGCGTATCTGTTTATTAGTGCGTGTAGTCAGTTCGCATTTGTTGGTCATTGCGGCCTATATCTTGATATAGGACGCTTTGATTTGCACTGCTTATTGTCTGCTCGTTGCTGGTATTCAGTTCGTTCTTTCAGGCCTTGCTGTTTATCGGTGCTTTCTGTTTGTCCGTTCTGACCAGCCGACCTTTTGTGACCTTCTGAGCGATGTTTCCCGTGCGTACTCGTCGCCGAGTTCGTGCTGTACGCGGAATTGGTGTCGGGCTTTTAGCTTTGACCCAAGACCCGTCCATGAACAGAGTGACGAGGAGTATGTGGACCAAGAATTGGTTGCTTCAGCGTGACCAGTTCTCGCACATGCCTTTGCTTCGTGAGATCCGGGAGAATAATCTTGATGATTTCAGGAACTTTCTCAGGATGACGGACCCCGATTTTCACCGTCTTTTGGCTTTGCTGACCCCCTTTATCAGCCGGCAGGATACCTGCATGAGACAAGCCATTACTCCGGAGCAGAGGCTTGTTGCCACGTTGAGGTACTTGGCGACAGGGAGAAGTCTTCAGGATTTGAAGTTCTCTTCAGGTATCTCTCCCCAGGCCCTGGGACTCATTATTCCAGAGACCTGTTCTGCCATCATCCAGGTCCTGCAGGAGGACTATATTAAGGTAACATTTCTACTTGACTATTCCCTTTTATGTATGCTCTGTTTGCTAATGTCTTGTATTTTTGACCTCCTTCCCTAATTACCATGATTGCAATATGTTCTAATATGCTGTGCCCCTTTTCTCCTTCATGCATTTTTTCCTTCACTTACCTCCCCAGCATGCTCTTCTGCCCCAATAGACACCTATGGCCTAGTCACTTAATCAATGTCTTTTGTCTGCTGCATAGTATTGTTTGCCCCCAAACACCCCCTAAAATATGCACAAATGTTTGCTGTGTGGTTTACTTCATGTAGAGCCCCTTTAGAATTTTTTTTTTTTGTTGGGGGGGGGGGGGGGTGGCAAACTCATTAGGAACCCCCTCCCCCAACTGCTCTGTCAGATGGTACCAATCCTTTATCTGCTGGCTTTCCCAAGGTCCATACACACTATATACCTACCTCTTTATAGTGGGCATCTTTAGGGATGAATTCAGCAAAGCATGTAGTGCAAGGGGCTGCCTCCATACATTCCATTTCCTAATTTTTTGTCTTCTTTCCCTCCTATTAGCTTGCTTGGTAATTTCAGAATGTCACAATGTGCTTTCCTTTTTTTTGGGGGGTGGGGGGGGGGTGAAATGTTATTTTATCTTTCCTGGGGGCTGCCAATAGTGTTAAGTACAGAGGGTCTGGCCAAACTAGCACACATTATTGAGCCATTTGGCAATCAATGAAGTGCAGAGGGTTACCTGTCCCCCCCCCCCAAAACCCTAGTTATTGCCAATGGCCCATCAGAAGTGTGGGGATTGATGGGGGGTGAGTCATCTGTGAAGGGGAGCCTCTACTTTTCTGTGCAAATACTTTCCAGCCTCCAATTGTATACAATGCTCTTGTTCCAAGATGTTGATTGTCTAATCTGCTTGCAATGTTTAGGTGCAAAGTGACTAATTATTTTTTCTTGTTTCACTCCACAGTTCCCTTCCACGCCACAGGAATGGCAGACTGTGGCCTCCCACTTTGCCAGCCGTTGGGACTTTCCTAACTGCGGAGGGGCAATTGATGGGAAACACGTCCGCATCGTCCCACCGCCCAACTCGGGGTCCTACTATTATAATTATAAAGGGTTTAATAGTGTAGTGATGTTGGCGGTGGTGTCGGCAACATACGAGTTTATGTATGTGGACGTGGGGATGAATGGCCGGATATCGGATGGTGGTGCCATTACGCACACGGAGTTCTACTGGCGTCTCCAAAGTGGCAGTCTGTGCTTGCCACCTCCAGAGGAGAATGCCGAAGGACTCCCCTTCGTCTTTGTCGCAGATGAAGCGTTTGCGTTGACTCCCCATGTGATGAGGCCGTTCCCGATGAGGACCCTCACCCCGGACCAGAGGGTCTTCAACTACAGGCTGTCCAGAGCCAGAAGAGTGGTGGAGAACACTTTTGGCATCCTGGCCAGCCGCTTCCGCCTGTTCCTGACGGCATTTAACTTGGCGGAATACAAACTGAACCACATAGTTCTTGCCTGTTGCATATTGCACAACTTCCTCAAAAGACATAACAGGAACTATGTGGTGCCCGTTGGCCCAGATGTGGAGGGCCCTCCAAATGCGGACCTCACAGCCCTTCGAGTGGCACGTCCAGGCTTGCCCCCTCTAAATGCCTGCGTGGTCCGCGACCAATATATGGAGTACTTTGTGGGTAGGGGGGCCATTGCTCTGCCTGACGATGTGTGAGAGGCATTTTTTAATAAATCGGATATTTGAACCAACCTATGATTTCTTGTCATTTCAGTCTTGTTTTTAGCTTATTTTACCTTGACATTTTTTCCCTTTGCCTTCGACAGTGGGAATGCACTTTCTGGGGAAAAGGAGGTAACAGTCTCTTCTTCACAAAAAGATTCTTCTCATGTTGTGTGTTAGCTACCTAATCTTTGGTCTAGAGAAGGTTTGTCCTGCATAACTGACAGCCAAAATACTCCTTTTCATCACCAGGTCTGACATGTGTGTATTCTGAAAAATGCTGTGCTCCGTGTTATCGTACAAAGCACTGTGGGTGTCATTTACATAAGTCAAATCCGCTATGCTCTACAAGTGCATTGCAAAAGTTCCCTGGGAAAGGAAATTGCAGTGCAAAGTGGATTTGCCTTTAGTAAATAACACCCATTGCCCCCCATATCCTTTACATTTTACATACATAATGCATTGTGTATTTTAAAGGAAGCCACACATTTCGAAAAATAAAAAAGTTTACTTGGAAAACATTCACAAGTGCGTTTACAATCTTCACGCCAAAACTGACAACATCTTGGTTATTTACAACATTGTTTACAAAGATTACGCAAATGGTAAAACCAGGCATGGAGCTAAGCAGAACCTATGAAGTAGGAAAGTTCAACTTTGTAAAGTGAAGACAAGATCAGACATGACTATATGTTCAAAGTGTGTTTGATCTTGCCTTCATCACATGGGGGGGTCACCCCCGAAAAGTGGAAATTTGGAACATGCACACAATTTGGGTCTGAAAATGGTCATTAGATGGTAAAACACATGCCTAGAAGCTTCAAAAGTGCCATTTTCCATCATGGGGATGAATGGACGTTTTTTGGGGGTGCAACCCCTTCACCACAACCACTTTCGTAGTTCGTAAAGTGTTTGCACCCCCAAAAAAACGTTGGCATTCATCCACCATGATGGGAGCTAGCACATGTGGACACAATGTGTGCATGTTCCAAATTTCACACAGTTTTTAAGTTGCAAATGTGTTCAGAAGCTGGCACAAATGTGTGTTAATTACTTGGTGCGTTTTCATATTTTTCCTAAAACATCAATGATGTTCTTCAATTTTTGTTGAACATCATTGATGTTTTGCTTTATGTAATCTAGATCTCTATTGCAGACCATTATCTCTCCGATGAGTACGTGGGCACTCTCTGTGGTAAAGTGCGATTTTTCTTCCACAACATCCACGTCACCTAAAAACCACAAACAAACAAAAATGGGGTGTTGGAAATGAGGCAGCCATACATGGATTAGCTTACCAGTAGCTGTGTTCTCCAACACTCACCTGTTGTGGTGACAATTTCTCCAAGTTCGATGATCTCTCCTTCCTCCTCCTCCTCCTCTGCTTCTGCTCTTTCCCCTTTTTTGGGAGGTGTTGGTTTGGGGGTTTCCTCAGACGGCCCAAGTTTTCGCTTCCCTATGAGAATGTACAAAAGGAAGATTTAGCAACACAATCTATTGAGGGCAGAAATAGGAAATGACAAACATTGCTTGAAAGTGACGGACACTATTTTAGTTTGGCCAGTTACAAATGTCAACTACATGAATGTAGTCACTTTGTAAAGGTGCTAAACTGACTAGCTTTTTAGTAGAAGTTTGTGTGATGGAGACCCCCCTCTAGTATCCACTGGAGCACATGTGTGGAAAAGCCTAATAAAAAGGGGGTTTGGGTGTCCCAGCACTAGTGCTCTAGAGTCCAGATGGGTAAACAGCTACTGGGTGACCTCTCCTTTACATTGAATAAATTGGCTTTACATTCTTGATGACATTTCTAGTGAGAACAAACTTCCTTTCCCCCCAAAAAACACCAAACATCGTATTATAAGTGGCCGAACGATCGAGGTTGCGTACGATCGAATGGACACACACACGACCATGACAGTGGCAGAAAGATCGAGGCTGAGTACGATCGAATGCACAGACGAACCTGAAAGTGGCCATTTTGGAATGTACAACTTTGTAAAAATCAAACCACAAAGGAGCAGTATGCAAGCAAGAAATCAAACACAAAACACAACTACTTACTTTTTAGAAGAATTCGCTTGATCTTTCTGTACTGATCGGCCTCCCTCAGTTTCAGGTCTGACCAGCGTTTCCTCAGTTGCTCCTTGGATCGTTGTACCCCAAACTGATTGTACAGCCTTCTCACAACTTTAGACATGATCTTGGCCTTGCGGACATTGGGGTTGAGGTAAGGCCCATACTTCCCATCATAGTCGCTCCTCTTTAATATGTCCACCATCTCCAACATTTCTCCAAATGACATATTGGAGGCCTTGAATTTCAGGCTCCGGGATCGGGACGTTTCTGCCTCCGGACTTTCCTCGTCCTCCTCCTCGTTGGTGGGATATTTGTGGCGCACCTGCTGTGTCCCCGCCATGTGCTCTCCCCACTGCGCCGTAAAGAGAAGGGGTGGGGAATAGACGAGAAAGATCGTCAGGGGCGGGCGGAGTTTGACGCATGCGCACTGTATATAAAACGTCACACGCCTGTGTCGTAGCCACGATCTGGGAGACGAGGGGAGAGAAAACTCACACGAGACGCTCGCTACAAACGAAGGTACAATTTGACGTTGGTACATAACTAGCCTAGACTGATTTGAACTTGAGGCTTCTTTATGGAGAAGATTAGGAGAGTTTAGACTGACATAATTGAGAGGGTTTTGTGTGGTGTTGTGTCTTGCAGAGATTATGCAGGGATTCAACGACATGAGTTTTCTCCCCCTCTTCATTGCCAAATACAGGGAATTTCCCATTTTATGGCAGGGTAAACACCCACATTACACCAACAAACCAAAGAGGCACGCAGCCCTGGAGGAACTTGTGGAATTTGTCAAGCCAAGGTTCCCCACGGCAACTGTTGATGATATAAGAAAGAAAATTGGCAGCCTGAGGAGTGCGTATATCAGGGAGCGCAAGAAGGTCGTGAAGTCTGAGGAAACTGCAACTTCAGCAGATGAGGTCTATGTGCCCAAGCTCTGGTACTATCAGAGTCTCCATTTTCTGAAAGACCAGACTGATGTCACGGAGCCAACCTCGACTCCTCCTTCCACGCTTCCTTGCGCGCAGGCCACCCCTGATGAGGCTTCCGAGGAGCAACCTGGGCCTTCCAGTATGGAAGAGGTGGAGGAGCCCAGCTTGTTCCAGGTATAGTAGTTTTGTTACCATTTATGGGAATAATGAATGATGTTCACTTAATTCAGGATCCCCAATTGCTTAGTTCCTAACGTGTTTGACATATCAACTGACAGTAGTGTTGGAGACATTTGGGGCCAGAATCTAAACTGCTGGGCTGAGAATTGTATGGTTTTCTATTTGTAAACATTTTGCAACAGTCACTAGATGAGAATTGTGTGTGTTTGATGAACAAATAACTGAAACTATGTCCCTTTTTCATACACAGGAAGACCTCAGCCAGGAGGTGGCTGTGGAAGGTGGCAGTCAGGAGGAGGCAGGGGTTAGTGGCAGCCACCAGCTGGGTAGTGGCAGCCAAGAGGGGGCTAGGCCTCGGAGCCTGACTGACACCCAAACCCCTCCCCTCCGCCTTCCGTACAAAAGGGCGAGAAGGGGGGGTTATGCGGCACAGTCAGCGCTCCGCATGATCAGAGAGGCTTCAGACTCCCTACATGCCACACCCGCCGACGAGGAGACCTTTGGCTCGGTGGTTGTCACAAAAATGATGGGTATGGAGGTGAGGCAACGCAACATGTGTGAGGGGCTCATCCTCCATGTCCTAAATAAGGGTAGGGCTGGGGAGATGACCCCAGTCACACATGTTTGCCATAGCTACCATGCTCCGCCTCCTCCTCCTCCTCCTCCTTCTGCCACCCCACCAGCACGACAGCCACAGCGTGCAAGGAAGCGTGGAAGGAAGACCTGAGAGTGACGACCTGGAATCAGTCTGGTCTGAGAGAAGATGGAGCCTCTTGTAGTACCAGAGCCTGGGGACCTAGATGGCATCTGCTGCAGTTCCGGATACTTTGGACTTCACGACCAGATTGCACTCCCCTTAATATACGTACTCCTCAGGCCCCCAATTTTCTACGCTTGAACAATGATGGTTGCCGTGGGGGGCCAAGACTTTGCAAATTCCCCAAGTTTCACCATGGCTGCGTTCCTCTTTGGTTTGTTGGTGTGACCTAAATAAAGGTTTTTTTGATTTGAAATAATCATTGACTATTGTGTTTTACTTTGCTACAATGACAGTTTTTCTTTGAGTAAGCAGGTACATTTCACTAATCCTAAAGTAGAATTAACAAGGGGCACCAACAACAAACAACCTCCTAGTAAATTTAAGCAAGAAATACAAATGTTAATAATGTGTTTTTGGTAATTTGAGACACACAACCCCCCTCCAAAAAAAACAAAAAAAAACATTCAAATATGTATTCCCCAAAAAAAAATAAAAAAGACAAATCATGGTAAAAAAATAACAAAGATTCTTTTCCGTTCAGAGTAAAAATAAACATGTAGTGTATAAATGCTGCAAAGTAATAAAGAAGTAAGTTTGTGAGAAGTGCGGGTGAATAGGAGCAGCTAAAAGATGTCATTCTTGTTGCATTGTAAAGAAAAAGAGAATGCGCTGCATTAAAGACATTTTAACATTGCAGCGTGACGAATGTGCTGTGTCGATTAGGAAAGGTAGTTTTACCTGACCGAGCGCTTCCGTCACAGAATTTCTTCTGAGCATGCGTAGCACTTTGTCCGTCGGACAAGCGTACACACGCTCGGATTTGGTGTGATCGGACCGTGTTGACGGCAAAGATTTCCAGCAGGAGATAAGACTTTGTCCGTCGGACAAACCGACGAACACTGTCCGATGGTGCATACACACGGTCTGATTTTTCAACAACCTTGTCCGATCGGACAGAATCCATGAAAAAGTCCGACCGTGTGTATGGGGCTTATGAGGGAATTATGGATGAGACTGAGGGAACATACCCAGAATATAAAAAATGGCTACCCCAAACACAGTCTATCCAGACATTATGATCAGGTCCACAACAGAGACCCCTCCTCTCTTATGTTATGGGGTATAGAGAAATACATACCCCACTGGAGGGGTGATAACAAAATCAGAAAATTAAGCCAGGCTGAATCTTGCTGGATTCATGAGCTGCGTACATTATTCCTGTTAGGACATAACGTAGAGTTTGACCTTAATTGTTTTATTTCTAATTATTGATTATGTCCCTTCAGTATTTGGTTGATTTTAATCGTTGGATTATTTATTGGCCCATTTTGGCTTTAAGGACTACTCTTTTAGTTGGTAGCCTTATTAGTTGTTTATTGCTGGCCTTTTACTCAATGAATTATTGATTTATGGTTTTATACAGGATCTTACTTTATTTTATGGTTTTATACAGGATCTATGGTTTTATATAGGATCGTACATTATTTTAATTACCCTGTGGTCGGTATTTAAACATTGGTCCTTTTATATGCATTCTTGTTTTGGTTCCTATTTCTCTTATTGGATGAATGTGTAGTTCCTTAATTTACCCGCTAGATGGCTTTACTGGTTATTTTTACCCTTACTGTGAGAGAGCTCTCATTTAAAGATATTGTAACTTTTTTAGCCACCAGATGGCACATACCCATTAACTATTACTGTTTTTAGATCGTATTTTTTAATGAAATTGATTTATGTGCTACCCGTTATCAGTATCACTACCATCAAGATCATTGTTATATCATATTCACTTTTTAATTAGATTAGTCTTTGTCCCTACGGTTGCCATGACAACCGCTGTGCTATATCAGTCACCGCCGCTCACCCGACTCTAATTCCTTTGATAAAGTCACGTGTACGTGACGCAACACATCAGAAGAGTAGAGTCAGGTGACGCCTTGTGTGCGATCTCGGCCGGGATCGCATACTTTCATTACCGCTGGTTTTATTCAACTTTACTGTAAGGCTGCATTCACACCTGAGCGTTTTGTAGCTTGAAGCCTGAAGCTACAAAAGCTAGAGGGGAAAAAATGCATTATTCTCTATGGAGATGGTTCACATCTCCACTCCAAAACGCCTGAAGCCCTACGCCTGAAGCTCAAACAAGTTCCGGACCCTTTTTTGTTGCGCGAATCGGGCAGATTTGGGCGTTTTTATTTTTTTTACATTGGTGACCTTTTGCTCTGCACAAAATTCGCGGCAAAACGCGGTAAAAAACGCAGCGAATCGCGGTAAAAAACGCCGCAAATCGCGGTAAAAAACGCCGTGAAAAAACGCCGCAATTCGCGCGATTTTCTGCCTGAAAAGCTACGCTCAGGTGTGAATGCAGCCTAAGTGTTTACTTTTTTCAATAAATTGCTTTTAATACTGCACCATGGAGTCCTTCCCTCTTTCTGCCCCCATGTTTATTGGTTGCCTGGAGGAGTGGGTGAGACGCTGGTGAGGACGGTACCATAGAGGAGCAGCGTGTGGAGGAGATCTGTTTTCTCAGTGTAAGGCTATTTATTCCTTACCTAGAGGTAAGAGGCTGGGGGAAATATCTGGGATTGACACACTGGAAAAATGCATGGATGGGATCACCTTTAACCGCTAGAGGACTGTACTGCTTTACATAGTTACATAGTTACATAGTTAGCTAGGCCGAAAAAAGACACAAGTCCATCCAGTTCAACCACAAAAAAAAAAAATAAAATAAAAATAAAATATATTGTACAATCCAATATACCCAATTCTATACACACAGTTGATCCAGAGGAAGGCAAAAAAAACCCCCCAAAAGAGCATGCTCCAATCTGCTACAGCAGGGGAAAAATATCCCTTCCTGATCCCCCTAGAGGCAATCGGATTTTCCCTGGATCAACTTTACCTATAAATGTCAGTACCCAGTTATATTATGTACATTTAGGAAAGTATCCAGGCCTTTCTTAAAGCAATCTACTGAGTTAGCCAGAACCACCTCTGGAGGGAGTCTATTCCATATTTTCACAGCTCTTACTGTGAAGAAACCTTTCCGTATTTGGAGATGAAATCTCTTTTCCTCTAGACGTAAGGAGTGCCCCCTTGTCCTTTGTGTTGACCGTAAAGTGAATAACTCAACACCAAGTTCACTATATGGACCCCTTACATTTTTGTACATGTTGATCATATCCCCCCCTTATTCTCCTCTTCTCAAGAGTGAATACATTCAGTTCCTCTAATCTTTCCTCATAGCTGAGCTCCTCCATGCCTCTTATTAGTTTGGTTGCCCTTCTCAGCACTTTCTCCAGTTACCCAATATCCTTTTTGAGAACTGGTGCCCAAAATTGAACTGCATATTCCAGATGAGGTCTTACTAATGATTTAAACAGGGGCAAAATTATATCTCTCCATAGAGTCCATACCTCTCTTATACCTCTCTCTTTACTTGGAGAAATTACTACACAGAGAAATGTATCCACATAGTGATTGCACTGTGTATGGGAGCTGGTTGTCGGCACTAGAAATTTGAAGTTCATAGGACATTTTGTTGAGCACGTATATTTTGGACTGCCACGTTATTCATTTATTTATACTGCTCTTTGCACATTACCCGGCTTATTTGCACAGGCATATTATTTGCACTCAGCATCTGTTGCACTTATATTTTGCACTTTATATTTATTCATTTACCCACATTATTTTGCCTGGCTGTATTTATTTGTTATTTTGCACAGATTATCTATTGCACTAACTATTGTTTGCACATATATGAATTTCTTGCACTGGTTTTATATAGGGACTTCAATATACTGCAGTAAAACTGCACTAAGGGACTTCAATATACTGCCATAAAAGTCCACTTACGCACTTCAATATACTTCCGTAAAAGTGCACTAAGGCACTTCAATATACTGCAGTAGATGTGCATAAATGCACTTCAATATACTGCTGTAAAAGTGCACTAACGCACTTCAATATACTGCTATAAAAGTTCTCTAACGCAGTTTAATATACTGTAGTAAACATGCTCCAGCGCACATCAATATACTGCAGTAAACATGCACTAACGCACCTCAATATACTGCAGTAATGTATTTCAATATACTGCATTAAAAGTGCACTAACAACCATCAATATACTACCATAAAAGTGCACTTCAATGTACTGCAGTAAAAGTGCACTAACACACTTCAATATTCTGCCGTAAACGTGCACTAACACAACTCAATATACTAAAGTAAAAAAGAACTGACACAATTCAATATACTATAAACACAAACTAATACCTTAGGTATTTCAAAACACCTGAACTGGCAATTACTAAATGCTCACTAAACGAAGGGTGCGTAACCCTGTGCATCAAAGGCTATTAGTATTTAAACATAACTTTTAATCAAAGTATATAAAACATCTCTGGACTGTATATATATATATATATATATATATATATATATATATATATATATATATATATATATGAATGTACAAAAAGGTAGGGTTTTTGTTTATTGGTTGGCTGGTTGTACTGGCAGTGATTAGTGTACACAATACTTAGGCCCCTTTCACACTGAGGTGCTTGTAAACTGCCAGTAAAACACTGAGCACTTTTGAAGAGATTTTCAGGTGCTTTTGAAGCGCTTTCCATTCATTTCAGTGGAGAGGGACGTTTTTTCACCACCCTTGTGAGCTTTTCACACGGGGGCGGTTTTCATGTGCTTTAGCTCTAGAAATAGCCTCTGCTAAGCGCCACGAAACAGGAGTTTTTAACCACTTTTTTGAGGTTAAAAGCACCCCGCTAGCAATGGAAAAGTGGCGCAAAAATGCCGCTGAAACAGCAGTAAAGCGCCTCTAAAACAAGCCGTGCTTTAGCG
The DNA here is from genome assembly GCA_028564925.1 of Lithobates sylvaticus. Lineage (NCBI taxonomy): Eukaryota > Metazoa > Chordata > Amphibia > Anura > Ranidae > Lithobates > Lithobates sylvaticus. The sequence continues at coordinate 304,202,109 of CM053030.1, read as the reverse complement.
CTAACGTGGCCGTAGCCCCAGTGTGAAAGGGGTCTAAATAGTCTGGGCAGAGAAGGAAAAAAAATGGAGGGAGGGGGGGAAGGCAAAACCTCCTAGCTGTTGTTGTATAGCAATCAGCTCCCAACTCTCAGGAGTTGCATGAGGATTCTAAATAAACCTCCACTTATAGTGATTAGTGCAGCTGCCTATGATTAAGGCTGGGCTCTGGTGTGTTCGCACAGCCCATGTGCAGAACCCGCTAGGAAGTCGGCACTGCGCTAATCACAGGCAGTGAGACATTCCCGCTCTCTGCAGTCGGGCATCAGGACAATGTCTCTTTGCCTGTGATTAGCACAGTGCAGTGCCGACTTCCTGGCGGGCTCTGCACTTATATTACTACTGTAGCAGTCACACTTCAACAAGTGTGCGCTATCAGTAGAAATTTTGTTTTTCCTCAGAACTGTAATGGAGTTCTGAGGGTTAATTGTGCAGGAATTACTTTGGCATCAGTCTGGCTGGGCTGTACTAAGGTTCCGCCTGGTCATAGGTGCAGTGAGGCACCCATGACAGGCCGAGAACCAGGCCTGGTTGGACGTCTTAGGTACCAATCTTTCCCGGAGCCAATCAGTGGGCACGTCTGGCCTTGCTGCGTAGACTGGGAAGGGGTACTTAAGGTGCTGAAGTCACGTGTTCGGGGTTCGGCTGCAACTTTTGGTTCCTGGTTCTGGTCCAAGGTAGCCCCGTGAGGGGTCTCAGGCCTAGGAGCGTTTGCCGTCCCGCGAGCATGGTCAATCTGACCAGCCTCACAGGCCCTTATGGTCTGAGGCAGGGATCCGTCTGTTCCCGAGTCTCGGAGCTGGCTAGCCCGAGGCCCAGTAACTGAAGGAGGATTCGAAGGCATCCCGGTGTGCTCTCGGTATTGGAGTGACCAGGGGAGCACTCTTCGGAGGAGGGCCAACAAGCTGGCTGCTCAGTAAGAGCCTGGGAGCTGAGTTGTATGGACACTAAATAATCCACACATCCACAGTACTGCCAAGGAGACAGAGAAAGTTCCAGGTACTGTGAGAAAGGTTCCTATTCATCTTCAGTTACAATTTAGTCTGTGGCAGAGACTTTTGCAAAGTTTCCGCATCACATGTTGGCTGCTAGATCTCTGGCTAGAGGTTTAATCGGGCAGTGAAGCACCCAGCTGCGAGTGGCTACTCTCTGGGTTTGATTAGAGACATTCAGTGGATGTCAGTAGTTCAAAGTGCCTGAGTTTATCACCCGTGCCCTCTATTCCCATCAGAGATTGTTTTCTGTTGGATGTTACCACTGCAAGAATAAAAACCTTTAAAAGGACTTTTATGTGTCAGCATCTGAAGTCGTTGGGCACTAACCCTGGGAACCCCCTAGAGGATCACTGACAAGCCACAAGGAGGTAACTGGTAAGCCCAAAAGTCAAGGCTGCCCCTCAAGGAGTTATGGCCGCTACACTACAGAGGCTGGTAATCTGCTCAAGACTGGTTAGCTACTAGTATCAATCACACCTGTCTCCTGAAAGGACTGGGAATTCATTGCATTTTCTCTATCACACCCATATCCAAGGGAGTCCTGATTAACCCCCCAACAAATATATTGTAATATCTGTTCCTTTCAGGATACTGCTGGTGCAACTCTAATATATATATACACAAACTACCCTGACAGGGTCTACTACCAAAATTTAACATAATATTTGCCTCAGAAAAACTGGCTGCCTCAAAAAAACTAGAATTGCTGAAATAGAACCTGCCTCACATAGACCCCTTTCACACTGAGGCAGTTTTCAGGTGTTTAAACGCTAGAAATCGTGCCTGTAAGCTACCTCCCATTCATTGTAATGGGTTTTATTACACCCAGGAGGTGTGCTTGTGGGACATTAGAAAAAGTCCTGCAAGCAGCAACTTTGGGACGGCTTGGCAGCGCTGTATGCATCGCTCCAAAAATGCCCCTGCCCATTGCATTGAATAGGCAGCACTTTGAAAGGTAAACACGGGAGTTTTTATCCCGTTCTTTGCGCGAAAGCACCATTTAAACAGTGGTAAAACTAAAACAAGCAGTGCTTTACTGCTAATGGCCAGGGCTTTCAGTGGGAAAGCAGCTATAAGAGCCCTTTCACACTGTGCTGCCTAGGGTGTCAGCGGTAAAGCAGTGCTATTTTTAGCACCGCTTTACCGTAGTTTTAGCGGCGCTATTGGGCTGCTAGCGGGGTGGTTTTTAACCCCCCACTAGCGGCCGAAAAGGGGTTAAGTCCGCTCGCAAAACGTCACCGCAGCAGAGTTTTGCCGGCGGTATAGCAGCGCTGCCCCATTTATTTCAATGTGGAGGAGCGGTGAGTTCACCGCTCCAAAGAAGCTGCTGGCAGGACTTTTTCTGACGCCCTGCCAGCGCACCGCTCCAGTGTGAATGCCCTCAGGACATACCCATACATGGCTGTACGTGCCCTTACCTAAGGAAGTGAGGGTCTTGGTCAAATGGCGGCTGGCTCATTTTGTGGAGGCAAGCAAGGGCCTAAGGTGATTGAACAGAGACTAGAAACAGATAGAAAACGATTGATGAGAAAAAAAAGGGACAACCTACTGCACCCTTCAGTCCACCAAAATAAAGCCTTTAATATGTATAGGATTCAGCTCTCATCCCCCCTTCATTTCTCTTTTTTTTTATCCCCTCCACCCAAAAAAGGTATATATTTTTGACAAGAAGTTAAATTCCCCCCCGCATACATCCTCATGTAACCTGATTCCATTATACAGCGAAAACAATTAGCTTTTTACTCACTCTTTTATCAACAGCAGAGTAGCGCAGGAGCACTCCTAGGACCAGACTTCCCTCTTGGAGGGCCTGCCCTTTACTGATTTCCCTCACCTTTTTAAATGTTATTGGGGGGGAGGAGATTCCTGCCTCCTCCCGCCCCAACCTACTAAGGGCAAAATCGCAATTTTGCCCTGAAGCAAGATGGCGCCGCCCGCCCTGCCTGACCGCGCATGCACCGTGACGTCACGACGTTCGCCGTCTCATCCGACGCCAGTCCTGTCCATAAAACCAGCAGAGCGGCGGCGCTCCGCGCTATAGCGCTTGCCTTTACCCCATAATCTGCTACTTAAGAGGAAGCATGTCAGGCAACACATCAAATCCAAGTGTAACTGTAAGGGGGACAGGGACAGGGAGGAAGAGAAAAAAGGAAAGGCTTCAGAATAAGCCCCTACCTGCCTCCATGGCGACCAGCATTGCCTGTCTGCAGACTGTTGCTCCTACTTAGGAAGCTGCTGCTGCCCCAAAAGACCCTCAGAAGGTACACCACAAGGGCCGGAGGTACGATCGGAGGGTGAGGAGGCCGTGGACGACGGCGCCGTGTCTCGCCTGCCAAGGTGGTATTCCCCGGGGGACACAGCGGGACCATCCAGACCGGTAAGAAGCCCACGGGGTGAGCGGTCCACCCCCCCAGCAAAGCGGTCATTGAGGGACAGTTCAGGGGGGCCCAGCAGACAGTCAGGACGCAGGCCTAGTGCGGGAGGCGGGGCCTCGGGCCTACCACGTGGAGGATCTCCAGGGACCAGCAGCAGTGCTTTTGCAGCCTCAACAGCCCCTGAGGCCCTGCACGGGTCTGGGGGGAGTAGGAACACTGGGGGGAGGGGGGCCGGGAGGAACAGGAGGATGGCCGGTGCACCAGGCTCCTCAGGAACCACGTCCCCCCCAGCAGCTCTGAACGAGCAGGGGGGTGGGGATGCAAGGGCCACTCGGGCAACGGCCAGGAGGGGGGCGGCAGCCCTCAGACGTGCCAGCACTGTGGATCTCCCTGCGGCTCTGCACGAGTCGGGGGGGGGGACAGAAAGAGCAGCGGAGCAACCCGGGGGGAGGGGTGGGGGACTACGCAGCATCAGGCACTAGAGGTGGCCGGACACCAACCGCAAGCGCTTCAAGGGGGCGCGCGGACAGGAGTGGAGCCCAGGCCGGCCCGCCTGCACAGGAGAGAGGGAGGGCAGAGCGATCAAGAAGCGGCACTCAGCCAGAGGCAGGCGGACGGAGACACGATAGTTACAGGAGCCCCTCGCCCAGGGAGGGTTCTTTTTCGTTTGCACAGAAGGAAATGTCGCGGTCGGAAGGTGAACTGTCTGAGGAGGAGGAGGAGCTAAGTTGCCCTATCCCGCCGGTGGAAGCCAGAGCAGCGGCTGTGGAAATCGCGCCCGGTCAGCCCGGTAAGTCCACTGACAATGTTTCCTCTACTAACGCTTTACAAAAATTATTGGGATCAGGTTCCAGTGAGGTGAGGCAGAGGTTACCTCCCGCGCCGCTGTTGGTCGATACGGATCAACCGCGGGTGGCGAGGGGGAATTTTGAAGGTGGGTCGGGGCAGATGCTGGAATTGTTGGAGGGTCTGAGGGTGTTGGTGGGCCGGTTTGGAGGACCGGGTACTACTCAGACGGCTGGGGTGAGTATGGGAGTGGCTGGAACAAGTGGGGTAGGGGAAGGAGTAGTAGGGGGGGTGGCGGCAAAAGGGGCCGCGCCAGATGGACAGAGCTCTACGGAAGATGGTGGAGCGGACAAGGTGAGTGAGACTGATCAAGGGGTTAAGGAACAAACGACAAGGGATGACATTGTGAGAATGGCAGACGCAGCAAAGTGCGAGGTCTATGTTTGTTTCGAGGGACCTCTGGGGGCCCATTTGAAACAGGACGTAAGGGAGAAGATTTGGAAAGGGGAGTACGTGGAAATATTTTCCTTGTTGCCCCTGGAAAAATTCAACTTGGACAGGGTGAAGCTGGATAGCAGTAAAAAGGACGATGAGGAGAAGAGGAGGTATCGTCTTATCCCTCGGACTTTTGCTAATTGGCTTCAGGCGTTTGCCATATTGGCGGGGGTGATTGGTGAGAAGAACCCCGAACATTGCTCGGCGTAGTTCTGTTACATGGACGCCATTGGGGAGGCCTATCGGGTTTACGGGGGAACGGCGTGGCTGCGGTACGATGAACAGTTCCGCCAGCGGAGGGCGGTTCGGCCGGCGCTGAGGTGGGACCATAAGGACATCAGCTTGTGGATGAGGTTAATGGCGTCAGCCAAGACGCCGGCGCAGTCATTTCAAGGGGGGGGGGCGGAGGTAGCCACGCAGCAGGATCTCCGGCCGGAAAGAAGTGGGGCGTGTGTTGGCCATACAATGAGGGGGCATGTAAATTTGGAGGAACGTGCAAATTCAAGCACGAATGTTCAGGGTGCGGGGGAAATCACACACTGGCCAGATGCTTCAAAAAAGGAAAGCGTGCCGGGGATTTTGGACACAAAAGGGACGACGCCGGTGATGTGGGAAAGGATGCAGCCTTTCCTAAATAGATATCCGGATAAGGCGGCGGCAGGGATGCTGAGCACGGGGTTCAGGTATGGATTCAGAATTCCATACTCATTGACCGTGGTTTCCCCGCCAGCCAAAAATTTGAGGTCAGCTCTACAGCACCCAATGGTGGTGGCAGAGAAATTGGCCAAGGAGGTGGCTCTGGGTAGGATGGCGGGCCCGTTCGAGACAATGCCATTTGGGGATTTAGTGGTGTCCCCGTTAGGGGTCGTTCCCAAAAAGGAACCGGGAAACTTTCGGCTTATCCATCATTTATCTTTTCCAAAAGGGGGATCGGTTAACGATTTTATAGACCCGGAGGCATACACAGTGTCGTACACGTCATTTGACGCCGCAGTGCGTTAGGTAAGACGTTACGGACAAGGGGCATTGATGGCAAAATCTGATGTGGAAGCTGCATTTAGACTGTTGCCAGTGCACCCGGGTAGTTTTCGGTTATTGGGGTGTAGTTGGGAGGGACGGTTTTATGTAGATAGGTGTTTGCCAATGGGGTGTTCCATTTCTTGCGCTATGTTTGAAGCGTTTAGTTCCTTTTTGGAATGGGTGGTGAGGGATGTTACAGGGATTGATTCCGTCATCCATTATTTGGATGATTTCCTGTGTGTGGGCCCTCTGGCTTCCAATGTGTGTGTGATACTGTTGTCCACGTTGCAGCACATTGCGGAGAGGTTTCGGGTGCCATTGGCAGCCGACAAGATGGAGGGCCCCCCGGACAGAGCTGAGCTTCCTGGGGATAGTAATAGATTCCATGGCCATGGAATGTAGGTTACCTGCAGAGAAGCTTGAGGATCTGAGAAGGGTAGTACGGGAGGTCCACAGTTGTAAGAAGGTGCAGCTACGCGCCTTACAATCGTTGTTAGGTAAGTTAAATTTCGCATGCAGGATAATTCCTATGGGGAGGATTTTCTGTCGACGGTTATCAGGGGCAACGGCGGGGGTGAGGGCCCCTAAACATTTCATCAGGTTGACGAGGGAGCACAGAGAGGACTTGCGCATATGGGATCACTTTCTTGAGCAGTATAATGGGAGGGCAGTGTGGATGTCGGGGCCCGTGAGCAACTTTGATGTAGAATTGGTGACGGACGCCGCTGGATCAACTGGGTATGGGGCGTTTTTTCAGGGTCAATGGAGCGCGGGCTCTTGGCCGCGGTCATGGGTGGAGGAAGAACCTGGTACTACTGGAACTGTTTCCTGTGGTGCTAGCTCTGGAGTTGTGGGGGCAATCTTGCAGGAATCTCAAGTTGAGGTTGAACTGCGACAACATGGGGGTGGTGCAGGTTATCAACAGAATGTCTGCAGCTTCACCCCCGGTCATACGACTGATGCGGCAGTTGGTTTTGCGTTGCATGCAGTTAAACATCTTTCTATATGCTGTGCATATCCCTGGTGTGGAGAACACACTGGCTGACGCCTTGTCTCGCTTTCAGTGGGACAAGTTCAGGGAGCTGGCGCCAGAAGCGGAAGAGGTGGGCGTTCCTTGCCCCGGCTGGATTTGGGAGATAGCGCTGGAGTCATCGCGGGCTGGATACAGCGATCCGTAAGTGAGGGCACATGGGCAGCGTATTCTAAAACGTGGAAGGAATGGAGGGATTTACAGGCCGAAGCGGAGGCTGGGGAGGAGTTTTTGGAGGCCAGGTTGCTGCTGCTTTACTTGGTGTCAAAAGACATTTTTCACTGGCGTTTTTTGGGGCTTTTAGGATCGGGGAGTTAGTTAGCCCCTCAAAAGGGGTGGCGGGGGGCCTGTTGGCCCAGGATGTTAGTATGTTGGGGGACAGGGTTTCTGTTAGGTTGCGGAAGTCCAAAACAGATCAAGGCGGCAAGGGGATACAGGTGAGTCTATATGCATTGCACGGATGTGAGGTTTGCCCGGTGAAGACGGTGTCAAGTTTTTTGGGAGTGAGACAGGGGGGAGAGGGTCCATTGCTATTGCATGCGGATGGAAGTTACCTGTCCAGGTTTCAATTTGTAGCGGTTTTGAGAAAGTGTTTGGGGAGGTTGGGATTGAACAGCCACGCCTACGCTTCACACTCCTTCCGCATTGGGGCGGCTACAGAGGCCGCCAGGCGCGGGTTGGATGAAGTGGATGTGCGAAAGTTGGGAAGATGGGAGTCGCAACGATTTCGGACATATATACGGCCACAGTTGGTGTGTGAATAAAAAAAAAAAAAAAAGGGTTGTTAAGAGGATGTTACTGTATTGGGGCCGGATGATGGGGGAGGGGAGTAGTGTGTTGATTGTGTTGGTAATGATGTGCTTGTGTTTCAGATGCAGGGCGTCAACTCCTGGTCTGGATCCTCGGCCATTCGTATGTGTGTTGGGGTGCCAGGAGAGGGGACGTGAGACCAGGTGGGAGACAGCTGGGTATTTCCAAGCGCGAGGCAGTTATACGTTGGTTGGGGCGGCCGGGTATGATGTGGGGCAGGGTGGTCCCAGAAGTGGAGAGATAAGCATGGCTGGACAGACCACCTGATGTGTTGGTTATTCATGCTGGTGGGAATGACCTGGGGGTTCGGACAGTGAGAGACTTGTTAACAGACATAAAGGCAGATTTGATGTTCCTCCGGGCCACCTTCCCTGGGACACTTTTGATTTGGTCTGATATGGTGGCTAGGACGACTTGGCGTATGGCGAGATCGGTATACAGGATTAACAAAGCCCGAATACGGATCAACAAGGTGGTGGGCAGGTTCATAGCATGGCAAGGTGGCCTAGTGATCCGCCACCGGGAATTGGAGGTTAATGTGGGCATGTATTTGAGGCGGGATGGGGTACATCTCACTGATGTGGGGATTGATTTATGGTCCTTGGGATTGCAGGAGGGGATTCAAGCGGCCCTGCGGGTGTGGAGGTGCCATCAAGGGTGAGGGGTCTTCCTTTTTCAGGCTTTGGCGTTGATTGTTTTTGTTGGTCAGTGACGGCAGCAGTTATACAGGTGGTAAGTGGGTGGGGGGCTCATCAATAGATGGCCCCTCCTGGTACATCAAATGTTGTTGATGTTTAATGGTATTGTGCACTGCGGGAAAAGTTGGTTATCGGGTGGTACAGAGTGAGACCCATGGGTCTGTATATCCCGCAGTGCCCCCTGGTGGTTGATATCGTTTGATATCATGGTTATGGTATATAGCACTTAGCGCCGTCACTGACCAATAATAAGTGGGTGTTATCCTGTTTTGTTTTACAGTTTTCAGAAAGGATCTGAAGGGGTTAATGTTATCGTGTTATTTATAGTTATTTATGTTTATTTATGTTTTATTGGTAAATAAGAAAATTTGGAGTTTCTTATTTTGGAATTTAATAAATAGCTGTTATGGCCATTTAACTCCAAAGGAAAATGGTGTGGTCTCTTATTTTAGTAAATAAGTTATATGGGAGTTTTGTGGTCCAGCTAAGGGGTCATATCTTGGCTACACTGGTCATGTACATAATGCATGCCAGAACCCACCTTCCTGTACATAACGCATGCCAGAACCCACCTTCCTGTACATAACGCATGCTAGAACCCACCTTCCTGTACATAACGCATGCTAGAACCCGGAACCATGAAACGCCGGAGCTCCACAGGAAACGTCCTAAAGGGAAAATATTTCTCCCATTCTTTGATTACAAGCAAGCAGCCCCAGTGCCGGGTAGGCACCCAACAATGTGAGTAGCCATTTGGCTGTTGTACATTTTTTATTCAGTTTTAATAAAACAATTTTACGCTATGAGGTGCGTTTTTTTATATTCCCACCTATGTTAATACATGCGAGCTGATCTGAGAAGGAGGAAGAGTTGCCTAGAAAACGGGTGCATATGCTGTGAACAGGCACAATCCTGTACAAGTGCGATTGATTGGCTTTTAATTAAGACAATCAACTCCATCTGGTAAGCGGCCATCCAAACTTCACTGGCATCATTTTCTGGGTGTAAAAGGATATCTGTGGTGATGGTTTTTTTGTGATATCAACAGGAATGAATTATCACAATTTTTCAGCAAGAATTGTTTGTCACGAACTTTCTTTTTCCTTTTTACTTTTTAAAACACAATAAGTTTTTATATCGTTTGAGGTTTTTTTCAGTATCATTGGAATTGTTTATGGACTGTATGTTTAACCACATAATTTTTTATGTATGACCACATGTTCAGAACCACTTATTATTGGTCACAATCTAGCTTACATTTAAATGTGTAACAATTTGATAAGATATATGCACATTATGTGGTAATTACACATGCTATTTTGTAGTCACGGTCAGTCACCGAATCAATAGCAATATTTTTCTAAAGGAGGTATTTGAGTTTGTTTTGTACACAATTTTTTGGTTTGTTTGGCGGAGGTATTAGTCACATTCTAAGAAACTTGTATGGTTTGCAATAGGATTGATAATGTGTGCGTAATATAGTGTACATGGAATGTGTGGTAGAACTAGGCATATAGCATTGTATTTTTAGGTATTACTGTTCACAGTGGATGGCTCATCCATATCACTATACTCAAGGGTAATTAGCTCGTTTTTATTACACATACCTGATATTTATTAGGTGTGTCAATTAATTAGCGCCCCTACTACACCTTATAACGCATGCTAGAACCCACCTTCCTGTACATAACGCATGCTGGAACCCACCTTCCTGTACATAACGTACTCCAGAACCCAACTTCCTGTACATAACGCATGTCAGAACCCACCTTCCTGTACATAACGCATGCCAGAGCCCACCTTCCTGTACATAACGCACTCCAGAACCCAACTTACTGTACATAATGCATGCCAGAATCCACCTCTTTGTACATAACAAACTCTAGAACCATGTGCATAACACACTCCAGAACCCAGTACATAACACACTCCAGAAGCCAGTATATAATGCACTCCAAAACCCACCTTCCTGTACATAACACACATCAGAACCCACCTTCCTGTACATAGCGCACGCCAGCACCCACCTTCCTGTACATAACACATGCCAGAACCCACCTTCCTGTACATAATGCATACCAGAACCGACCTTCCGGTACATAACACATGCTAGAACACACATTCCTGTACATAACGAATTCCAGAACCCTGTGCATAACATATTCCAGAACCCAGTACATACCAAATACCAACACCCACCTTCCTGTACATAAAGCATACCAGAACCCAACTTCCTGCACATAACACACATCAGAACCCACCTTCCTGTACATAACGCACACCAGCACAAACCTTACTGTACGTAACGCAACGCCAAAACCCACCTTTCTGTACATAACGCATGCCAGAACCCACCTTCCTGTACATAATGAACTCCAGAACCCTGTGCATAACATACTCTAGAACCCAGTACATAACTCACTCAAGACCCCAGTACATAACACACTTCAGAACCCACCTTCCTGTACATAACACACTCCAAAACCCACCTTTCTGTACAAAACGGTCACCAGAACCCACCTTCCTGTACATAACGCACACCATAACCCACCTTTCTGTACATAACGCACACCAGAACCCACCTTACTGTACATAACTGTGACGGATCCTGTACTCAAGGTGTCCGCCGTAAATGCTTCCTATCTTTATTTGACATGTCACACAAATATATACAGCCGGATGACCAGTACCTAACATAATTAGCATGAGCTAATTATCTAATCATTGACCCAGACTAGTTGACTGAGAGAAGACCCTCAGGGCAGGACTCTAAGGCTCCTAGCTCATTTGAATGACTATTCAATAGACATTACCATATTACCATAAACATTAACACAGGGTTAATTAGCACAACAACATTGTGTGGAATACTCTTACAAACCAGACTATACTCATTTACACAACAGGCAGGTGGCTTGAGTTCATGACATTAGCATCTGACAGTGTGTGTCCCAACAGCATGATTCAACACACATTATATATACACATATATACAGCATTGAATCTGACTGGGGTTGGGGTTCTCCTTCACCCTGTGCCCCTTAAAATCCAGGGCCCATAATCGGTTGGCAGGAGGCTCGCATTTAGTCCTCTCAAAAAGCCTGTGTCCCGGCTAGGTCTGTCAAACTTCTCCCCTTTCGGCAGGAGACTAACACAGGAGGAGACCCCAGACGGGTTGACTCCGAAGTTAGTCCATAGTTCCAGTCCTCTAATGCCTGTACCCACACAGTACCCCAAACAAATTGTTTCAAACAGAGCACTACTCACCCAGCCAGCCTCTGCCTCTCTCAGAGAACATATCCGGCGCTGGGGAGAGGCCTGGACTGGCCCTCCTCCCTGGAGTCTTTTCAGGTGCTGGAGAGAAGACAGGGTGACTGGGCTCACTCCATCATGCTGTTAGGGATCTGGGCCGACCGCCCAGCATCCCTGGGGTATACAAGTGGAGACTGAAGTCCCATCCACCAATATCAGCTCAAGCTGCAGTTGTGAAGTGCAGATTGCATTCTCTCCTTGGGTCCTGATCTGCTGCTCAGGAGTGACCACCACCTCCTCACCCTGGGCCTCCAGAACTGCCACAGGTGTGGGGCAGAGGTTTTGGACCCTCTGTCCAGTTGCCAGCACTTTAGCTGTGTTGGTGTCATCATTCTGGGGCGCCGTCTGCTGCTGGACAGTGTGACCGATTGCCCCAGCTTCCTGAAACTCCACAGTTGTTGCTGGTGCTGGACAGAGGTGGGTAGCACTCTGCCCTGTTGCCAGCACTTCTGCTGGGGACTCCACATACTCCGCTCTGGTTAACCGTTGGGGCAGGAGGCTTCCTCCACTCCCAAATTGTGTAGCTGCCATTGGGAAGGGGAGCCGGCTGCTTCCTTTTCCATTCCCTCATCTGACTGCTGGGATGACATGTCTGTGGTATTGTCTCCCAGGTGCGCGGATTTTTGCTGGGGAGGAAAGACCGATCCTGTACTCAAGGTGTCCGCCGTAAATGCTTCCTATCTTTATTTGACATGTCACACAAATATATACAGCCGGATGACCAGTACCTAACATAATTAGCATGAGCTAATTATCTAATCATTGACCCAGACTAGTTGACTGAGAGAAGACCCCTCAGGGCAAGACTCTAAGGCTCCTAGCTCATTTGAATGACTATTCAATAGACATTACCATATTACCATAAACATTAACACAGGCCTAATTAGCACAACAACATTGTGTATTGTGTAATACTCTTACAAACCAGACTATACTCATTTACACAATAGACAAGGGGCTTGAGTTCATGACATTAGCATCTGACAGTGTGTGTCCCAACAGCATGATTCAACACACATTATATATACACATATATACAGCATTGAATCTGACTGGGGTTGGGGTTCTCCTTCACCCTGTGCCCCTTAAAATCCAGGGCCTATAATCGGTTGGCAGGAGGCTCGCATTTAGTCTTCTCAAAAGCCTGTGTCTGTCACAATAACGAACTCCAGAACCCTGTGCATAACATACTCCAGAACCCAGTACATACTGAATGCCAGAACCCACCTTTCTGTACATAGTGAACTCTAGAACTATGTGCATAACATACTCCAGAACCCAGTATATAATGCACTCCAGAACCCACCTTCCTGTACATAACGCACATCAGAACCCACCTTCCTGTACATAACGCAAGCCAGCACCCACCTTTCTGTACATAACGCACACCAGCACCCACCTTCCTGTACATAACGCACACCAGCACCCACCTTCCTGTACATAACGCACACCAGAACCCACCTTCTTGTACATAGCACACACCAGCACCCACCTTCCTGTACATAATGCACACCAGAACCAACTTCCTGTACATAATTCACGCCAGCACCCACCTTCTTGTACATAACACACGCCAGAACGCACCTTTCTGTACATAACGAACTCCAGAACCCTGTGCATAACATACTCCAGAACCCAGTACATACTAAATGCCAGAACCCACCTTCCTGTACATAACTCATGCTAGAACCCACCTTCCTGTACATAAAGCATACCAGAACCCACCTTCCTGTATATAACACACATTAGAATCCACCTTCCTGTACATACTGTAACGCACGCCAGCACCCACCTTCCTGTATGTAATGCACGTCAAAACCCACCTTCCAGTACATAATGCATGCCAGAACCCAACTTCCTGTACATAATGAACTCCAGAACCATGTGCATAACATACTCCAGAACCCAGTACATAACGCACTTCAGAACCCACCTTTCTGTACATAAGGAACTCCAAAATCCTGTGCATAACATACTTTAGAACCCAGTACATAACGCATGCCAGAACCCACCTTCCTGTACATAACTTACACCAGAATGCACCTTCATGTACATAAAGCATACCAGAACGCACCTTCCTGTAAATAACACACACCAGAACCTAGAGGTGCAACGGATCGTCACCGATCCCTGATCCCAACGGGTCACCCTGTTCAGATCGGCACACGCCGCGATCCGCTGAGCGCTTTGCGGCCTCGGCCTTAGGAAAGGCCGCGGCTTCGGCATAGCTCCGGAGCAGTGGCCATCTTGGTGCACCCGTCGGCCATTTACAATGTGATTGCTCCGTCAAATGACGGAGCGATCACTTGTAAACAAACCGGCGTCATGATGACGCCGGTTCCTCTCTCCCCTCTGTGTACAGATATGTACAGTGGAGGGGAGGGATTGGATGGCAGCAGCGCTGTAGGCTTGATCTGTAGTGCCCACAGCGCTGCTCTGTGACAATTGCAGTCACAGCCATCCCTCCATACCCTGTCAATACTCTGCAATACCCTGCCAATACTCTGCAATACCCTGCCAATACCCTGCCAATACTCTGTAATACCCAGCCATACTCTGCAATAGGGATGAGCTTCGAATTCGAGTCAAACTCATGTTCGACTCGAACATTGCCTGTTCGCCTGTTCACCGAACAGCGAACAATTTGGGGTGTTTGCGGCAAATTTGAAAAGCCGCGAGCACCCTGTAAAAGTCTATGGGAGAAATCTAAAGTGCTAACTTTAAAAGCCTATATGCAAGTTATTGTCGTAAAAAGTGTTTGGGGACCCGGGTTCTGACGTTTTTTCAGGAGCAGTGATTTTAATAATGCTTAAAGTGAAACAATAAAAGTGTTATATTCCTTTAAATGTCGTACCATGTTTCCCGTGCTTAGAACTGTCCCTGCACAAAGTGTAATTTTTGCAGGAAAAAAAGCTATTTAAAATCACTCGCGGCTATAATGAATTGCCGGCTCCCGTAATACAGAGAACAGTCATTGAAAATCATTGATAAAAAAAAAAAAAAAAGCGTGGGGTTCCCCCGAAATTCAATTACCAGGCCCTTCAGGTCTGGTATGGATATTAAGGGGAACCCCGCCCCCCTCTGATGTAACGCAGGTTTCCGTTACATCAGAGGGGGGCGGGGTCAGGTGACGAGTGGCCCCGTCCTCCTCAGCTAAGACCTGGGATTCCCTCTGTGTCTCCATGGAGACAGGACGCGCTGCGCTGGATGTCGGAAGAGATCAGCCATCGCTAGACCCCGGAGCAGAGACCACCCATCGCTGGATAGCAAGAGTGGATTACCACTGCTGGAATCTTTTTTTTTATGTTTAATAAAGGTCTTTTCCCAACGGTGTCAGTGTGTTTTTTAACTATTTTTTACACTTTCTTTGTGAAATGGTAGGGGTACTTTTGTACCCCCTTACCATTTCAAACAGGGGGGGTGGGATCTGGGGGTCCACTTGTTAAAGGGGGCTTCCAGATTCTGATAAGCCCCCCGCCCGCAGACCCCCACAATCACTGGCCAGGGTTGTGGGGAAGAGACCCTTCTTCTCATCAACATGGGGACATGGTGCTTTGAGGGGTCACAGACCCACAAAGCATCCTACCAATGTTGAGGGTATGTGGCCTGGTACGGTTCAGGAGGGGGGGCTCTCTCGTCCCCCTCTTTTCTTGCAGCCTGCCAGGTTGCATGCTCGGATAAGGGTCTGGTATGGATTTTGAGGGGGACCCCCAGGCCATTTTTTTTTATAATTTGGCGTGGAGTTCCCCTTAAAATCCATGCCAGACCTGAAGGGTCTGGTATGGATATTTAGGGGGAACCCCACGTCATTTTTTTATTTTATTTGACCCGGGGTTCCCCCACCCGCAGACCCCCCAACCACTGGCCAGGGTTGTGGGAAAGAGACCCTTCTCCTCATCAACATGGGGACATGGTGCTTTGAGGGGTCACAGACCCCCAAAGCATCCTCCCAATTTGAGGGCATGTGGCCTGGACGGTTCAGGAGGGGGGGCGCGCTCATCCCCCCCTCTTTTCCTGCGGCCTGCCAGGTTGCATGCTCGGATAAGGGTCTGGTATGGATTTTGAGAGGGACCCACACGCCATTTTTTTTTTAAATTTGGCGTGGAGTTCCCCTTAATATCCATACCAGACCTGAAGGGCCTGGTAATTGAATTTCGGGGGAACCCCACGCTTTTTTTTTTATCAATGATTTTCAATGACTGTTCTCTGTATTACGGGAGCCGACAATTCATTATAGCCGCGAGTGAGTTTAAATAGCTTTTTTTCCTGCAAAAATGACACTTTGTGCAGGGGCAGTTCTAAGCACGGGAAGCATGCGCCCCTTTACATGCATACTATACACACCCCCCAGGGATGAAATTTAAAGGAATATAACACTTTTTTATTGTTTCACTTTAAGCATTATTAAAATCACTTCACTGCTCCTGAAAAAACGTCAGTTTTTAAAACTTTTTTTTGCATTGATACATGTCCCCTGGGGCAGGACCCAGGTCCCCATACACTTTTTATGACAATAACTTGCATATTAGCCTTTAAAATTAGCACTTTTGATTTTGAACGTTCGAGTCCGATAGACTTTAATAGGGTTCTAAAGTTCACACGAGCTTTAGGTCTGTTCGCAGGTTCTGGTGCGAACCGAACAGGGGAGTGTTCGGCTCATCCCTACTCTGCAATACCCTCTTAATACTCTGCCATACCCTGCCAATACTCTGCCATACCCTGCCAATACTCTGCCAATACTCTGCCCATACCCAGCCATACCCAGCCATACCCTGCCATACCCTGCCATACCCTGCCATACCCTGCCATACTCTGCAATACCCTGCCAATACCCTGCCAATACCCTGCCAATACCCTGCCAATACTCTGCAATACCCAGCCATACTTTGCAATACCCTCTTAATACTCTGAAATACCCTGCAAATACTCTGCCATACCCTGCCAATACTCTGCCTTACCCTGCCAATACTCTGCCTTACCCTGCCAATACTCTGCCTTACCCTGCCAATACCCAGCCAATACTCTGCCAATTATCTGCCAATACCCAGCCATACCCAGCCATACTCTGCAATACTCTGCAATACCCAGCCATACTCGGCGATACCCAGCCGTACCCAGCCATACTCAGACAATATTACAGTGGGGGAGATGACGTGGATATTACAGTGGGGGAAATGTATATTACAGTGGGGAGATTGTGGATATTACAGTGGGGACTATATGGTGGTTGAATTTTCACAGGTTTTTGCAAATTCAATTATTATTTGCTGATCCGAAAAATGATCTGATCCGTGACTCTGATCCGAGGAACGATCTGATCCGTGAGCTTTTTGATCCGTTGCACCCCTAGTGCTCAGGAAAGCTGGCATTGAAGGATCCTGACACAGGAGTCAGTGAAAAGATCCATGCCGGAGAGGCAACCGGAAAGAGCAAGGAGAGACAATAAGTAGATCAGCACAGTGTAATGACAGACAAGGGGAGAGGCTGCCATCTGTAGCAGGCCTCTCTTGAAGACCGCGTAGTGCCAAGTCTTCATCCAACCTTGCCCTGAGAGGTCTCCATGAGTGCTTGCCAGTAGGGCAGGACTGGGGCAGAAAGTCAGTCAGGAGGACTGAGAAGAAGATCAGCCAGGCATGGCTGGTGGAAGCCAGGTGGGCTAGCATTTTCTGCAAGCAAGTGGAGCTGGGATCAGTGACCACAGGGAAGCAGAAGGAGGAATGTCATTCTGTTCACTCACATTATGTTACTTTTGTCATGGTACTTTGTCAAGGGACTGAGAATTCCTGCCTGTAATGGGCCTTCGCTGAGCTAACAATAAAACTGTTCCCTCAAGAGTGAGCAGCAGGTGCTTTACTGTGAAAATCAAGTTTGTGCCGGAGGAGGGAAAAGTGGACTTTTTGTAAATTGGAAGGAATTGTCCCTTTGTTCACACTTCCGGACATTTTTCTGAATTGGGCATCCCATAATTCTCTACCCCATCCAAGTTATTAACCCCTAATAAAACATCAAAAAAAGGCAAGGAATGTTTTCTGAATTGGAGAGTGTGAAGGAAATGCTATGTATCTGGCTGTACAGCAGTGGGAATCTGGGACACTAGCGACTCCTACGGGGGTAGTGCTACATACAGAAAGCAAGCCAAAGCTGACAAAACAGACAGTTATCTGTTCCTGCAGGAGTCTTCATGTATCCACACAGCTGTTCCCGCAAGAGACCCAGCCACTGACACTTTCAAATGGTAAGAAAAAACTCCAAACATCAAGAGTCCTATGAGGACAAAAAAAGAATGCAACCTCGGCTCAACTTAAAAATTTATGGGAGTGGGGTCCTATGGGCAGAGCAACCCAAACATATGCGCTCATGGAGTCAGGAAAGTATGTTTACCAACTACTGAGAAATAATACAGAAGAGGCTGCTACCCCAGCAAGTCTACAGTATATACAAATAAACAACTCTATGACAGATATAAGATATACTTACTGCAGATTTCTACTGTCAACTTGTTATCTTAATAGTACTGTCTATGATGTATTAAGCATTGTTTGGGCTGTAGACAAAGATCTTACAAAACCATATGTGTGTAATTCTTAGTTCTTCCAACACTTATCCCAAATATGAAATTAAAAAGAACAGCCTGGAAAGAAGAAAGCATGCTCCGCATGCCATGTTGAAAAGGGGGATTGTCCACATTTTACTCGCTAGTGGAGATCAAAAATAGGGATTACAAAAATTGGGAATATACAGCACATTCTAACATAAAGACATCAGGAAACAAAACATTTTGCAGGATATTTTAGTGTCACAGCACTTTTATGAACATTTTTGTTGCACTTTGTATTTGTACTTTTTGAATTGCTTTTGCATAAATTTTATGGCATGATGTTTTGATTTATGCTTGAAATTTATAGGAATAGCTGAATGGGGAGGCCTGGACCTCCACTTTAAAGAAAAGCCCAGAGTAAGACACAGGCTAGGCGTAGGGCCAGTGGCGTACTAAGGGGGGTGCGGGGGGGGCGGGCCGCACCGGGTGCCACACACTGGGGGGGGTGCCAGGCCGGCGCCCCCCTCCGCGATGGAAGCGGTGACAGCGCGCCGCCGCCGAGCGCTGATATAACACATCAGCGGCGCAGCGGCGCGGTGAGTGACAGGCTGCGCAGGTGAGGTGAGAGGAGGGGGGAGGGTGTTCGGCGCGCTCCGCGGCTCTCCGTGGCTCTGATCTCAGCCGAGCAGAGTGATGCCGCCGGCTCCGCCTCCCCCTCCTCCTTGTAGTGCTGTGTGTCCCGCGCTGACACTCCTGACCTGAGGGAGGAGGTAGGTACATTATGGGTTGTAGGGGGGGTCTGTACTAAAGGGGGGGGGGTTGTACTGGGGGGGGTCATTCTGTACTGAAGGATGGGGTCACTGCACGGGGGTCTGCATTGTAGTAGGGGGGGGGGTCTGTACTGAAGGGGGGTTTGTACTGAAGGGGGGGTCTGCATTGTAGTAGGGGGGTCTGTACTGAAGGGGGGGTTTGTACTGAAGGGGGGGTTTGTACTGAAGGGGGGGGTCACTCTGTACTGAAGGGGGGTCTGAATTGTAGTAGGGGGGGTCTGCATTGTAGGGGGGGGTCTGTACTAAAGGGGGGGGGCTCTGCATTGTAGGGGGCGTCTCCACTGTAGGGGGGTCTGTACTGAAGGGGGGGTCTGCACTGTAGGGGGGTTGTGCAGGGATGGGGGTCTGTATTGTAGGGGGGGGGTCTGTATTGTAGGCGGGTCTGTGTAACATGCAGGGGGTCCAGAGCTGCTAGGGGGGGTGTCTGTGTAACATACAGGTGTCTAGAGGTGCAGGGTGCTGTGTAATGTAAAGGGGTCTAGAGGTGCAGGGCGCTGTGTAATGTAAAGGGGTCTAGAGGTGCAGGGCGCTGTGTAATGTAAAGGGGTCTAGAGGTGCAGGGCGCTGTGTAATGTAAAGGGGTCTAGAGGTGCAGGGCGCTGTGTAATGTAAAGGGGTCTAGAGATGCAGGGTGCTGTGTAATGTAAAGGGGTCTAGAGGTGCATGGTGATGTGTAATGTAAAGGGGTCTAGAGGTGCAGGGTGCTGTGTAATGTAAAGGGGTCTAGAGGTGCTTTGTAATGTAAAGGGGTCCAGAGGTGCTTTGTAATGTAAAGGGGTCCAGAGGTGCTGTGTAATGTAAAGGGGTCTAGAGGTGCTGTGTAATGTAAAGGGGTCTAGAGGTGCATGGTGCTGTGTAATGTAAAGGGGTCTAGAGGTGCAGGGTGCTGTGTAATGTAAAGGGGTGCTGTGTAATGTAAAGGGGTCTAGAGGTGCAGGGTGCTGTGTAATGTAAAGGGGTGCTGTGTAATGTAAAGGGGTCTAGAGGTGCAGGGTGCTGTGTAATGTAAAGGGGTGCTGTGTAATGTAAAGGGGTCTAGAGGTGCAGGGTGCTGTGTAATGTAAAGGGGTGCTGTGTAATGTAAAGGGGTCTAGAGGTGCAGGGTGCTGTGTAATGTACACAGTAGTGACAAAGAGATATTTAAGGATGCAGAGGTATGCAGGGAGCACAGTGGGGTGTTTTTACGTTTTAAGGTGGGGGGGGGTGCCAGATATAGGATCCGCCCCGGGTGCCAAATGCACTAGGTACGCCCCTGCGTAGGGCTGGCATGACGCAGGGCAAACCAGCAGTGAGAGGGGTTAATAAGTAAGGGAGTGTAGCTGGCCAGGGTAGGGGGCGGTCTTAGAAGTTTATTCCTGGGGGTAGGAGGGGCCAGGGTCCGGTGGTCAGTCTCTGGTCACTGGATGAAGAAGGAGCTCCCACCCTCCTGCCTTATTATTTTTGTTGTAATGTATATATATGCTGTGTTTGGGGGTATGTGGTAACGGTTGGGGATATTTGGAGGCATTAAAAAGTAAGAACAAGATGGCATAAGTGGGGAACCATCATGGTATGGAATCCTCGGTTGATGCCAAGTAGGGATGGGCCCGGTGCTCGATGCGAACCCACGTTCGCATCGAGAACCGGGCGTTCGCTCGCTTGGCGAGCCCAGAACTATTTGGGCCGTTCGCATCACATTCGTGTGATGCGAGCGGCCCCGCAATGCATTGCGGCCGGCGCGGCTGGCGCAGTGCATTGCTGGCTGATGATTGGCCAAGCATGCACTGTGACCCCGCATGCTTGGCCAATCACAGCACCGGAAACTCGGAGAGCAATAATTGGCTACAGGCAGGATGCCTGTAGCCAATTAAAGCTCAGGGGCTTTAGTACACGCCCCACCATTTAAAAGGCCGCCACGCCATCAGCGCCGGTCACATGAGTTCCGGCTTTAGGAGAGATCAGTCTGCTGATTCTGTGTCTTTGCTTGATTCATTGCTACAGAAAGATTTGCTCTTCTTTGCTAAACCATTGGCTATTTATTTGCTAAACCATTGCTACCTGTCATTGATCGTTCATTGCTGCTGGTTAGTGTGTTATTAGCTGCTGCTGGGGATTAGTCTGGTGCGTGTTTTACTGTTAGTACAGTATTTCAGTAGTACCAACCGCAGTGCTGTTAGCACAGCATTGCACCCCAAAAGCACCCATAGGACTTCTAGTGTGTTAGTGGCAGCAAACAGAGCTCCTATATTTTCTTCCCAGAAGCACCCATAGGACTTCAATTGTGTGTTAGTGGCATCACACAGAGCTCCTATATTATAATTTTCAGTAGGCTAAAGTGTGCATGAACACTGGCCAATACCCCTGGGGGATGCTTAGGGTAAGGATAGACACTGAGAAAGTGTATGCTTTTGATAAGGTAAATATATTTATTCAAAAGAAAAAATATGTGCAAATATCTAAATGCTGGAATAAGTTCAGTATGTTTACATATAAAAATAGGTAGATGTATACAGTTTTTAACATGTCAACAGCATGAACATACAAAAAATGATGTGACAATCATAAGAACTTGCTTGATACATGTATGATAAGGAGGATGCCAACATGTTTCGGACTTTGGTCCTTTGTCAAGGCAACTAGATATCCTTTTGATTCACATCTAAATGTATGTGAAAATCAAAAAATTAGTACATATTAATTATAACATAGAGTACAGTCATTTTTTACCATTGCCATAGGAAACCAGTACAGTATATAAGTAGTAAATAGACAGGTACTCACATGTAATGCCAGTATTAACAATTGCCACAGGGAGAACCACTGGGAGTGGTATATGAAGTTTGCATAAGGTGAAGATTATAAAAACAAGGTAAGGATGGCCACAAATGTGGAAAGCTTGCTGACGTAGCTTCAGGTGGATACAAGGTCCTATACAGGACTTGGGCCAGAGCCCATGTCATGTAACAGTCAGACTAGACCAAGCAGTGTATGGCTGTAAAGATAGAGTATAAGAAGTGTAAGTACTCTAAGAGGTATGTTGTAATAAGGATGCAAATGCAGCCTTTTGAACAAAGTGCTGTTTTTACCTGAATAGAGTATCGCCTGGTATAGGAGATCAGTCAGCTCCGGATCGTCAGCAGCATGTAATGAAGCAGTCTGACAAGTGAGTTTATAACTAGTCATCTAATGGCAATCAGCTGGGTAAGAATGTGAGTATTCTGCTGAGGAAAGCTGATTGGCTAGTTGTCTGTGAGGAAAAAAGGCGCCAAAGCGCCATTGGTGTATTTCCAAAGGGACCTCTGACGGGGCGGCGCCGGGCGTGAGCGCGTCATGACGGCGGGGTCACGTCCGGCGTCGTGATGTCACCGACGCGGGTAAGGAAAGCCGCTGGCGACGTGCTGCGCTCCACTGTGGAGCGCAAACAGGAAGTGGACAGGAGGAACGTGTCCAAGACACAGCGGGAAATTGGCGCATGCGCATCAAGATTATAGCGCATGCTTGCCAAGTCTTACCCGCGCCGGGTAACCAACCTGAGGGTGGGCAAGCTAAATTGTCTGGTGTAGGAACACACCAAATAAAGAGTATCTTATGGCAATGAGTTGGTAAAACATGTGATTTACCAAACTAGAGTGGGGTAATAATACTGTAACAGAAAATAATAAGTGTCTGGCTCATATGGCATATACATTGGGAATATACATGAACAGGTCACATGTTATAAAATATATTGCGATAATGTGAACATTTGACAAAGTTGTTAGTTATGTGGGTGCTTGGAATGTGGGGAGGTGGGGTCAGAGATCTAGTTCACAGACTCCAGTTTCAAAACCATCAAGGTAAGGTTTAAAGTTAAAGGCCTCGTTGAGGCCAGGGGGTATAGTGGCATTAAGATGGAAAATCCATCGAAGTTCGCTTTGTAATAGCGCTTTATTGTAGTCACCACCTCGGGTAGGAGGTGGGATGTGGTCTAAAGCTTTAAATGAAATTTTAGGGATAGCGTCTTGATGGACAATGTTGCAGTGTCGTCCTAGTGGTAAATCAGGATCTCGTTGGTTTATACTGCTAATATGGCCATATATACGCTTCCAAAAGGGTAGCTTGGTCTTGCCCACATAGAAGCACCCACACTCACATTCAAGTAGGTAAACAATGCCGATGGATCGACAGTTCACATAATATTTGGGGAAAAAAAACGAGGCCTTTAAATTTAAACCTTACCTTGATGGTTTTGAAACTGGAGTCTGTGAACTAGATCTCTGACCCCACCTCCCCACATTCCAAGCACCCACATAACTAACAACTTTGTCAAATGTTCACATTATCGCAATATATTTTATAACATGTGACCTGTTCATGTATATTCCCAATGTATATGCCATATGAGCCAGACACTTATTATTTTCTGTTACAGTATTATTACCCCACTCTAGTTTGGTACATCACATGTTTTACCAACTCATTGCCATAAGATACTCTTTATTTGGTGTGTTCCTACACCAGACAACTTAGCTTGCCCACCCTCAGGTTGGTTACCCGGCGCGGGTAAGACTTGGCAAGCATGCGCTATAATCTTGATGCGCATGCGCCAATTTCTCGCTGTGTCTTGGACACGTTCCTCCTGTCCACTTCCTGTTTGCGCTCCACAGTGGAGCGCAGCACGTCGCCAGCGGCTTTCCTTACCCGCGTCGGTGACGTCACGATGCCGGACGTGACCCCGCCGTCATGACGCGCTCACGCCCGGCGCCTCCCCGTCAGAGGTCCCTTTGGAAATACACCAATGGCGCTTTGGCGCCTTTTTTCCTCACAGACAACTAGCCAATCAGCTTTCCTCAGCAGAATACTCACATTCTTACCCAGCTGATTGCCATTAGATGACTAGTTATAAACTCACTTGTCAGACTGCTTCATTACATGCTGCTGACGATCCGGAGCTGACTGATCTCCTATACCAGGCGATACTCTATTCAGGTAAAAACAGCACTTTGTTCAAAAGGCTGCATTTGCATCCTTATTACAACATACCTCTTAGAGTACTTACACTTCTTATACTCTATCTTTACAGCCATACACTGCTTGGTCTAGTCTGACTGTTACATGACATGGGCTCTGGCCCAAGTCCTGTATAGGACCTTGTATCCACCTGAAGCTATGTCAGCAAGCTTTCCACATTTGTGGCCATCCTTACCTTGTTTTTATAATCTTCACCTTATGCAAACTTCATATACCACTCCCAGTGGTTCTCCCTGTGGCAATTGTTAATACTGGCATTACATGTGAGTACCTGTCTATTTACTACTTATATACTGTACTGGTTTCCTATGGCAATGGTAAAAAATGACTGTACTCTATGTTATAATTAATATGTACTAATTTTTTGATTTTCACATACATTTAGATGTGAATCAAAAGGATATCTAGTTGCCTTGACAAAGGACCAAAGTCCGAAACATGTTGGCATCCTCCTTATCATACATGTATCAAGCAAGTTCTTATGATTGTCACATCATTTTTTGTATGTTCATGCTGTTGACATGTTAAAAACTGTATACATCTACCTATTTTTATATGTAAACATACTGAACTTATTCCAGCATTTAGATATTTGCACATATTTTTTCTTTTGAATAAATATATTTACCTTATCAAAAGCATACACTTTCTCAGTGTCTATCCTTACCCTAAGCATCCCCCAGGGGTATTGGCCAGTGTTCATGCACACTTTAGCCTACTGAAAATTATCATATTCAATTTTGGGATGCGATAGACCAATTGTATTTCTACCTAATCTGCCCAATACATTCCTTTTTTAGAGCTCCTATATTTTCTTCCCAGAAGCACCCATAGGACTTCAATTGTGTGTTAGTGGCATCACACAGAGCTCCTATATTTTCTTCCCAGAAGCACCCATAGGACTTCAATTGTGTGTTAGTGGCATCACACAGAGCTCCTATATTTTCTTCCCAGAAGCACCCATAGGACTTCTAGTGTGTTAGTGGCATCACACAGAGCTCCTATATTTTCTTCCCAGAAGCACCCATAGGACATCAATTGTGTGTTAGTGGCATCACACAGAGCTCCTATATTTTCTTCCCAGAAGCACCCATAGGACTTCTAGTGTGTTAGTGGCATCACACAGAGCTCCCATATTTTCTTCCCAGAAGCACCCATAGGACTTCTAGTGTGTTAGTGGCATCACACAGAGCTCCCATATTTTCTTCCCAGAAGCACCCATAGGACTTCAATTGTGTGTTAGTGGCATCACACAGAGCTCCTATATTTTCTTCCCAGAAGCACCCATAGGACTTCTAGTGTGTTAGTGGCATCACACAGAGCTCCCATATTTTCTTCCCAGAAGCACCCATAGGACTTCTAGTGTGTTAGTGGCATCACACAGAGCTCCTATATTTTCTTCCCAGAAGCACCCATAGGACTTCAATTGTGTGTTAGTGGCATCACACAGAGCTCCTATATTTTCTTCCCAGAAGCACCCATAGGACTTCAATTGTGTGTTAGTGGCATCACACAGAGCTCCTATATTTTCTTCCCAGAAGCACCCATAGGACTTCAATTGTGTGTTAGTGGCATCACACAGAGCTCCCATATTTTCTTCCCAGAAGCACCCATAGGACTTCTAGTGTGTTAGTGGCATCACACAGAGCTTCCATATTTTCTTCCCAGAAGCACCCATAGGACTTCAATTGTGTGTTAGTGGCATCACACAGAGCTCCCATATTTTCTTCCCAGAAGCACCCATAGGACTTCTAGTGTGTTAGTGGCATCACACAGAGCTCCTATATTTTCTTCCCAGAAGCACCCATAGGACTTCACTTGTGTGTTAGTGGCATCACACAGAGCTCCTATATTTTCTTCCCAGAAGCACCCATAGGACTTCTAGTGTGTTAGTGGCATCACACAGAGCTCCCATATTTTCTTCCCAGAAGCACCCATAGGACTTCTAGTGTGTTAGTGGCATCACACAGAGCTCCTATATTTTCTTCCCAGAAGCACCCATAGGACGTCAATTGTGTGTTAGTGGCATCACACAGAGCTCCCATATTTTCTTCCCAGAAGCACCCATAGGACTTCTAGTGTGTTAGTGGCATCACACAGAGCTCCTATATTTTCTTCCCAGAAGCACCCATAGGACTTCTAGTGTGTTAGTGGCATCACACAGAGCTCCCATATTTTCTTCCCAGAAGCACCCATAGGACTTCTAGTGTGTTAGTGGCATCACACAGAGCTCCTATATTTTCTTCCCAGAAGCACCCATAGGACTTCAATTGTGTGTTAGTGGCATCACACAGAGCTCCCATATTTTCTTCCCAGAAGCACCCATAGGACTTCTAGTGTGTTAGTGGCATCACACAGAGCTCCCATATTTTCTTCCCAGAAGCACCCATAGGACTTCTATTGTGTTAGTCGCATCACACAGAGCTCCTATATTTTCTTCCCAGAAGCACCCATAGGACTTCAATTGTGTGTCAGTGGCATCACACAGAGCTCCCATATTTTCTTCCCAGAAGCACCCATAGGACTTCTAGTGTGTTAGTGGCATCACACAGAGCTCCTATATTTTCTTCCCAGAAGCACCCATAGGACTTCTAGTGTGTTAGTGGCATCACACAGAGCTCCCATATTTTCTTCCCAGAAGCACCCATAGGACTTCTAGTGTGATAGTGGCATCACACAGAGCTCCTATATTTTCTTCCCAGAAGCACCAGTAGGACTTCAATTGTGTGTTAGTGGCATCACACAGAGCTCCTATATTTTCTTCTCAGCAGCACCCACAGGACTTCTAGTGTGTTAGTGGCATCACACAGAGCTCCTATATTTTCTTCCCAGAAGCACCCATAGGACTTCTAGTGTGTTAGTGGCATCACACAGAGCTGCTATATTTTCTTCGCAGAATCACCCATAGGACTTCTAGTGTGTTAGTGGCATCACACAGAGCTCCTATATTTTCTTCTCAGCAGCACCCACAGGACTTCTAGTGTGCTAGTGGCATCACACAGAGCTCCTATATTTTCTTCCCAGAAGCACCCATAGGACTTCTAGTGTGTTAGTGGCATCACACAGAGCTCCTATATTTTCTTCGCAGAAGCACCCATATAACTTCTAGTGTGTTAGTGGCATCACACAGAGCTCCTATATTTTCTTCGCAGAAGCACCCATAGGACTTCTAGTGTGTTAGTGGCATCACACAGAGCTCCTATATTTTCTTCTCAGCAGCACCCACAGGACTTCTAGTGTGTTAGTGGCATCACACAGAGCTCCTATATTTTCTTCCCAGAAGCACCCATAGGACTTCTAGTGTGTTAGTGGCATCACACAGAGCTCCCATATTTTCTTCCCAGAAGCACCCATAGGACTTCTAGTGTGTTAGTGGCATCACACAGAGCTCCTATATTTTCTTCCCAGAAGCACCCATAGGACGTCAATTGTGTGTTAGTGGCATCACACAGAGCTCCTATATTTTCTTCCCAGAAGCACCCATAGGACTTCAATTGTGTGTTAGTGGCATCACACAGAGCTCCTATATTTTTCTTCCCAGAAGCACCCATAGGACTTCTAGTGTGTTAGTGGCATCACACAGAGCTCCCATATTTTCTTCCCAGAAGCACCCATAGGACTTCTAGTGTGTTAGTGGCATCACACAGAGCTCCTATATTTTCTTCCCAGAAGCACCCATAGGACTTCAATTGTGTGTTAGTGGCATCACACAGAGCTCCTATATTTTCTTCCCAGTAGCACCCATAGGACTTCAATTGTGTGTTAGTGGCATCACACAGAGCTCCTATATTTTCTTCCCAGAAGCACCCATAGGACTTCTAGTGTGTTAGTGGCATCACACAGAGCTCCCATATTTTCTTCCCAGAAGCACCCATAGGACTTCTAGTGTGTTAGTGGCATCACACAGAGCTCCCATATTTTCTTCCCAGAAGAACCCATAGGACTTCTAGTGTGTTAGTGGCATCACACAGAGCTCCTATATTTTCTTCCCAGTAGCACCCATAGGACTTCAATTGTGTGTTAGTGGCATCACACAGAGCTCCTATATTTTCTTCCCAGAAGCACCCATAGGACTTCAAATGTGTGTCAGTGGCATCACACAGAGCTCCCATATTTTCTTCCCAGAAGCACCCATAGGACTTCTAGTGTGTTAGTGGCATCACACAGAGCTCCTATATTTTCTTCCCAGAAGCACCCATAGGACTTCTAGTGTGTTAGTGGCATCACACAGAGCTCCCATATTTTCTTCCCAGAAGCACCCATAGGACTTCTAGTGTGATAGTGGCATCACACAGAGCTCCTATATTTTCTTCCCAGAAGCACCAGTAGGACTTCAATTGTGTGTTAGTGGCATCACACAGAGCTCCTATATTTTCTTCTCAGCAGCACCCACAGGAATTCTAGTGTGTTAGTGGCATCACACAGAGCTCCTATATTTTCTTCCCAGAAGCACCCATAGGACTTCTAGTGTGTTAGTGGCATCACACAGAGCTCCTATTTTTTCTTCGCAGAATCACCCATAGGACTTCTAGTGTGTTAGTGGCATCACACAGAGCTCCTATATTTTCTTCTCAGCAGCACCCACAGGACTTCTAGTGTGTTAGTGGCATCACACAGAGCTCCTATATTTTCTTCCCAGAAGCACCCATAGGACTTCTAGTGTGTTAGTGGCATCACACAGAGCTCCTATATTTTCTTCGCAGAAGCACCCATATAACTTCTAGTGTGTTAGTGGCATCACACAGAGCTCCTATATTTTCTTCGCAGAAGCACCCATAGGACTTCTAGTGTGTTAGTGGCATCACACAGAGCTCCTATATTTTCTTCTCAGCAGCACCCACAGGACTTCTAGTGTGTTAGTGGCATCACACAGAGCTCCCATATTTTCTTCCCAGAAGCACCCATAGGACTTCTAGTGTGTTAGTGGCATCACACAGAGCTCCTATATTTTCTTCGCAGAAGCACCCATATAACTTCTAGTGTGTTAGTGGCATCACACAGAGCTCCTATATTTTCTTCGCAGAAGCACCCATAGGACTTCTAGTGTGTTAGTGGCATCACACAGAGCTCCTATATTTTCTTCTCAGCAGCACCCACAGGACTTCTAGTGTGTTAGTGGCATCACACAGAGCTCCTATATTTTCTTCCCAGAAGCACCCATAGGACTTCTAGTGTGTTAGTGGCATCACACAGAGCTCCTATATTTTCTTCTCAGCAACACCCACAGGACTTCTAGTATGTTAGTGGCATCACACAGAGCTCCTATATTTTCTTTGCAGAAGCACCCATAGGACTTCTAGTGTGTTAGTGGCATCACACAGAGCTCCTATATTTTCTTCTCAGCAGCACCCATAGGACTTCTAGTGTGTTAGTGGCAGCAAACAGAGCTCCTATATTTTCTTGTCAGCAGCACACATAGTACCTATAGTGTGTTAGTGTCAGCACCCATAGGACCTACAGTGTGTTGTGAGCACACATAGGAGCTCTATTTTTTATACTATATACACTACCGACTACAATGGCTGGAAGACCGCCAAGGAGAGGCAGAGCGTGCAGAGGCAAGAACACAGGGCAGGCAGGCTCTGTTTCTAGAGACAACAGTGCTGGCCGTGGACGTGGTCGTGCATCATCATCAGCACGTGGCCATGGGACACGCTTGTCTTTGTTTTCGGCAGCTGGACATGTGGAGCCGCATCATGCTGAAGGCTTGGTAGAATGGATGACCAAGCCCTCCTCATCCTCCTCATCCTCTCTCACCCAGGCTCAGGGTACTGGCAGAGCAGCTGCCAACGCGTACTCAATGGCATCATCAGCCACCCCTTCCCTAGACCCACCATGTCCTCCTGAGGAGTCCCCCGAACTCTTTGAGCACAGTGTTGGGTACATGCTCCAGGAGGATGCCCAACGATTCGAAGGCTCGGATGATGATACCCAGCTTGAGGAAGTCAGTAGTGTGCTCGCAGAGAGAGGGGATGCTGAAGGACAGCAATCTGGCAGTACTGTTCCACCAGCTGCAGCTTACTGCCAGGTTTGCTCTAAAGAGGGAGGGGATGATGAGGTCACTGACTCCACGCGGGTGCCTGAAGGGAGAGAGGATGAGGAGGAGGACGAGGAGGATGCGGCGTCACATGTCCAACGAGGCAGGATTCCCCCTGGAGGCCAGTTAGAGGCCAGCACAGCAACTGTACCACACCGCAGAGCTCCGCCTGTGCAGGGCGCTGCCTCTGCACGTTATCAGAAAAGTTCTTTGGTGTGGGCCTTTTTTGAGACGAGTGCATCAGATCGCACCACTGCTATTTGCAATATTTGTCTCAAGCGTATCTCGCGTGGCCAAAACATCAGCCGCTTGGGCACCACAAGCATGAGCAGACATGTGTCGACCTGCCATGCAGCTCGTTGGCAAGCACACATAAAAGACCCACACCAAAGAACAAAGCGGACCTCTCCTTGCTCCTCATCAGCTGGGATCTCCATCCCCACTATATCTTCAGTCCTCTCTGAAAGCTGCTCTGAGAGGGCTGAAGGTGTAGAATTAGGTGTGTCACAACCAAGTACTTGCAGTACACCGACGTCCGATTGTAGCAGGCAAATTTCCCTGCCCCAGCTGCTGGACCGTCGAAAGAAGTACACTCCCAGCCATCCACATGCCCAGCGGTTGAATGCTAGCTTGGCTAAATTGCTAGCACTTCAACTGCTGCCTTTTCAGTTGGTAGACTCGGCCCCCTTCCGTGAGTTTGTTCAATGTGCGGTTCCTCAGTGGCAGGTTCCCAAACGCCACTTTTTCTCACGGAAGGCGATTCCGTCTCTCTAGCGGCATGTGGAAGGCAATGTCCATGCCTCGCTGGACAGGGCGGTCAGCGGTAAGGTGCATATTACCGCTGACTCATGGTCCAGCAGGCATGGACAGGGACGTTATCTTTCTTTCACGGCCCATTGGGTCACTCTATTGGCAGCTGGGAGGGATGCAGGACAAGGTGCAGTAGTGTTGGAGGTTGTTCCGCCACCACGCCTCCAAAATGCTACTACTGGTTGTGACACACCTCTCTCCTCCACCCCCTCCTCTTCTTCTTCCTCCAGTGCTCTGTCCTCGGAACCAGCGGTGCTCCGTAGGCGTACAAGGGGCTACGCGAGTACACAGGCAAAAAGATGCCATGCCGTGCTTGCGCTGGTGTGTTTGGGGGACAGGAGCCACACTGGGCCAGAGGTTCTGGCAGCTTTGCAGGGGCAGGCCGAGAGGTGGTTGACGCCACGCCAGCTTAAGCCAGGAATGGTCGTTTCTGACAATGGCACCAACCTCCTCTCCGCCCTGCGACAGGGGCAGCTCACCCATGTGCCCTGTATGGCTCACGTCCTCAACCTGGTGGTGCAGCGGTTCTTGGGCAGGTTCCCAGGCTTACAGGATGTCCTGAGGCAGGCCAGGAAAGTCTGTGTGCATTTCCGCCGATCTTATAATGCCAGTGCTCGGCTGACTGAGCTGCAAAAGGAGCTGAACCTGCCCAAGAACCACCTAATATGTGACATGCCCACCAGTTGGAACTCAACGTTGGCCATGCTGAATGAAGAGGGTATGTGGCGCTAACCCTTAAGTAAATCAATAAATAATCTAAAATGACCAGTTTGCAAAGCTCAGAGTATCCGAAAGATGAGTGACCTTTCACACAAATAAATATATAAAAAACATAAAATAATGAACTAAATAGATAAAATTCCTTAATAGCAATACACATAAAATAATAAATAAATATAAGACGTGTGTAAAAAATGAAAAAATATTCAATAAAAGTGATGGTGCTAAAATAACCGTGCTGAAATAAATATATGTGCTGGGGTAAAAATGATGATGGAGTTGGGTTAAAAATAGTGAACACGAAATCTTCTAGCAATAAAAGGTGCACAGTGCAATGTGCAAAATATGTGAATAGAGAACCAATAAAGAACCGATAAATTGGTTCTAAAAGTGCAAGGGAATTGCAAGGAAATTGCAAGGGGAATAAATGATAGAATGTGCAGAAATATCCAAAATAATGACAAAGTGACCATACAGATGAAAAGAGTGTGTCACTGTAGGTATGGTATAATGAGATGATACCAAAACAATAATATCGCTGAAAAAAATATATAAAAAATAAAAGTAAAATTTGGTGCACTACAAGTCCCAGCTTGTAAAAAAAAAAATAAAAAAAAAATGGCGGAAAATAAACGATAAAGTCCACAATCTGGAACAATGAAGAGCATAAGGCTCTGGAATAAGTGAAGGTGAGTAGAAATATTCAGGAATCTTTGTGTTGATCACAGTGATGATCCGTGCAGGTAGTGCTCCGTGCTGACTTCAGGGGTGCACCATACTAGTTCCCCCAGCCTCTCACCTCTATTTGCGGCCCCTACAGGCCTAGTGGAGCAGATAGCCTCTAAGTTGGCAAGCCTGGTTACTTTCCGGGTCCTCTTTCTTATGGGCTCCTATGGGCTCCTATAGGCTTCTATGGGCTCCTATGGACTCCTACTCCGATCCAAAAAGGCACTCCAGGGGTAAGGGGTC
The DNA here is from genome assembly GCA_028564925.1 of Lithobates sylvaticus. Taxonomy (NCBI): domain Eukaryota; kingdom Metazoa; phylum Chordata; class Amphibia; order Anura; family Ranidae; genus Lithobates; species Lithobates sylvaticus. Next base: position 304,169,659 of record CM053030.1, on the reverse strand, counting down.
ACTCACGGGTTAGATCAGCATGTAGGGGTTAAAGGTACAAAGAGGCGCTCCAATGTGTAGTAAAAAACAGGTTTATTGAAACAAAAATAATAACCACTCACATTTAAAGTTTTCTTGCATCAGCATGGATGAACTTCCGGTCGCGGCCGCAAACCGGAAGTAGAGCGATAGGCACCTGACTTCCTTCCTCCCTCACTAGTATCGTCACTAGCACACGTGACTTTGTCAAAGGGTTAAGTCAGCACGGAGCACTACCTGCACGGATCATCACTGTGATCAACACAAAGATTCCTGAATATTTCTACTCACCTTCACTTATTCCAGAGCCTTATGCTCTTCATTGTTCCAGATTGTGGACTTTATCGTTTATTTTCCGCCATTTTTATTTTTTTTTATTTTATTTTTTTTTACAAGCTGGGACTTGTAGTGCACCAAATTTTACTTTTATTTTTTATATATTTTTTTTCAGCGATATTATTGTTTTGGTATCATCTCATTATACCATACCTACAGTGACACACTCTTTTCATCTGTATGGTCACTTTGTCATTATTTTGGATATTTCTGCACATTCTATCATTTATTCCCCTTGCAATTTCCTTGCAATTCCCTTGCACTTTTAGAACCAATTTATCGGTTCTTTATTGGTTCTCTATTCACATATTTTGCACATTGCACTGTGCACCTTTTATTGCTAGAAGATTTCGTGTTCACTATTTTTAACCCAACTCCATCATCATTTTTACCCCAGCACATATATTTATTTCAGCACGGTTATTTTAGCACCATCACTTTTATTGAATATTTTTTCATTTTTTACACACGTCTTATATTTATTTATTATTTTATGTGTATTGTTATTAAGGAATTTTATCTATTTGGTTCATTATTTTATGTTTTTATATATTTATTTGTGTGAAAGGTCACTCATCTTTCGGATACTCTGAGCTTTGCAAACTGGTCATTTTAGATTATTTATTGATTTACTTAAGGGTTAGCGCCACATACCCTCTTCATTCAATTTTACCTTTACAAGTGTGTGATCACTTATATGTTGGCTGCTTTCCTTTTCCATTTTTCTCCTTATTTGATTTAATAGTTTTTGGTTGAGCGCACTGGTTACCCCTATTATCTAAACGTTGGCCATGCTGCAGCGACTGCACACGCAGCAGAGGGCCATCAATGAGTACCTTTGCGACTACGGCACCAGGACAGGGTCAGGGGAGCTTGGCTTTTTTTCCCCACGCCAGTGGAGCATGATCAGGGATGCATGCACTGTCCTCTCACCATTTGAGGAGGCCACGAGGATGGTGAGCAGTGACAGTGCATGCATCAGTGACACTGTACCTTTTGTCCACCTGTTGGAGCATACGCTGCGTGGGATAATGGACAGGGCACTTGAGGCAGAGCAGAGGCAGGAAGAGGAGGACTTCCTTGCCTCTCAAGGCCCCCTTTATCCGGACAGTGTTCCTTCTGTCCCACCCATCACACAGGAAGAGGATGAGGAGGAGGAGGAGGAGGAGGATTGTGTGAGCATGGAGGTGGAGCCTGGCATTCAGCATCAGCAGCAGCAGTCTTTTAGGGATGATGTACAGTCCCAACAAACCAGTGGACTTGTACGTGGCTGGGAGGAGGTGGCTGGCGATCATGTCATCCTCAGTGACCCAGAAGACTCCGGACCGAATGCCTCAGCTAACCTACGCTGCATGGCCTCCCTGATCCTGCAAAGCCTGCGGAAGGATCCTCGTGTTCTTCGGATCAAGGAGAGGGACCATTACTGGCTGGCCACTCTCCTTGATCCACGGTACAAGGGTAAGGTTGCGGACCTTATCTTGCCGTCGCAGAGGGAGCAGAGGATGAGACATCTCAGGGAGGCCTTGCAGAAAGGTCTGTGCAACGCGTTCCCAGAAACTGGGAGGTTACAAACTCCTGGTCCTGGACGACGAGTTGCTGAGGCTTCGGTCAGTAGCAGAAGGAGCGGTGGGGAAGGTGGACGTCTGACCGATGCGTTCAGACAATTTTTTAGTCCGCAGCCCCAAGGTATGATCGGTTCCAGCAACCATCGCCAGCGTCTGATATACATGGTGCAGGAATACCTAGGGGCAAGGTCAGACTTGGACACCTTTCCCACCGAAAATCCTCTGGCTTACTGGGTCCTGAGGATGGATCACTGGCCAGAGCTTGCACAGTATTTGAGGATTTGTCACCGATCATAGGGTGCGCCTGTCCACCGACTCGGTTGATCGACTGACCTTCATAAAAATGAATCAGTCTTGGATCACCACCAGCTACCAGGCACCTGAAGCGGATATAACGGAATAATTTATAATGTCACATCCCTTCAAGACTGCCTATGCTGATGCTGAGTGACTGTCCTGTTATGTTCACTGACTATCCTCTTCCTCCTCCTCAATGATCCATGCCACCACACCAGTGCCTAAGGCACAATTTTTCAGCCCCTGTATAACAGGGGCGTGTACTTACAATTTTTTTTAAAAATGCTTCGCAACACGTGTGACTGCTGTGCTCCAAGTACAGTATCTGTGAGGGGTTGCAGTGTTGTGGCACCAGCACCAGTGCCTAAGGCACAATTTTTCAGCCCCTGTTGGGGCGTGTAATTACAATTTTTAGGCAATGCTTTGCAACAGGTCTCATTGCTGTGCTAAGAGTACAGTGTCTGTGAGGGGTTGCAGTGTTGTGGCACCAGCACCAGTGCCTAAGGCACAATTTTTCAGCCCCTGTATAACAGGGGCGTGTAATTACAATTTTTTAAAAAGATGCTTCGCAACAGGTGTGACTGCTGTGCTCCAAGTACAGTATCTGTGAGGGGTTGCAGTGTTGTGGCACCAGTGCCTAAGGCACAATTTTTCAGCCCCTGTTGGGGCGTGTAATTACAATTTTTAGGCAATGCTTTGCAACAGGTCTCATTGCTGTGCTAAGAGTACAGTGTCTGTGAGGGGTTGCAGTGTTGTGGCACCAGCACCAATGCCTAAGGCACAATTTTTCAGCCCCTGTTTAACAGGGGCGTGTAATTACAAATCTTGATCTAATAGTTCACAGCAGGGCCCATTCCTGCGCCCACCAAGAGTAACTATGAGGGCCTACAGTCTTGTGGCAACACCGTCCACCACCACCACCAAAGGCCCAATTTTTCTGCCCGGTTCAACAGGTGCATGCAAGTACAAATCTTGATCTATTAACTCACAGCAGGGCCCATTCCTGTGCCCACCAGTCTTGTGGCTACACCAACATCTAATAGGGCAAATTTCTGCAGAGTATATACGGCAGGCCCCTACTTTCAAACATCCAACTTACAAACGACTCCTACTTGCAAACGGAAAGAGAAAACAGGAAGTGAGAGGAAATCTACCCCTAGGAAAAGAAATTCTATCATGTTAGATTTAATTTGGGAAAAAGGTATCTCCTCTCTACTGATGCTTTATCACCAATCCTTGTTTCAATTAAAACCCCACTTTTCCAAAAACATTTGTCATTGGGACGGAAAGTGAGGTGACATGTTCTGAACAGATGTGCAAAGACAGCAAATGTTACAGGGGTGATAACCCCTCCCTATGTTCTCCAAAAAGCTTAAAAATAGATTTTTTTGGGATGGAGCTACACTTCATAATGTACCTGTTCAGATTCTACTTAAGAACAAACCTACAGTCCGTGTCTTGTTTGCACCGCCTGTATACTGCTGTTCAGAGTATATAGGGTTGTAGGTATAGGGTTTTATTTTGGGTGCGGGGTCCCCCTTAATATCCATACAAGACCCAAAGGGGCTGGGGTGGGGGGGGGGGGTGATGGGGTAGCCATGCCATTTTTCTCAAGGATTTTCAGCCATATGGCGGCCAGGACAAGACATGACATTAAAGCCGCAAGAGGTTTTAAATGGCTTCTTTTTTTCCTTTACAAATGTCATTTTGTGCAAGGACAGTTCTAAACACGGGAAACACATGCCACTTCACAGGCATACTTTAGACACCCCCCAGGTACCATATTTAAAGGAAAATTTCACTTTTTTTTTTTCACTTTATGCATCATTAAAATGACTGCTCCTGAAAAAACGTTAGTTTTTAAAAGTTCTTTTTGCATTGATATATGTCCCCTGGGGCAGGACCCGGGTCCCCAAACCTGTTTTATGACATTAACATGCATATTGGCCGTTGTAATTAGCAATTTTGATTTCGAACGTTCGCGTCCATTATAACGAATAGGGTTCGAAAATTCGCACGAACTTTCGGTCCGTTCGAAGGTTCTGGGGGTGTGCGGCTCATCCCTAATGCCAAGGTTTAACTGGCATTGGGAGATGGGTATCAGTGTTGGAAGGTGCAGAGCGGTATTGTCCTCGAGTTGGCGAGCTGCGACTGGGGATCTTGTGTGGACACGCTGATACTAAGAAAAATTTGGTCAGTGTCTTAAATGATCCTCAACATAGTTACGTTGTATCTGGGTGAGTATTGTTTTAATACTATGTTATGTTTTGTTAATAAAATGGCCGGTGCGGCCAATTTAATCCAAAATGGGTGTCGTCTGATTACTTAGGAGGTTATTTAGGGTGTATGGTATTTTAGGTAATAAGCAGTTTGCATCTGCTTTACCATAGTCATGAATTTGCATTGATTTCAGTCAGCATGGAGCACTTTGCACATGCTGAAATCAATGCAAACTCATGGAAATTAATATTTTTTTTTGTCAGATTGTGCCTGGCACTGGCGAGGCGTGTTCATGTTGGTGAGGATTTTTAAATGATGGGCAGTGCTGCAAAAAAATTTTATTCTGCTATTTTTCCTGGACGCTTGTGGGGCGTGCCCTTCTTTTAAACATCTGCACCCAACATGTACAAATCCGCCCCTCACCGATATGAGGCATCATTTAAAAATCCACCCCCATCTTTGCAGCACTGCCCATAATTTTACAATCCCTCACCGACATCTGCAGCGCGAGGCACAATCTGACAGAAAAATGTCTTCCATCTGCTATTGTGCGCAGGCACTGTCTCGCCGTCACAACAGCTGATCATAAAATCAGCTGTTGTACTATTTCATACGATGCATGCGCAGTACATCCCGGGCACTTCTCAATAGCGGCACTATCCGACAGAACACCGGCGGCTGTATATGTGCGGAAGCGGCTGCGGGAGCCGGGACCCGGGAAGACTAGATCTGGGGGGGCTTTTTTGTGCTTTTTGCCACCCCCCCCCTTCAAAGTGCCACCCTAGACCTGGGCCTTGTCGGCCTAGGCCAAGAAACAGCACTGGGTATAGGGCAGGATGAGACAAGAAAGAATACTTCACTGCCAAGCAAAATTCACAAAAAATATTTCACTTTAGACTGCTAACCACCTGACTGGACGTGTGTCCACTTGAGGTGTTCCTACTTTTTTTGATGCACTTTCCATAATATAAAATACATTAAAAGTTCAACAAGAAGAAGGGGAACTACAACAGCTGTTCAGACCTGAAAACTCATGCAGCTCTCACCACCACTGGAAAAACTGATTTAACTATACAGCAGCTACCAAAAACGGAGATATCAGTTTTGGCAAATGACACTGAACATTTTTTGTTTCCCAAGAGCATGATTTGTAAGCTCAGAGCCCAATAAATAAAACATTCAAATATGTTTTGTGGATAGCTTGACCTTCACGATATTGATTGGTATCAAAACAATCTGGAAGTTTTAAAAGCATGACCTTTCCTTTCCTGAAGATAAAAACGTTAAGAAAAACTGACAATATTAACTGTATGAGCATAAACCACATGCTACATTTTTTCTGTTGTCAGTCCAATTTTTGGCATATCTAAAAATATACTATGCATACTAGGAGTCAGCATAATACAGTAGAAAAGAAAGTAATTTTCTAAACTTCCTGTAGCAATGAAGTACATTGATATATTACCAGTTGCAAGCTCTTTCCTGTTCGTTAAATTAAAGCTTAAATTACTGGAACAGTTTTTTAAACTGGCTTTCCAACACATAGCTGAGTGATTTTAACCACTTTGACCTTACTGGGCTCTAATGTGATTTTAAATTCGGCAGCACATTCAACATGCAAGCTCTATTCAGTAACTTTGCTCATTTTATTGATGATTGGGTGCCTGTGGCTTTTTATTATATTTAATGCCAGCTCATAACTTGTTTTAAGGTGCTTTTACATGTAAAATCAACATTGTATGTATGACCCAGGCTCATGGTTTTGAAATTAGGTACATTTTTGTGGACTGAGTTTATAGTGCAGTTAACAAACTTTGCTTAATAAATTAATATGAATCTGTGCTAGTTTAATTACATTTTAGCAACGTATTCTGCTACATGTGTGTAATTAATTTTGTACCCAGATGACTAGTTAAGTTAAATACATAGTGGAATCAGTAGTCGTTTTACACTAAATGCAGTGACATCATGTCTAAGATTAGCAGAGTGCTATAAATTAAATGAAAGCTCAAAGAATATAAGCCTGCAGGCAAAACTTCTGAAATGTTCTTTGATTTGAACAATCTATAATTTGTTTGAGCATGTGAAAAAGTTTCCTATAAGATGGCTGTGTTCAACTTAAAGTCCAACTCTGGTCACAGTAAGCTTACTAGGGTCAAAGCAGTTTAAGACTTTTTTACCTCAAAACCCACCTTCCATGATGAACAATTTATTCTACATTCAGCAACTATCCTTGTGTACATGATGGGAATACACATTCACATACACATGTTACATTTCCAGCCCACTAGGATTTATGTTCTGCAGCTCTCATACACCACACAGGGCCGAAACCATGGGAGGGGAGCAGAGAGGCATGTGCCCCAGGCGCTGCATTGAGAGAGGCGCCATACCACTGTCTCACTGCCTTTCAAACACCAGCAATGACCCCATCTCAGCAAACCCTTAGAGCCCTTTCAAACCTTCTTCCTCCCTCAGAGCCAGTGGCGGTGCGTGCATAGAGGGCGCAGGAGCGCCGCCCCCCCCTCTCCTGCACCGCTCTATCACCAATAGATAGATTCATGCATTGCATGAATCTATCTATTGTCACCGCTGCCGCCCCCTATTCAGGTGTCCGGCCCCTGATCGGGCGCCGGGCATCTGAATTACAGTGGGGGGGGTGTGTTGCTGGAAGCGCCCCTATTAGAGCTGTAAGCTCTAATAGGGGACCCTATTAGAGCGGTGTGCTCTAATAGGCTTCCCTAAGTGTAAACAGCGGGCGCACGGCTGTGCGTTCGCTGATTACACAGTACTGTGTTAGGGAAGCGAATACATCGCTTCCCTAACACAGACCCGCCTCTCAGCCAATCAGGTTGCCAGGTCTGTTACCTGTCACCTGATTGGCTGAAGTCACAGGCGCTGTGATTGGACGCTAGGCGTCCAATCACCTAGCGTTCAATCACAGCAGAAGAAGACAGGAGGAGCGCGGGAGAAGACATCCGACGGAGACATCCGACGGAGACACCGCTCGTCGCCTGACGCCGTCACCAGCTGCACACCGGGACAAGGTAAGTGCAGAGGGCAGGCAGGGGGCACAGTGGCAGCACTTAAGGGGCACAGTGGCAGAACTTGGGGCACAATGGAAGCACTTAAGGGGCACAATGGCAGCACTTAAGGGGCACAATGGCAGCACTTAAGGGGCACAATGGCAGCACTTAAGGGGCACAGTGGCAGAACTTAAGGGGCACAGTGGCAGAACTTGGGGCACAATGGCAGCACTTAAGGGGCACAATGGCAGCACTTAAGGGGCACAATGGCAGCACTTAAGGGGCACAGTGGCAGAACTTAAGGGGCACAGTGGCAGAACTTGGGGCACAATGGCAGCACTTAAGGGGCACAATGGCAGCACTTAAGGGGCACAATGGCAGCACTTAAGGGGCACAATGGCAGAACTTGGGGCACAATGGCAGCACTTAAGGGGCACAATGGCAGCACTTAAGGGGCACAATGGCAGCACTTAAGGGGCACAATGGCAGCACTTAAGGGGCACAATGGCAGCACTTAAGGGGCACAGTGGCAGAACTTAAGGGGCACAGTGGCAGAACTTGGGGCACAATGGCAGCACTTAAGGGGCACAATGGCAGCACTTAAGGGGCACAATGGCAGCACTTAAGGGGCACAATGGCAGAACTTGGGGCACAATGGCAGCACTTAAGGGGCACAATGGCAGCACTTAAGGGGCACACTGGCAGCACTTAAGGGGCACAATGGCAGCACTTAAGGGGCACAATGGCAGAACTTAAGGGGCACAGTGGCAGCACTTAAGGGGCACAATGGCAGCACTTAAGGGGCACAATGGCAGCACTTAAGGGGCACAATGGCAGAACTTGGGGCACAATGGCAGAACTTGGGGCACAGTGGCAGCGTTTGATGGGCACAGTGGCAGCGTTTGATGGGCACAGTGGCAGCGTTTGATGGGCACAGTGGCAGCACTTGGGGCACAGTGGCAGCGTTTGATGGGCACAGTGGCAGCGTTTAATGGGCACAGTGGCAGCGTTTGATGGCACAGTGAGGCTGTTTGTTTGCGCCCCCCCAAAAATTTTGAGCACCAGCCGCCACTGCTCAGAGCCCCCCTAGATCCCTTTAGTTTCATGCACCAACAAATTCAAAATGTGGAATGTGTTTCCTCAGTCCTTTTTCTCTGTCTCAAAAGTGAGACTTCAGGGATCTGTTTAGACCGCTGATATCTTATCAAAGAGTCCCCAACAGCGTTGTGAAAAAAATTTAATACGTTATTTTTTAAAATGTTTAAAAAAATGAAAGTTCTAATCAGACAAAAAAGCCACATCTAATATGTATATGCATATGTAGTGCCCTAATGAGCAGATGCTATTGTTTTTTTGTAAATGTAAGTTGTCTGAAGCTGCAGTTTGGCTCAGAATAATTATACTAAAGTTCTGGCTTCTGTACCAGTTTGGCTGGGTTGTGCTAATTTCCACTTGGCGGTGGGTGTCGCTGTCACCAACGGTAAGTGTTGAAAATGCAACAGGCTAAATGTATTGGGTACCCTTTTACTCAGAAACAGCCCAGAGGGAGTGGTATACCCGCTGAGCATTCTGGGTAAAAGTACTTAAGGTACCAACGCCATTTTTGGGGTTCGTTATCCTGACCTCATGGCCCTCCTGGCTTAAGGTGTATTTATTCAATGTCTCGCGCCGGATGGCCTGAAGCTCTGCAACTGAAAAGTAGGCTGCCTAGATCCTGTGCTGTCTTGCCTGAGGGGAGAAGCCACGCAACTTTTCGGAAGAGGACCGAGCAACAAGACTGATGCCTCATGGAAAAGCCTGGAGACTCAGTTGGAGGATGCATCCTGGGTTATCTACCACACAGTATCGCCGGGTCGGCTGAAAGAACCAGGTACTGTGGGGCAACTCTACATTACTACTAACTTTACATTAAGAATCTGATTGTGCCTTCCTGTGGCAGATGATTGCACAACAATATCGCAAAACTTGTCAAGTCTGTGGCAGAGACTTTGACCGAGCATCTCATCGGCTGCTGGGTCAGGAGAGGGACCTATCTAGTGGTTGCTGGATCCAGCCTGTGGAAATTGTTTGTCCTCTGGATCAAGGAAATACCTCCAACCCGCAAAACTACAGGGTTCCCCTTATCCTCTACCCTTCTATTGCAAAAGTGTGTGTTATAGTTAAATAAACATCCAGAAAAAGGACTAAGTGTCGGAGCACTATTCTTTGACCATCCCTTTTTACAGGACCCCTAAGACGGACGGGCGCCGGGCATCTGAATTACAGTGGGGGGGGTGTTGCTGGAAGCGCCCCTATTAGAGCTGTAAGCTCTAATAGGGGACCCTATTAGAGCGGTGTGCTCTAATAGGCTTCCCTAAGTGTAAACAGCGGGCGCACGGCTGTGCGTTCGCTGATTACACAGTACTGTGTTAGGGAAGCGAATACATCGCTTCCCTAACACAGACCCGCCTCTCAGCCAATCAGGTTGCCAGGTCTGTTACCTGTCACCTGATTGGCTGAAGTCACAGGCGCTGTGATTGGACGCTAGGCGTCCAATCACCTAGCGTTCAATCACAGCAGAAGAAGACAGGAGGAGCGCGGGAGAAGACATCCGACGGAGACATCCGACGGAGACACCGCTCGTCGCCTGACGCCGTCACCAGCTGCACACCGGGACAAGGTAAGTGCAGAGGGCAGGCAGGGGGCACAGTGGCAGCACTTAAGGGGCACAGTGGCAGAACTTGGGGCACAATGGAAGCACTTAAGGGGCACAATGGCAGCACTTAAGCACAATGGCAGCACTTAAGGGGCACTATGGCAGCACTTAAGGGGCACAGTGGCAGCAGTTAAGGGGCACTGTGGCAGAACTTGGGGCACAATGGCAGCACTTAAGGGGCACACTGGCAGCACTTAAGGGGCACAATGGCAGCACTTAAGGGGCACAGTGGCAGAACTTAAGGGGCACAGTGGCAGAACTTGGGGCACAATGGCAGCACTTAAGGGGCACAATGGCAGCACTTAAGGGGCACAATGGCAGCACTTAAGGGGCACAATGGCAGAACTTGGGGCACAATGGCAGCACTTAAGGGGCACAATGGCAGCACTTAAGGGGCACAATGGCAGCACTTAAGGGGCACAATGGCAGCACTTAAGGGGCACAATGGCAGCACTTAAGGGGCACAGTGGCAGAACTTAAGGGGCACAGTGGCAGAACTTGGGGCACAATGGCAGCACTTAAGGGGCACAATGGCAGCACTTAAGGGGCACAATGGCAGCACTTAAGGGGCACAATGGCAGAACTTGGGGCACAATGGCAGCACTTAAGGGGCACAATGGCAGCACTTAAGGGGCACAATGGCAGCACTTAAGGGGCACAATGGCAGCACTTAAGGGGCACAATGGCAGAACTTAAGGGGCACAGTGGCAGCACTTAAGGGGCACAATGGCAGCACTTAAGGGGCACAATGGCAGCACTTAAGGGGCACAATGGCAGAACTTGGGGCACAATGGCAGAACTTGGGGCACAGTGGCAGCGTTTGATGGGCACAGTGGCAGCGTTTGATGGGCACAGTGGCAGCGTTTGATGGGCACAGTGGCAGCACTTGGGGCACAGTGGCAGCGTTTGATGGGCACAGTGGCAGCGTTTAATGGGCACAGTGGCAGCGTTTGATGGCACAGTGAGGCTGTTTGTTTGCGCCCCCCCAAAAATTTTGAGCACCAGCCGCCACTGCTCAGAGCCCCCCTAGATCCCTTTAGTTTCATGCACCAACAAATTCAAAATGTGGAATGTGTTTCCTCAGTCCTTTTTCTCTGTCTCAAAAGTGAGACTTCAGGGATCTGTTTAGACCGCTGATATCTTATCAAAGAGTCCCCAACAGCGTTGTGAAAAAAATTTAATACGTTATTTTTTAAAATGTTTAAAAAAATGAAAGTTCTAATCAGACAAAAAAGCCACATCTAATATGTATATGCATATGTAGTGCCCTAATGAGCAGATGCTATTGTTTTTTTGTAAATGTAAGTTGTCTGAAGCTGCAGTTTGGCTCAGAATAATTATACTAAAGTTCTGGCTTCTGTACCAGTTTGGCTGGGTTGTGCTAATTTCCACTTGGCGGTGGGTGTCGCTGTCACCAACGGTAAGTGTTGAAAATGCAACAGGCTAAATGTATTGGGTACCCTTTTACTCAGAAACAGCCCAGAGGGAGTGGTATACCCGCTGAGCATTCTGGGTAAAAGTACTTAAGGTACCAACGCCATTTTTGGGGTTCGTTATCCTGACCTCATGGCCCTCCTGGCTTAAGGTGTATTTATTCAATGTCTCGCGCCGGATGGCCTGAAGCTCTGCAACTGAAAAGTAGGCTGCCTAGATCCTGTGCTGTCTTGCCTGAGGGGAGAAGCCACGCAACTTTTCGGAAGAGGACCGAGCAACAAGACTGATGCCTCATGGAAAAGCCTGGAGACTCAGTTGGAGGATGCATCCTGGGTTATCTACCACACAGTATCGCCGGGTCGGCTGAAAGAACCAGGTACTGTGGGGCAACTCTACATTACTACTAACTTTACATTAAGAATCTGATTGTGCCTTCCTGTGGCAGATGATTGCACAACAATATCGCAAAACTTGTCAAGTCTGTGGCAGAGACTTTGACCGAGCATCTCATCGGCTGCTGGGTCAGGAGAGGGACCTATCTAGTGGTTGCTGGATCCAGCCTGTGGAAATTGTTTGTCCTCTGGATCAAGGAAATACCTCCAACCCGCAAAACTACAGGGTTCCCCTTATCCTCTACCCTTCTATTGCAAAAGTGTGTGTTATAGTTAAATAAACATCCAGAAAAAGGACTAAGTGTCGGAGCACTATTCTTTGACCATCCCTTTTTACAGGACCCCTAAGACGGACACAGTGAACAGGTGAGGTAACGGTAAGCCCAACAAAAACCAGCAGCTCCTTCGGGGGTCAGTGCTACACATATTTTAGCCACACTGACTGTTTGCCAAAGTCACCATCTCCCTTTTAGGGGCCCCAATGCATTACTTTTCCTAGGGGCCCATGATGCGATTAAGATGGCACTGACATCTCTGACCTCTGAATTTTGTACCACTTCTGACCTCTGAATGCTGCATCATTTACTACTGACCTCTGAACTCAGCACCATTTACCCCTGACCTCTGAACTTTGCGCCTCTTACTACTAAACCCCTGCACTCTGCTTCTATTTTAACCACAGCCAATATTCAGCACATTAAAAACCACACCTCATTTTCTTGTTCTTGGTCAGGAGGGCCCAACCTATGATACTGCATACAGGCCCCATTACTTTCTACATCACTGTTACCACATATTTTATTTTGAAATAGAATGGCACATGTCTTAGTGCAGTGCACTGCATTCCACACCCTACTATCCCAACCAACCCTACCCTCTCCCAGTTGGTGGCATATTCATCCTGACATGACTTGTCCCGCTACGGCGGGGGGTGGGGGGGAAATTAGTCTTTGCCCTGGGTAAAAGAATGTCTAGCTTCTCCACTGATGCCACATTGCTGCTATTGTCTCTTAACACCCTCTAGTATTGGCCATTCACAAAGCAAACAGCCCCAGCCTTCCTTTTGTAAATGGCCAGAAAAAAAGACACAGCCTTCACAAATAAGACTTACAGTGCTTACATTATAAAGGCTAGGAAGTACAGTGGGAGCTGTGTAGGCAGAGGTTAATTTGTTGGCCCTGTATAGAAGGTCCCTCCTTTAAAACTATCTTATGAAGAACATACTTTTGAAGATTTCACAGCGTGTCAAATCTGTGCAAAACTGGTCAGGCTAAGGGATGGTGGTTGATAGTGGAGTAGGAGCTCTATCCTGGAACCACGTGTGAGACATTTGGCCAAATGCAAGAAATATCCCCAACTAGGAGGCACATGCGCGGAGCCTCCTGAGATGGCTGCTCAGCCACGGAGCTCCACACCGTTTCTGTCCCCTGAGACCTGCCGCAGCCGACAGAGCGGTTCCACCAGACCGGTTCCACCGTGGATCACTCGGGGATATCACCGGGCATACCCTGATGACTGAGTGCCCCGCTAGGAGGGACCTCACAAAGCATTTGGAGGAGACATTACTTCAGGCGGACCGGTCCAAAATGGCGGCCGCGAGCACACAGGGATTGCACCAGGAGCCAGAGGAGTCCATTGCAGACCAGGACGAGGGGCCATCTCCTATCCCTACACAAGGGAGGAACACAGTGAATGCACCCTACTTGCCCGCTGTTTCACCGGCCTCCACGGAATCCCTGATAGGCAGATCCATAGGGGACGTCCACCTCACCCCCCTGAAAGACATGCTTAGCACCCCTGATCACTCTGGGACTGAGAGATATACACACCTCCCCCATCCCCCACAGATCTGCCAGAATTAATGGAGGCTTTTTCCACAATGTTAGCCAGGGGCCTTGCTCAGATGGCAACACAAATCACTACTGCCATACAGGCTGACCTCCAGCACTTGGGCCTGAGAATTGAACACATTGAGCAGAAAACAGACCAGTCAGCAGCCAGAATCAACCAAAACACAGCCAGGATCCAGGACATTCAAGACCAACTTGAAGTGGCCCTTTTTTAAAATAGACGACCTCGGGAATAGGTCCTGCCCATACAACTTTAAAACCTGAAGCCTCCCAGAATCTGTAAAGGAGGTCCACACCCTCCTCAAGAAACTTATTCCAGATATCCCGGACCACAAGCTGGAGTTGGACAGAGCACACAGAGCACTCAAGTCTGTGAGGAAAGATGGCCTCCTCAGGGATATTGCTGTGAGGCCCCATTACTACTCAGTTAAAGAAGCTTACTATAAGGGAGCATCAAATACAGATATTTGCTGACCTTTCCCCCTTCAAGGTCCCTTAAACCGTTACTACTGATACTAACACAAAAAGAAATGACATACAGATGGGCCTTCCCCTTTCGCCTGCACTTTTCCTACCAGAATAAACCCTATGGATTTTCCTCCTTCGCTGAAGGTGAGCGGCTGCTGATTCAGCTGGGCCTTATTCCCCAGGAGATGCCACCCCAGACTACAGGGAAAGGATCCTCATCAATCAAGCAACCTTCCCCACCAAGTCCACTGATGCCTGTCTGGCAAAAAAAAACAATTCAAGAGGTCCAAGGACTTACGTCCCCCTTAACAGCCCGACTGATGACACCTGAGATTCCACTTTGTCCAGCTGCCACAGGAACTGCATCGTTGGTTTCTGACGGATCCCACCTGAGCCTATGGCCAGATTTACCCTTATGTGTATTACTAACATCTTTTAAACTCATCAGATCCCTATTTATTGTTTATTTGAAAAGTATTTTGCTCTTTCAGGCTAAATAGGTTTGCTTTATTCATCCCATCCATGATAGACATATTTACTTTTTCTTAGTTCCCTCACTACTCTGTTAAGCAACAAGAAACAAAGGAAAAACCTGTTACTTCTGAGAATAAAGGTGACTCAAACATGTCACTGCGCTAGTCCATTCAGAGCTGTCTACAACTCTAGAGACTTGTAAGTTACACAATGCTTTGCTGTCACTCCTAAAGGCTGGACCAGGGAAGAAATGGAAACTTTTGGCCTGTGGTGCAAACACAACTAACTGGCCTTTTCATGGCAATTGGTAGAGGTGTGGTTTAAAGAGCACAGTTTTTGAGGAGTGGTTCTGGAGAATAGACAGAACAGAAGAGATTGAAGAATTGATTGTGATCTCCCAAGAACGATTGTCCAAATTTACCTCAATTTGGTACTGCTTAACGCACTTTAAAATTACCCCTGCATTTTTTTAACAATATTTGTATTGAGTTTTCAACAACACATAAAAGAAAGAAAAAAAAAAACATATCCAGACAAAAATCAAATCAAAGTGAAAATTTTTCCAAGGGACTTACAAGACAGAACATATGTCTCGCAGGACGTTAAATTTGTTGTAATATCAAGAAGTTATGAGTATCTAAAAAAATACAGATATCTTACCAGCCTATGCATATCATTCAGGTGACAACTAAGTATACACTAATATGAAATATTAAGGGCATCAGTCAACCAATGTTTTCCAAGCTTTAGTAAATGTCTTGCAAGAGGCTAACCTGTAGGACAGTAGTTTTTCATACTGATAATTAAGCTTAACAAAAGTGATAGCCTCAGATGGATTTGGGGCCAGGTTATCTTCCCAATGCCTAGCTATGACAGTCTTGGCCACTACTAGGACATGGATCATCACTGTCTTATAAGACGGGGGGAAATTTCTTTATACCATTGTGCAGAAGTGCTAGTGCTGGGTCTGGCTGAGTTATTTCAAAAGATCTTCCTCCAGAAACTGGTCATGTTTTTGCAGGCCCAAAAAGTATGGTATAAGGTACTGACTTGACCACATGTTCTCCAGCAAAGAGAATTTGGTGATGAATACTTTACCTGCTGTACCATCTACCCACTAATTCTGGGTCTGTTCCCAGTGATTGATGCAGTGCAATGCTGCATAGATGAAATTAAGGGCCCTTGACCACTGTTTGGGAGTAAAAGATCAATTGAGGTCAGATTCCCATGATAATATGGGTGGGGTTTTAGTGAGCAGGTTTTTGTGGTGTAGCATGTTATCAAAGACAGAAATGCCTTTACGAGTATCTGGTAAGAGATGTAGTATTCCCATGTGTGCCTATTTATTGAAATAGTTTGGAGGGTATGACCCCTGCATTTTGAGACTTTTGCCCCTTGGTGTACAGCACCGTTACACGCCCAGGCCTTATATGGTCCTTCATCACCTATGTTACTGGGAGTCCTCTTCTTTGCAGATAAATCACACTGGGTCTCATCAGTTATCCTCCTGCAGGGGGTGGGAGACTAAACGAGTCCGCTTTCTCTTCCCCCTTCCTGTGCACTTTCGTTCCACACCCTTCTCTCTTATCCTCTTCTCTCCTCCCCTTTTCCCTCTCTCCTTGCTACAGCTTTGTCTTCCTTTCCTTCTCTCCTTTCGGTATTCAACCCTGCCACGTTATTTAAATAGCCTGTGCCCTGCGTTCCTGACAGGATATATCTACTCTTTTAGTATGATTGGTCATTGTGATGCGTTAACATACACTCCCCAATGTCGCTTCACAGGTCATTTCCTAATTGCTTTTGTAGACCATGTTGGTCCTCCCCTTTCTATACAAGTATGGCATGTATCTCTTTGTTGTGATATGTGAATTTTGCCCTTTATTGTGCCTACTTTTTCTTCAAGGAAACTCTTATGGGAAAAAATAAAAAAATAAAGAGCACAGTTTACCATGAGACATATTTTCATATTTTTTTTATTCAATACTTTTTATTGAGGTTTTCATTTTAACAGGAAAAAAAAAAGAGATAAGTCAGATTAAATATAGAAAGTAAAAATACAAAGTAAGAGCATAACAGTTATACACAGATATGAGGACTTTAGTGTGTAGTTACCATATCGTGTTCTATTCAGAATACATCAAATAATGCTATATATAGTATTACATCAGGTATGTTTATTTTTATCGGTCCAAAGTTTCCAATGGGTGTCAAAGGTTTTGCATGTTGCGGAGTTAATGGCTAGTAGACGCTCTAAAGTGTGGTTTCTGGTGACTATTGCAATCACTTCAGAAATGTTAATGGCCAAGGTGTTTTTCCAGTTGCGTAAGATGAGGTTGCGGCTAGCTAACAAAATATGAGTGGTTATCGCTCTACAGTCAGGTGGAAATATCTCTACTCCAATATTGAGGATCGCTAAGACAGGGTTTGGTTTGGTAATGATTCCTGTGGTTGCGGAAATTAGTCTAAAGATGTCATTCCACAGGCCGGTTAAGCTAGGGCATTCCCATAAGGTATGCAATAAATTGCCAATTTGTCCGCATTGTCTCCAGCATAGAGCAGACGTGCTGGGGAAGAACATGGCCAGTCTATATGGTGTATAATACCACCTATTAGTAATCTTAAGTGTCATCTCCCAGTGATTATTGCAATGTGAGTATTTTTGTATTGCTGCGAAAGCCTGCGTCCATTGTTCGTTTGAGAATACAGTGTTTATCTCCATTTCCCACTTCTTAATGGCTGTGTTTTTTTCAAAGGTACGTTTGTCATGAAGCAAGTTGTAAAAGAGTGATATACCTCTAGTGGAGTTTGGTGCTTTCTTGTATAAATTCCATGCTATGGAGGGTATAACAAGTTTAGGTAATGGGCGCGTCCTTAAGAAGTAGAAATACGTAAGCAAAAAAATAATAAGTTATCGGGTAGATGATAAGTGGACATAATTTGTGCTGCGGATTTGGGAATTGGACCCGCGAAGAGGTCTCGTATATGTGTTATTCCCCGTTCCGAGAGGTTTGTAGTGGATAACATGGGAATTTTCGTTTTTAAAAGTTCTGTAGGAAGGTTGTAATCAATTTCATGTGTATCTGCGTCACCTATGTGTAGGAGAAATCTCCAGGCTCGTAGAGAGGTTTGAACGGTCGGGGGTAATTCGCCAGTTTCCCATGGATCCCATATATTGCTCATGAGGAATGTGGTGGGATTGGCTGTAGGGATCATGGAGCGTTCAATTTCTACCCATAGGGGACCTTCATTATCATGGAACCAATGTTTAAGTTGTTCTAGTCTAATGGCCCATAAATAATCTTGAAGGTCTACAAGACCAGCCCCTCCCGCTCTCTTATGTAATATGAGATTTTTACGTGGGCATCTAGCCCTTTTAACTCCCCAGGTAAACTTCCAGTAGGTGTTAGATAAAGTGCAAATGTAGGAGGATGGTATGGCGATAGGTATGGTTCTAAACATATAGAGGATTTGTGGAAGGATGGACATTTTGAATGCTGCTATCCTACCTAACCAGGACAATTCCGTCTTGGAGATATTTTTGAGCTGTTGTTCTATTTTGGATAGAAGTGGCTTAAAGTTGACTTCTATTAAAGAAGAGGTTTTGTTGGTTAGAATTATCCCCAAATACGGAATACCGTTTGTTGGCCAGGAGTATGGTAGGGATGACTGTAGTGTGTTTTTAAGAGCTGGAGATAGTCCAAGGTCTAATATCATGGATTTGGTGAAGTTGACTTTATAATAAGAGATATCACCAAAGTCTTGTAAAATTTTATGTGCCTGGGGTAGTGATGTGTGTGGATTGGACAACAACAGTATGACATCATCCGCAAAAAGATTAATGACGTGTTTGGTGGAATTAAATAAGAAGCCTGTGACATTAGGGTTAGATCTGATGGATTCAGCTAATGGTTCAATCATAAGATTAAAGATTGTAGGGAAGAGAGGACTCCCTTGTTGGGTACCATTAGAAATGACAAACGGTTTTGAAAGGAACCCGGAGGTATGTACCTGAGGTGAGGGGCTTGAATATAATGCCAGTATAGCATTGAGGATCTGGCCAGTGAAACCAAATTTGGATAATACCATTTGCATGTAGTGAACCCTGTCAAACGCTTTCTCTGCGTCTATGGAGAGCAGCAGAGAAGGCGTTTTAGTTTTAGCAGCGTGATGAATAACATTTACAATACGTCTAGTAGCATCTGAGGTCTGTCTCCCCCTCACAAATCTCATCTGGTCACGCTTAATGAGAAAGGGAATAATATCTGATAGGCGTTTGGCTAGTAGTTTAGCATATATTTTGATGTCTGATTTGAGAAGGGATATCGGTCTAAAATTAGTAGTGGGTTCTTTTCCTGGTTTGGTCAGTGTAACAATGTGGGCTCTCAGCATCTCTTGAGGGAAAGTAGAGGATTCCTTTGCTTGATTGAATACCGATTGTAAGTGTGGGGCTAAAGTTTGTTTGAAAATTTTGAAATATTCATTAACAAAGCCATCAGGATCCGGTGATTTACCATTTGGTAAAGTGGTAGTGATCTTTTCAATTTCTAGTGTGGAAAATGGAGCATTCAATACCATGAGGTGGTCTTCTGTCAGTAATGGTAAATTAATGCTTTGTAAGAATTGTTGTATTTTGGGAACATCTGGTTGTGGAGTGGATGCGTCAGCGTTTAAATTATAGAGCGCACTGTAGTAGTCTGCAAACTAGTTAGCTATTTCCTGTGGATTAGTGATTGTATGGAGTAGAGTAGGGTGGCGGGGAAAAGCTATTCTATTTTTAATGCGTGCTGTTTTGATTCTGTTGGCTAGATACTTTCCTGCTCTATTTGCGTTGGCATATGAATTTAATTGTACTTTTCTAAGATGTCTATCGTATTGTTGCGCTAGATGTTCTCTTAGGGATTCTCTGAGTTTAGTAAGGGTGTTTGACAGGGTTGTGGATGGTTAGCTTTTGTTTAGTGTTTCTGTACTGCGTATATCTGACAGTAAGGCTTTCAATTTCGTGGAGTAGCGTCTTTTTTCGCGAGCTCCTAATTGTATTAGTATGCCTCTCATGTATGCTTTGTGGGAATTCCACAGGGTGAACGGGTCTATTGTAGGTGTGGCATTAATGTGAAAGAAGTCATTGAGATGCTGAGAGACCACAGAACACGTGCGGGGTTCGTGTAGTAGTCTAGTATTGCAGCGCCAGATGGGAGGTGAGGAAGAGACACCCTGTTCAGTAAAGGACAATGATATAGCAGCGTGGTCAGACCACGTAATGTCATGAATTCTTGTGGCATTGACACGTTGTAAGAGCATTTGATCCACAAGGAACATGTCAATGCGGGAGTATGATTTATGCCTGGTAGAAAAAAAAGTGTAGTCTCTTTCATTGGCATGGAGACATCTCCAAGCGTCGAACAGTTCCTGGGTAGCAGGTGTTGGAGGGTTGAGGATTTATTTGGTTTAACTGTGGTGGTGTCCAGTTGGGGATCCACAATAAGGTTGAGGTCGCCTCCTAATATAAGGTTACCATATAACATGGACTGTACTTTCTTGAGTACTTTGCGTAAAAAGCGTACTTGGTGGCAGTTCGGGGTATACACCGTGGCAATCGTGTATGGTTTAGAGTTAATGTCTCCTGTAATAATGAGGAATCTACCCCCTTCATCTGTATAGGAGTCTTTGAGTTGGAATGATAGGGAGTTTTTGAAGGCCAGCATCACGCCACCTTTTTTGCTGTTTGGAGTGCATGCTAGAAAGACGTGAGGAAATGCCCTATGTGCGCAGTGTGGCACTTTGTTTGTCTGAAAGTGGGTCTCCTGCACACAGAGGATGTCAGATTTACATTCAAGTGCTTCTTTCCAGAGTGAGAATCTTTTTGCCGGGTGATTCAGGCCCCGTGCGTTGATAGATAAACAGTTAATAACCATTTATAGTGTGGAGAAGTGTGTTGTATAGTAGCGTGGAGCAAGTACTCACTGCGATCCCGGTTATGCTGTTAGAATCCTCTGGCAAGTGGCAAAGAGAGTTCGGAGGTTTGTCGTCCTGGACATGTAATGTTTCCAAACGGGTACAGTATCTGTCTATAAAAAGGAGATAACAAAAAGAACAAAAAAGACAAAACGTACAAAGTGAGAACTGTAGTTCTATAAGAAAGGACCGTAGAACTGGTCCGCGTGCAGACATAGCTGCGTAACTGAGTAAGGCGATTGGAGACTAAGTAATAGGCTCTTGTTTCTGGAGAAAACCAAAAAGGTGGTTTGTTGTAGGTTGGTTAAGAGCTTGCACCAATGTGTTTCTTCGTGGTACGCTTGTGGGACACTACTTGCCATTCAGTGTTCACCGCCTGAGGCTGAGATTGAGATGTGGAGATGGGCTGTGTTAGTTGATCAGGCAGAATCCCCCAGTGTCGCAGGGTTGCTATTCCCTCATCCATGGTGGTGATGGACTTTGTGGTACCATTGTGAGTAATGATCAGTGTGGCTGGATACTTCCACTAATGCGGAATCTTGTGATTTCTCAGGGCTTTTGTAATCGTCGCTAAGTTGCGGCGTCTTTGTAAGGTGTGCCAGGAGAGGTCTGGGAATAAGAGGACATCTGCATATTGTGAAGGGTTAGAATCAATTTTGCGGGCTGCCTGAAGGATCCGTTCTTTCACGTGGTAGAAGTGGACTTGTAGGAGTATATCCCTTGGGGTACCTTCTGGCAGGAAGGACGGTTTCGGAATTCTGTGGATTCTGTCCACTATTAGGTCTTGTGCGGTTAGCTCAGGGACCAGAGTAGAGAACAAGGTGTGGGCATATTGCAGGAGGTGTGTAGATGGGACTGACTCTGGAACTCCCCGCAGCTTTATATTGTTCCTCCTGCTTTTGTCCTCGAGGTCAGCGACCTTGTCCTTTAACCATGCAATGTCTTCCCCCTGCGCAGCATGAGCATCTACCATAGTGTTGTATGTGGATGCATAAGTGTCCATCTGAGTTTCCATCTGATCTACTCTGACACCCAGGGCCTGCACTTCTTTGTGGCATTGGTTAATCCCTTTCACCATGTCAGCTTGTAATGAAGATCTCAGTGACAGCAGCATGTCTTTGAGCATGGTGTCTGAGATAGGCCTGTCCGCAGTAGGGAAGTCTGCTATTAGGTCTGTTAGGGAATTAGCCTGTGAGGTGCTGTAGGCTTGCGGCCTGCTTACCTCCATATCGGATGACTCGTGCGGCCTGTTGGGGGATGTCATCCGCAGTTTAGATTTGGCCGGGCTTCTCGTGGAAGGGCTCGAGGTACCGGAGGAGGGTCCGCTATGTAATTGGCCCTGTGAGGGCCGATTAATTGCTCCGGCGTGGCCGTTAGGGTGAGTCACGGCCCCTTCTCCCAGCCGCTGTGTATTGAAGCGTCCGCCGCCATTTTCAAAAGTCCCGCGGACTTTTGGCCGGCGGATTATCCGCCGGAGAAGTCCGTGCGTGTGTGGGCAAGTCCACACGCTCGGAAAGTCCAGCGGACCCAGCTGGAAAGTCCGGCGGGATTGTCCGCTGGACTAAGTCCGCCGGCAAAAGTCCGCACGTGTGTACGCGGCATTAGTGTACAGAACTTCCTCAGAATTTATTTGTTGCTTGTGTGATTAGTTCGCTGATTTTCTGAACTAAGACACAAGTAAACTTTTAGGCATTCTCTGCAATAGCAATGGTATTTTGTGTGAGATACTGCCTACTACTTTTCTTCCTCCCACAATCTACTTCCTTTGTTTTTCCCCTCCCGGACAAACCTCCTCCTCCTTTCAAAATGGTTTCACTGTTTCCTTTCTCTCCCTCTTAGACAATACAGATTTTTAGCTGATTTTTTCCTACTCTTTCACAATACATGCCTCACTACCCCCCCCCCCCCCCCCCTACTCCTACTCCACTCCCCAATCCCACTTTCCTATCCTCTTGACACTGCAATCTTACACTCCAATCAACTTTCCCTCTCTTCCTCAGTCCAGTCTCACTACCTCCTCTACCCCACTCTACAATCTAGTCTTTCTGACTTCTCTCTCTATGCAGTATTTGCCAGAAGGCTTCTCTCTTTCAATATTCAGTTGTGCTGCTACCCATTTCCCCTCAAATTCTGTCGTACACCCCCCAAAATCCTATCCCATTGTTTCTAATCTTCCCCCCTCCATTGTATACAGTAAGTGGTGAATTATTGCAATGTTTATATTTTTATATGTTTCTGTTAATATGGGTAAGACTCTATATGTGTTGGTTTATTCCAAACCATAATTGCTTAGTAAGATGGTATATTGTCTGGCTGTGTTTTATTTGGGTTGTTATACATGCCATACTATTTTTTTTCAAATGTATACAATGCAATAAGCATGCATTCTCTAAGTCTTTGGTTGATTAGCATTTGCAACCATTTTAAGGGAAAACATTGGATTTTTCCCTGTTCGGCAGTTGCCCCCTTAGAGAATAGACTTTTTTTCAGTGACATGATTTATTTCTCAGGGTCTAACATGCTTTACAATTGCACAACTGACAATACTGGAAGAACTCTTTTGAGTGATGTGGATTCTATTTGATGAGTATTTTAAAGATAATCTTATTTCTGTGAGTCAATGTCAATTTTAGAGAGCAGCAGAAATCTTGTTTGATTCAGGAAGTACCTAATCCTTTAAAATGTATTTTTTTTCAAAATACCATAATTAGAATATGTACCATGTTAATATGAAAATATGTCGGGGGGCGTGGCGACTGAGCTCCAAGATGGACTTCTGACCTAGGAGCTCCGCTCAGCCGCCGGAGAAATCCGAACACATCGGAGCGCACCGATCCGATACACGGACACAAACATACCCGAGTCATTGCCAGGCAGCCGGGGAATGACGAAGCGCCGAAAGACCCCGCCTCAACCCGCTAAGATTCCGGATTCCGGGACTGTGACATCACAGGGGGGCGGGCTCACCATGTGACATGACCATGTGACCCTGTCCCCATGTCCCTATATAAGTCCCAGCGCAGCGCGCCTCTGCCATTCCGGGCAGAGACAGCGACGGGTCAACATCGGAAGAAGAAGAAGAACAAGAAGAAGGACAAAAAGAAGAAGAAGGCGCCGGCGGCGCGGAAGACGACGACCGCCACAAGAACAGAAGAGACCCCCGGAAGACCCCCGAAGGCGGGTCGAGACCCCCAGACGACGACGGCGGCCACGACGAAGAAGGTAGCCGGACTCCTCCGCTCGTGAAAGAGCTAGGTAAAAGAGCAGAAGAGAGCGGAGGAGTCCGGCGAGAAGACCCCCAAGACGGAAGAAGACCCCCGGAGCAGTGCAATAAAATATTTTTTCAAAAGTGTGTGTGTTTTTGTACTTTACATTTTACACCTTAGGTGAATGGGTAGGGGTACATCGTACCCCATACTCATTCACATAGGGTGGGGGGCCGGTATCTAGGGGCCCCCTTATTAAAGGGGGCTCCCAGATTCCGATAAGCCCCCGCCCGCAGACCCCGACAACCAACGGCCAGGGTTGTCGGGAAGAGGCCCTTGTCCTCATCAACATGGGGACAAGGTGCTTTGGGGTGGGGGGGCGCACGGCCCCCCTTTCCCCAGGGCACCCCCCATGTTGAGGGCACGCGGCCTGGTACAGCTCAGGAGGGGGGGCGCTCGTTCGTCCCCACCCCTTTCCTGGCCTGCCAGGCTGCGTGCTCGGATAAGGGTCTGACATGGATTTGGGGGGAACCCCCACGCCGTTTTTCGGCGTGGGGAGTCCCTTTAAATCCATGCCAGTTTACGGAGCTAGCGCGGCGGCATTTACTGCCTACGCTAGCTACGTAACCTGAAGTCACGTGCTAAATGAACGGACTTGCCGATGAGCGGCAAGTCCGTTCATTTCAAAAGTCCCGCGGACTTGCCTACTAACGGCGGGATTGTCCGCCGGACTGCCAAGTCCAGCGGATAATTTTAAAACCAAACTTAAAACTTTGGCGCCAAAAAGTCCGCCGGACTTTGGCGCCAAAAAGTCCGCCGGCGCCTACACACGAGGGGATTATCCGCTGGACTTCAGTCCCTGCTCTCAATCCTTTGCTGTCGGAAATTCAGCCAGCAAAATTCCGATGGAGCCTACACACAGTCGCATTTTCCGATGAAAAGCTCTCATCTGTCTTTTTCTGGCCGGAATTCCGATCGTGTGTACGCGGCATTAGTGTCTCTGCTTTTGGGACTCTCTAGCTCCACCTGCCTTTCCAGCTGCAGTCAATCCACAGACAGCTCAGGTTGTAAATTGCGTGACTTCCTGTGCTCTGTGCCCATTTGTTGGATTTGTTCCCTGGGTGAATGCACAATTGTTGAACTGCTGAACTTCTGGATTTTTGGACTTGGCCTAAATCCTGGACCACTCTTTTGCCTGACAATTCTTCATTCTGTGTATGACCCCTGCATGTTTTTGACCACGCTTTTAGATTCTGATTTTGTATCTTGCTGTCAGGACTTGTTACTGACCCAGCCTGCCTGAATACGCTTACGCCTCAACCCTCAGTCAAAGCTTTGGACTAAACCTTACAACAGGTACCTTACAAAATTGAAATTTGGCTTGTATAGAACTTGTATATACTACATTTTTTAAAATTTACATTTTTTTTTTCCATAAAAGTGGATTTACTCTTTAAATTAAAGATTTGGAGATGCCATTATTGCCAAGATTAAATGCTGAAAATAAAAATGCCTAAAATAAATTGCAGCCATCAAATCTAAGTGCTTCTACTGTAAATATCTAAATATAAAAATGTTTGCTGGTGGGTTTAGATGTACCTTGACCACTTCAATACAGGGCACTTTTACCCTCTTCCTGCCAAGACCAATTTTCAGCTTTCAGTGCTCTCACACTTTCAATGCCAATTACTCATTAATGCTACACTGTACCCAAATAGAATTTTTCAATTTTTTTTCATACAAATATAGCTTTCTTTTGGTGGTATTAAATCACCTCTGGGTTTTTTATTTTATGTGATATAAGCGAAAAAAGAGCGAACATTTTGAAAGTTTCTATTATAAAATTGTGAAAATAAGTAATTTTTCTTCACACATTTGAGCCAACATTTATACTGCTACATATCTTTGGTAAAAAAAAAATAACCCAAATTAGTGTATATTATTTAGTCTGTGTGAAAGAGTCTACAAGCTTACGTATCATTGAAAATTGGCCCAACATCCAAGTAGCACCTTCAGGCATTCTAGGCACATAAATTACACATCTAATTTCCTGACTACCTATCACACTTTTGCAGGCCCTGGAGCACCAGGTCAATGGAAACGCCCACAAAATGACCTCATTTTGGAAAGCAAACATCCCAAAGTATATTCTATGAGGCATTATGAGTCTTTTGAACATGTAATTTTTTCCACAAGTTTTTGGAAAATGTGCAAAGAAAATGAGAATGCATTTTTTTTACACAAAGTTGTCAATTCATAAGACAGTTCTAAAGCACAGCATGGTCATAGCAAAAATGACACCCCAAAATACATTTTGCTACTTGTCCCACATGTGTGTGACTTTTTCACAGCCTAGCCACATAAAGAGGCCCAACATCCAAGGAGCACCATCAGGTGTTCTAGAGACATAAATTACACCTATAGTTTCCTGACAACCTGTTGCATTTGTGAAGACCCTTCATATTTTTGACACATAGCATGTACATACCAATTACATACCAATTACACCTCAAAATACATTCTGCTGAGAAAAGGGTAAACAAAAGATTACCTGTGGTTTTAGTAGTGAAGTGGTCCACAGAGGAGAGCATCGGTCCAGGCAGCAGGCAGGGACGTGGTCAGGAATCACCCAGGCAGCAGGCAGGAATACTGTCCATAGTCAGTAAAGGCAGCAGGCAGAGATACTGTCAGCACAGCCAAAGCATTGGTCCAGGTAGCAGGCAGGGACATTGTCAGCAGCAGCAAAAGGAATCGTCCAGGCAGCAGGGAGGGACATGGTCCATAAAGTTATGGGTCATTACAGGCAGCAGGCAGAGATATGGTCAGCACAGCCAAATTATTGGCCCAGGCAGCAGGCACGAACATCAAGCTCAGGGCCTTGGTCAGGAAAGAATGAGGACAGGGGTAGAGCTTCTCTCACCCAAATCTTTAAAGCCTTCAGACCGTGTTTTAAGAATTTCAAAACCAAGAGAAAACAAAAATCTGTTTTTCTCTACTCAGAACACTCTTCTGATCCCTCTTCACATATGTGAGACCCCTGTGTACTACAGTAGCAGGGCAAAAATCAGTCCAAGCGGCAGGCAAAAAACATGCTCGATTCACAGGTCGAGGTCAGTGCACGTGGAAGGCATAAACGTGGTTTAGAAACAATCCAGACAGCAAGCAGAGGCATTGTTGGTAAACAGGCCAGGGTTAGATAACGCGGAAGGTAGACACATGATTTAGAAACAATCAAAAATGGCAGACAGAGGCATTGTCGGTAAACAGGCCAGGTTCAGTTAACATAGAAGGTAGAAATGTGGTCAATCGAGGCAGCAAGCAAAGGATCTGCACAGGTATTTGAAACGGGGAAATGGCAGGCTGTTAAAAACGAGGGGAACTAACATCTTAGGGATGTGTGATAATGTCTAAAGCATTCTTTGATGCATAGGCCAGGTTGGACGAACAAGGGGCTATTCAGAATCGGACATTTCCTTTCCTCTGTGGGCCCTTTGACAGTGTCCCATTGCACTAGCAAATTGGAGATGCCCCAATCTGATTCAGACTGCACCAAATTAGACATTTTATCCTCTCATTTTGGAGCTCTAAACCGGATCCCCTGCGTATCATGGCTTATGAGCGATGGAGTCCTGCGCTGGAGTCCTGGACCAGAAGGGTGGTATCTCTTTTATTTACAGAGCTTTAGCAGAGGCCTGCACTGTATGCGGCCATGTGGGTTCTCTATTTCACACTTGGTGGGAATGCCCACATATTAGGGGCTTCTGGAATATAGTTTTTCGTTTGCTGTGTAAGGTCATCGGCCTTGCAATCCCTAAAACTCCCTAAAACTCCCTAAATTGCCTTGCTGAATAGCAAGCCAGTCGGCTGCTCGAAGCCCCTCCTAAAACTTACTCACTTTATACTGCTAGGTGCCAAAATAACCTTGACACAAGCATGGAAGCTACCTCAAATAAAAAAATGATTGAAATTAAAAGAAAAGCTTAATCTCTTAAGTGGATGAGGAAAAGAAGGATAGTCACATTCTACTGGAGTTCCGATTTTATGTTAACTTCCATGCTACCAAAAAAATGTGCTCTGCCAGTTTGTAGCTGATGCCCCATGTATAAGCAGATATTTGCATGCAGTTAAAAAGTGGGAAAGTGACATATAAGTGGCAATTTGTGTGTACAAATCAGGGTCAGGCCAGATAAAGCAGTGGGAGGTTTAGAGATTTCCACTGGAGCACAATGTACTCAATTTCCCAGTGATCAGTGTAACAATATTTCATGCAATTTAGAATAAACCAACAGCTATGGTTTACTTGTTGCCTGCATTAAAAGTGCATGGTAATTGGAACCCTTGGTGATAGTAGAAAAAAAGGCCCAGACCATAAATACCCAAACAGCTCCACCAACGATTTGCAAATACATTAGTATATAAATATTACAATCTGATAGCTAGAGGTAGCAGCTACATGACTAGGTATTTCCAATAGAGAAGTCACTTTGATATATAACACGAATGAAAATATGGCAATTTTATAAAAACAGTCCTTCCTATATAAAGTCTCTATAATATTGCAGCAGCGCTTATGTCCTTATTCGCACCGAGGACTATACGGTAAATCACAGATGAAAGAAGATGAGTTAATATTTCAATCGCTACTGTAAAAGTTCTTTCCGTGCAAAATAATCAGTATCCACCGAGAATTCCACCAGGTATTCACCACGATATAAATTCCCCGCATGGGGATGCACTCACCAGACCCAAGTTAAAAATACGCCCATCAAATAGGTTTATCCAGCATCAGCGTTTCTCCACTCCTTATCTCCTTATGCAGCAGACATAGCAGGAACATACACCAATTCCCCTCATATAAAAAGAAGGTTGCATATAGTGTGATACTGTATAAAAGATTTTATTGGGTATAAAACTTCCCCCCCTTAGTACATAAATGCGTACCCTGCATCAATAAAAATCAAGCGTTGTATTAGTACTGTGCCTGTTAAGGTGCTTTAGCCCCGCCGGAACTGGTGTTATCACTCGGCTGTATAGAACAGCGCTCAGCTTCCTGCTGCCTAGTCCCTGGAGCGCACGTTTGAGGCGCAGAACGTCACTTCCGGTCGTCGGTCACTGCCCTGACGTTTCGTCACATCCGGACTTCTTCTGAGGGCGCATTTATGTACTAAGGGGGGGAAGTTTTATACCCAATAAAATCTTTTATACAGTATCACACTATATGCAACCTTCTTTTTATATGAGGGGAATTGGTGTATGTTCCTGCTATGTCTGCTGCATAAGGAGATAAGGAGTGGAGAAACGCTGATGCTGGATAAACCTATTTGATGGGCGTATTTTTAACTTGGGTCTGGTGAGTGCATCCCCATGCGGGGAATTTATATCGCACGTGGTGAATACCTGGTGGAATTCTCGGTGGATACTGATTATTTTGCACGGAAAGAACTTTTACAGTAGCGATTGAAATATTAACTCATCTTCTTTCATCTGTGATTTACTGTATAGTCCTCGGTGCGAATAAGGACATAAGCGCTGCTGCAATATTATAGAGACTTTATATAGGAAGGACTGTTTTTATAAAATTGCCATATTTTCATACTTTGCACATTTTAAGCGGCTGCTATTACCGACTGTGGTGTTTAATATTTATACTAATTTTATATATTTATATTTTTTATATATTGGTATATTTATTTATTTATTTTATTTATCCAACTTATTGAGAAGAAATATATCCAATCAGCGCGGAGGGGTGTACCTAGGGGCAGGCATTAGTGGTTACACTCATTCTTTACATTTTTGATATATAACACGTTTATTTTTTTCTGTGATATGTTTCTAGAACCCAAACTTTTTTCATTCTCCTCCAGTATTTCATCTACCATTTCAGAACCATCAACTCACAATTGTGCAGGTTGAATTAGCTGCAATTGTGCCATCAAGTGGTCTTTGTCCACTTTCCCTTCCACTAGGTTTGCCATATGTATCACTCACACCACCACTGTACATAATACAGCAATACTAATTGCAGTGCTATTAGAGCTTTTCTCCCACCACACAGAAACATTATATTCTAGCTCCTATTTAAAAAAAAAAGACATTTCCACACAGCTCCAGTGTCTATTCAGTTACAACGAGCTTCTTTTCTTCAGAGAAAAGCCAGATGTATGTTCCACTACCAAAGGAAAGCCTGTGACTGTGACAATATTCAAGATTGACTACTTGGGCTGAGAGTTCTGAAATAGGGAGGAGGACTGTGTAGAGTTAAGCCCAAATTCACATCATCATTTTGTTCATCATAACATGTTATAACTAAAAAGATAAATGATCTAACCTGTTTCAATATATTTTTTTAGCTACCACCAGTATACTGATAATAGTTATTTCATACATATCAATGGAGATTTTTATTTTGGCTGGCAAGGACTTTAGAAATGGTATGGACTCCATAAAGTTATAGTATAATAGTGTTATTGTCTATTCTAATCACATGTTATTTTGTAGAATTTTCATCAAGATTATTAAGAAAATATATGTCAAATAATTAGAGAATGCATAGCACAGTTTTGTATGTTTTGTACACAGTTTTATACATAACACATTTTGTATATATTGCAACCCCATGTTTGTGGTTCTTTACTCACACACTGCAAGTTATCAAACTGTAAAACTGAGGTTTTGCAATAGTGTGCATACACACAACATTATTAAGCTGCGTATGTAAATTGTAAAATGAAACAAAGTTTTTCTATATAAATACTGGAACATTTTAAACACTGCAGGCCTATTATATTCTGTAATACTTCACAGACTAAAATTATATCTTTTATCGTTATCTCTGTAATGTGTATATGACATGTGGAAGCAAAGAGACCTAAATCTTAATCTCTACGAAATCAGATACACAATACTGTTTGGACAAGCTTGTTACTAATAAAAAAACGTAGATGTATTAACATTACCACAAAACACACATGTACACTAGTAATGATTATAGTGAAAAATACAGATAATTTTGTCTACTGTATATGTACTGTATATATCAACACTTGATATTGATTGTAAAGATTTGCAAGTTTATGCTTTGATGTAATATATATATATATATATATATATATATATATATATATATATATATATATATATATATATATATATATATTTACAAGTTATAATGAACTAAATCTGATCTCTTTTGTCCATGTGCCTTGAATTGCTGGAATTGTTGAACATTTCAGTTCCTTTTTGTTGGCAACAGATAGCTATTGATACTACCTCTGGGAGCGGTAGCTATCTCTTTTATGTTCATTTTCTTATCAATGAAGGAAGAGAATGCCTGGCTTTGGCTTCCATCTAAATCCCCCTGACATGCTTTACCTGTACATATCCTGCAGCAAATAGATACTGTTAGTATGTCCTGCTGTCTTCATTTAATGGCCTGAACAGGTGCTGATAGATGAAGTAGCTGACAGGCCGCTCTACTGTTAGAACTGGTATATTTGGTTACATATGCATTTGTTGGCTGTTTGAGAACTGAATTACTTCAATTGTATCTGAGGTCAGCTCTTTTCTCATTAATCAGTGCAAGATAAATCCTGTCTACTTTTTGGTAAATAAAGATTTTTGACTTTTAAATGACTGACATTTTCAAAATAATGTGTATCTTTTTGAAGACGTAAAGGCTTTCTCTTGTCAGTTGGATTTCATTTCTGAGTTGTAGCTATGTTAAAGAATAAACTTCAGTGGCAGTTTACTCTGAGAATTTACAGTGAAAAAGAAGTCCTCTCTGACAGAAGAATACATTATATCTTGCAATTCTTAATTCTGTAAATATGGAAAAAAAATCTATAAATGTTCAAACCTGCTTGACCATAGATAGAAGAAAACGAAAAGGCTACTATACACGCACACACATTTGGGGAGATTTACAAAAACTGGAGAGTGCACAATCTGTGCAGCTCTGCATAAAAATCAATCAGCTTCCAGGTTTTATTGTTCAAGCTTGCCAACCGCTGCACACCAATATACATCGGCAGAATGGCATGGGTACGCAAATGGGCGTACCTGTATGTCCCTTGCTCCCTTGCTCCCCCCCCCCCCCCCCCCCCCCTCGTGCCTGTAGCATTTGGATTCATTCCAGAACCAATCAATCTTCAGGTCCAGGCCAATGATTTCTGGCCAAGACCTGCTGATCGGTTCTGGTGAATGAAAATGCTTCCCCTGCCTATAAGTGTCAACACAGGCAGGGGAAGTGATGTCATCTCTCCTCGTGGAATTCTTTTTGGTTCCAGAGAAGAGAGAGGATATCTAAATGTGAGTTGCACAACACTACACTAACATCAGTACACATAGGTAAATTTGTCACCCCCCGATCACCCCTTCACTCCCTGTCACTGTGTCACCAATTGCAGTTTTCAAATTTTTCACTGATCACTGCATTGGTGTCATTTGTGACTGTGATAAGTGTTAGGGCAGTTAGAAGTAGGCCCAGGTAGGTCTAGGGTACCCCTCTAAACCCCCCTAATAAAGGTTTAACCCCTTGATAGCCCCTCAGTAACCCCCCCCCCCTATCACCAGTGTCACTAATAGATCTTTTTTCTGATCACTGTATTAGTGTCATGGGTTAGCCAGTTAGTTGATTAGTTGCAACGTCAGGTTTTTATAGTGTCAGGTACCCCCATATACTACCTAATAAAGGTTTTAACCCCATGATTGCCCCCTAGTTAACCCTTTCACTCCCTGTCACCAGTGATCACTGTATTAGTGTTACGGGTGACGCTAGTTAGTTAGCTTGTTTTTTATAGCGTCAGGGCAACCACCAAATATTACTCAATAAAGGTTTAACCCCCTGATTGCCCGGTGGGTGACATCAGTTAGGTTTTAGCATCAAAAAGTGGAAATAAAGTTGCTCTACTTATACCTAGAAAAGCTGCTAGCATCAACAATAAGACTAATTGTATAAAAAGTAAAAAAGAGAAAAAATGCAAAGTGCATAGGAACCCTGAATAGGTATCCAGAAGTGAGTGCTCTTAAAATATGAATTGGTGAATAAAATGAATGAACATTTTATACCAATGTGCACACTGAAAATGCTACGTGCATAAGTGTATATATATATATATATATATATATATATATAAATATATATATATATAATATATATATATATATATATATATATATATATATATATATATATATATATATATATAATCCTGTGAATAAACACAAAATCATACAATATTATGGATGCACATGAAAAGTCCATACATAAAAGGTATATGGAATGGTTTGCACATCCAACCTACTGTGAAGCAAGATAACCAAAGTAACCATTCATGAGTCTCTGAAATAGTTCAATGTAACATGTTCAATCCCATAGATGTAATCACAGGGCGTGGAAATCCTAAAATGCAGGGAATTATTTATACACAGCACCCAGGGATGTGCATCCAACACCAGGGATGGGGGATGAATACTCTTACCCCAAATTGTGGACACACATGCCAGCAACGGTGGGTCAAACAGGCAGAAACGATTCTCACGGGCACACACTCCAGCTGGATCCCCTGTAGAAGGATTGGTGTACGTCTACACTTGCATCCAAAGGGCCAGCAATGACACAGAGATTTGGGCCATGATCATGAAGTTCCTGGTAAGGTGGTTCTCTTTATCTCCAAAGGGCAGCATGGATCATAGGAAAAGAAAAAAAGGCCTCCGCATAGTGCAGATGAATCCCAGGTTTAAAAATGTATTTAAATAAAAAAAAGTATAAAATTGTACATCGCATCAGATGTGTACATAAAGTGATCACAAAATTGATAAAAAGTAAGCGTGGTTTATAGAGCCAAGCAGGCTATGTACCCGACATTTTTCGTATGAGTGTACTTCAACTGGGGCATGGTTTTAGCATCAGTTAGGTTCTGCGTCGCCCCTAGGCAGCGTCAGATTAGTGCGAGTAGTGCTAACACCCACCACACACCATACACATCCCTCAGTAGGATAGTGTCTGAACGGATCAATATCTGAAACGATCTATACTAGCATCCCCAGTAGTTTAGGGTTCCAAAAAATGCAGCGTTAGCGGGATCAGCCCAGATACCTGCTAGCGCCTGTGTTTAGCCCCTCCGCCCAGCCCAGCCCATAAAACACAACACACATAACCGCAACATTTGCAGAGTCAGGCCTGATCCCTGTGAATGCTAACACTTTTTTGGTAGTGTTTGAAGCAGTCACTGACAGTGAGGTCCTCTTTTTTCCTGTGAGTCTCACTAGTTGTACCAGTAAATTTAGAGGCCAAGGTGTCCAATCGAAGGTACGCTCGTGAAGAGGCCTATACGTTTCTGAGCATGACAGATGAGAGTGAAGAGGAAGTCACCCATCTGTTAGATTCAGGCTCAGTATTCAGTAGACAGCAGCTTCACTCTAAAGCCCCATACACACGGTCGGATTTTCCGATGGATTCTGTCCTATCGGACAATGTTGTCGGAAATTCCGACCGTGTGTAGGTACCATCGGACAGTTTCCATCGGATTGTCCGACGGACAAAGTTCTATCTCCTGCTGGATAGATTTTTTGACAACAAAGTCTGATCACACCAAATCCGATCGTGTGTAGCGTAGTCCGACGGACAAAGTGCTACGCATGCTCAGAAGAAATTCTGTGACGGAAGCGCTCGGTCAGGTAAAACTACCTTTCCTAATCGACACAGCACATTCGTCACGCTGCAATGTTAAAATGTCTTTAATGCAGCGCATTCTCTTTTTCTTTACAATGCAAGAAGAATGACATGTTTTAGCTGCTCCTATTCACCCGCACTTCTCCCAAACTTATTTCTTTATTAGTTTTCAGGATTTCTAGACTAGATGTTTATTTTTCCTCAGATTGTAAAAGAATCTTTGTAATATTTTTTGGATGATTTGTCATTTTTTTATTTTGTTTGGAATACATATTTTAAGGATAATTTATTTAGATTTTTGAGGGGGGGGGGGTTGTGTGTCTCAACTTAGCAAAACAACATTATTAACATTTGTATTTGTTGCTTAAATTTACTAGGAGTTTGTTTGTTGTTGGTGCCCCTTGTTAATTAGACTTTATGATTTGTGAAATGTACCTGCCTACTCACAAATAAACTGTCATTGTAGAAAAGGAAAACACATAGGCAATGATTCTTTCAAATCAAAAATACCTTTATTTAGGTCTCAGCAACAAACCAAAGAGGAACGCAGCGATGGAGAAACTTGGGGAATTTGCAAAGCCTTGGACACCCACGGCAAACATCGTTTTTCAAGCTTCTAAAATTGGGGGCCTGAGGAGTACGTATCTTAAGGGGAGTGCTATCTGGTCCTGAAGTCCAAAACATCCGGAACTGCAGCAGATGCCATCTAGGTCCCCAGGCTCTGGTACTACGAGAGGCTCCATCTTCTCTCAGACCAGACTGAATCCAGGTCGTCACTCTCTTGTCTTCCTTCCACGCTTCCTTGCACGCTGTGGCTGTGGTGCTGGTGGGGTGGCAGAAGGAGGAGGAGGAGGCGGAGCAAGGTCACTATCGCAAACATGTGTGAGTGGGGTCATCCCCCCAGCCATACCCTTATTTAGGACTTTGAGGATGACATCCTCACACATGTTGCGTTGCTCCACCTCCATAGCCATCATTTTCGTGGCAACCACGGAGCCAAAGGTCTCCTCGTCGGTGGGTGTGGCATGTAGGGAGGCTGAAGCCTCTCTGATCAGCCAGAGCGCTGACTCTCCCGCCTCACCCCCCCTTCTCGCCCTTTTGTAGGGAAGGCGGAGGGGAGGGACTTGGGAGACAGTCAGGCTCCTAGGCCTACCTCCCTCTTGGCTGCCACTACCCACCTCTTGGCTGCCACTAACCCCTTCCTCCTCCTGACTGCCACATTCCACAGCCACCTCCTGGCTGAGGTCTTCCTGTGTATGAAAAAGGGACATAGTTTCAGTTATTTGTTCATCAAACACACACAATTTTCATCTAGTGACTGTTGCAAAATGTTTACAAATAGAAAACCATACAATTCTCAGCCCTGCAGTTTAGATTCTGGCCCCAAATGTCTACAACACTACTGTCAGTTGATATGTCAAACACGTTTGGAACTAAGCAATTGGGGATCCTGAATTAACTGAACATCATTTATTTTTCACAAAATTGGTTCCCAAACTACTATACCTGCCACAAGCTGGGCTCCTCCACATCTTCCAGACTGGAAGGCCCAGGTTGCTCCTCGGAAGCCTCATCAGGGGTGGCAAGGAAGCGTGGAAGGAGGAGTCGAGAATGACTCCGTGACATCAGCCTGGTCTTTGAGAAAATGGAGCCTGTCATAGTACCAGAGCTTGGGGACATAGACCTGATCTGCTGCAGCTCCAGATGCTTGGGACTTCAGGACCTTCTTGTGCTCCCTGATATACGCACTCCTCAGGCTGCCAATTTTCTGTCTTAACTTACGAACAGTTGCCGTGGGGAACGTTGTGTCATGAATTAAGTACTCACCGAGGCCAAGATGCCGAGAGCGGTTGCCCTTGCGACTCGGAGCCCACTGCCCTGAAAGTGATACAGGGACGGTTGGCACCAAGAGGCACAAGCCACCGGTGGGATGGTGACCAGGCGTGGGCTCCGGTGTTGCAGTGAAGGGTAGACTGGAACAGGATAGTATGTCCACGAATTCCTAGTTAGAAACACGGCAAGCAGACGGGGGTCAAACACTGGTAGGTTAGGTACAAGGCAATGGGACAAGGTATCCTTAAACGGGAGAGTCCAAGGCAGGCTGGGGGTCAAGCACAGGCAGCAGAGAGGAGAGTCCAGGGTACAGGCCAAAGGTCCAGTGCGGGAGAAGGTAACAGATCCAAATAGGCAAGCCGAAGGTCAAGGTCAGGAGAAGGCAGAGTAGTCAGGACGATCCGGGTTTGGCAACAGGTAAGACAATCTTCAAGGGTCAAGTACAGGATACAAACAGGAAGCAGCTGTCAGACGAACCAGCGTCTGTCTGGGCACAGAGGCCCTCCTTTTATAGGGCCGTAGAGGTCACCTGAGGTGATGCCGCGCTACTGCGCATGCGCCGCTTGGCGGGAACACGAGTGCGCATGCGCCGCCGCATCTTCTCTCTGTCACTGGCTATGAGCTGGGGAGCCGGACCCGTGCGCCTGCGCACTAGAGTGCGCAGCGGACGGAAACCCTGACAGTGCCCCCCCTGAGGGGCGGCCTCCGGACGCCCAGGCTCTCCATCAATTCAGGGTGTTCTTGATGGAAGATCTTTATTAATCTTGGGGCGTGGAAGTTTCTGGATGGCTCCCAAGAATTATCCTCTGGTGGATAGCCCTTCCACTTTACCAAAAATTGTAGCTGACGACCCACCTTCCTGCAGCCAAGTAATGACTCCACCTCGTATTCTTCTACTCCATCAATTGTGATAGGTGGAGGAGGAGTTTCTTCTCTGTCTGGGAAAGGACTGGGGACCAAGGGTCTCAGCAGAGAGGCATGGAATACTGGGTGTATTCTGTAGGACCTGGGTAAGGCAAGTTCAAAAGCTACAGGATTTACCATTTTCTTGATTTCGAATGGGCCAATAAACTTGGGACCCAACTTCCGTGCAGGACAAGCAATCTTAAGATGGGTAGTTGCCAGCCATACCTTCTCTCCAATCTTGAAATGGGGGTTCTCCTTCCTCCCCTTGTTGTGATATTTCTTATATCCTTCCTGGGCCTGTTGCATGGTGTTTTGAAGTCTTTTGAAGTTGGTTTGAATGTAACTTATCCGTTCCTGTACAGCGGGAACCCGTGATTCAGAGATAACATTAGGGAGAAAAGATGGATGAAAACCAAAGTTAGCCCAAAACGGAGTCTGATTCGTGGCTGAGTGGGAAGAGTTATTATATGCAAATTCTGCGTAAGATAATAGAGAGGACCAGTCGTCTTGTGCGGAGGAACAGAAACAGCGTAAGTATTGTTCAAGAGTTTAATTAGTGCGTTCAGTTTGTACATTACTTTGTGGGTGGTAGGCAGATGAAAGACAAATGTTGATATCCAAGGTTTTACAAAGCTCTTTCCAAAATTTTGAGGTGAACTGTGGACCCCTATCCGAGACAATGCTCTTGGGTACCCCATGGAGCCTGACAATCTCCTTGACGAAAATGTTGGCGGTCTCCAGGGCAGAGGGAGTGCCGATCATGGGCAAAAAGTGGCTCATTTTGGACAGCCGGTCCACTACCACTAGAATGGTAGTGAAGCCTTCCGATGGAGGCAATTCCACGATGAAATCCATCGAAATGTCGGCCCATGGTCGTTCTGGAATGGGTAGAGGCCTCAGTAACCCCCATGGCTTTGTTCTAGGACCCTTGTTTCGCTGACATGTAATACAGGAAGACACGTATCTTTGGCAATCCTTTCTCCAGCCTGGCCACCAAAAGGTGCGAGAAATATGTTCTGCTGTTTTTCGTACCCCAAAGTGACCAGCTAGTTTATGATCGTGTAAAGTTCTCAGGACTACAGGTCTTACTTCCGTAGGGACAAAGATCTTGTCTTGGAGCCAGAATAGATTTTCACGTCTTTCTAGGGTGTCCAGAATGGGATCTTTACAGTGAGCTGAAGAAGTGGATAGAGCGGAGATCAGGTCAGTGGGTATGAGTAGTAGAAAGTTCTGAGGGGTAAGAATGGTGCTGGGTTCTGATACCTGGGAGGACTCTGGGAAGATACGAGATAGAGCATCTGCCTTGCCGTTCTTCGACCCTGGCCGGTAGGAAATATGGAATGTGAACCTTGAGAAGAAGAGTGCCCAATGGGCTTGACGGGGTCTTAACCGTTTGGCAGTGCGGAGGTACTCAAGGTTCTTATGGTCTGTAAAAATGGTGATTGGATGAACTGCTCCTTCAAGGAGGTATCTCCACTCTTCCAGCGCGGATTTAATGGCCAATAGCTCCCGGTCGCCAACATCATAGTTCTTCTCGGCTGGATTGAGTCTCCGGGAGGTGAAGGCCACTGGGTGTAAAAGGGCTTTTGGCCCGTGTCGTTGGGAGAGGATGGCACCTGTGGCGGTCTCTGAGGCGTCCACTTCTAGAACAAAAGGTAGCAGTGGGTCTGGGTGCCGTAAGATAGGGGCAGACGTGAAGAGAGTCTTTAATTTGACAAAAGCCTCCTGGGCTTCCTGGGACCACTGAAAACGGCTGTGTAGGCGGGTCAGGTGGGTGATTGGGCCCACAATGGCAGAGAATCCGGGATGAACCTCCTGTAAAAATTAGCAAAACCAATGAACCTCTGTACAGCTTTTTTGTCCTTAGGAGGTGGCCAGTCTACCACTGCCTTGACCTTTTGTGGGTCCATGGAGGTGCCTTTAGTGGAGATGATAAACCCCAAAAACTGTACTGTGGATCTTTCAAACTCACACTTTTCAGCTTTAAGATAGAGCTGATGGGCTCTGAGGATGGTGAGGACCTTCCTGACGTGTTCCCGGTGCAACTCCAGAGTGGCTGAAAAAACGAGGATGTCGTCTAGGTATACGACTAAAAAGTCATCCAAGTATTTTCTAAAAATGTCATTCACCAGGTGCTGAAAAGTGGCTTGAGCATTGCATAGGCCGAATGGCATCACCAAGTATTCATAGTGGCCAAAGCGAGACCTGAAGGCTGTCTTCCACTCATCCCCTGCATGGATTCTGACAAGGTTGTAGGCACCCCTTAAGTCTAGTTTAGAGAAAACTTTAGCTGACCGGAACCGCTGGAAGAGTTCAGGAATAAGTGGTAGAGGATATCGGTTTTTGATAGTAATTTTATTAAGCTCCCGATAATCAACGCAGGGCCTGAGTGAGCCATCTTTCTTTCCAACGAAGAAAATACCAGCACCAGCTGGAGAGGTGGATGGCCGAATAAAGCCTTTTTCAAGATTTTCATCAATATAGGCCTTGAGGGCCTTTAGCTCGGTTTCCGACAGAGGAAATATGCGCCCAAAGGGAATTGCGGAGCCTGTGAGCAATTCGATGGGGCAGTCATAAGCACGATGTGGTGGTAGGTGGTCGGCCTTCTTTTTGTCAAAGACATCTTTAAAGTCCTGATAGACCGGGGGAATGTGCTGAAGGTTTTCTGGTGCCGAGATAACCGATAGGATGGAGCGGGGAGTTGGAGAGATGCAGTGTTGGTGACAATATGGTGATGAGAAGGAGACCTCCTTCCTGTTCCAGTGAATTTGGGGGTCATGAGCTTGCAGCCAAGGAAGTCCAAGAATGATGGGAAACATCGGGGAAGATATGAGATCAAATCGTAGGAACTCTTGGTGGCCCGAATCTGTGGTGGTGAGGATAGGTGAAGTCTCCTGAGTTACTGGACCAGATTGTGGAAGGGACCCATCAGCCAAATGAACCAATAGAGGGTTAGTTTTATTGGAGCAAGGAATATGCCATTCCTTGGCGATAGAGATATCCAGGAAGCAGCTGCAAGCACCTGAATCAATCACGGCTGGTAGCCGGATCTTCCTTCCCGCCAGCTGTAGGGAAACAGAAAGAGTCACATAAGTTTGGGCCCGATTAACGGCTTGACAGTTCATGAAAGGCTGAGATGGCAACTTACTAGGCCGGATGGGACAATTCAGGAGGAAGTGTCCTGAACCCCCACAATAGAGGCACAGATTGGATCTCCGTCTTCGTTGCCGTTCTTCCTGGGTAAGGCGGGGACGAACTAGGCCCAATTGCATTGGCTCCCCTTCAGAAGCCGAGGGACCGGATGGGACGGTTGGATAAGCAGCTGGCATCCTTGGGAGAACCCATATTGGTCGGGACCCTTGTACACGTTCTGAGCGACGTTCCCGCATACGTCGATCCAGCTTGGTGGCTACCTGGATCAACTCCTCCAAAGAAGTGGGAGGCTCAACCCGGGCTAACTCGTCCTTCAGACTCTCTCTTAATCCCAGT
Organism: Lithobates sylvaticus; assembly: GCA_028564925.1. Lineage (NCBI taxonomy): Eukaryota > Metazoa > Chordata > Amphibia > Anura > Ranidae > Lithobates > Lithobates sylvaticus. Next base: position 304,128,823 of record CM053030.1, on the reverse strand, counting down.
CGATACTGGTAGAGGAGGGCTGCCTCATTCCAGGTGGTATCGGCAGACCATTTGCGGAACTCCGCCGTATAGTCCTCCACAGGCCTTTTACCCTGGGAGAGGGTATGCAGAGTGGCCTCAGCCGTGGCCTTACGTTGGGGGTCATCGTAGAGTTGGCCCATTGCTTCAAAAAATGTATCAACGGTATTGAGGAGAGAGTTCCTTTGTTCCATGAGGCCGTGAGCCCAAGACTGGGGTTCCTCGGATAATAGGGAGATGATAAACCCGACTTTGACAATTTCCGAGGAGAAGGTTCGGGGTTGCAAGGCAAGGTACAGGGAACAAGCATTTTTGAAGGACCTGAACCCGAAATCGCCCGAAAATCGCTCTGGTATTGGTACCTTGGGTTCAGGTACGGCCATCATCATGGCAGGTGGAGGTTGAGCCTGAGGTGCGGAAGTTCCACTAGTAGACCCGGAAGCTGGACTTGCTGGGGGAGCGGCCGTGGTCAGTTGTTGGAGACGAGTATCAACTTGGGCATAGCCTTCCTGTAATTTCTGTACTGCTTCCATGAGGGCAGACACCTGCTGACATAGCATGTCCAATGGAGAACCCGCTCTGTTGGCCTCTGTCATGGCTGGTTCGTACTGTCATGAATTAAGTACTCACGAGGCCAAGATGCCGAGAGCGGTTGCCCTTGCGACTCGGCGCCCACTGCCCTGAAAGTGATACAGGGACGAGGCACAAGCCACTGGTGGGATGGTGACCAGGCGTGGGCTCCGGTGTTGCAGTGAAGGGTAGACTGGAACAGGATAGTACGTCCACGAATTCCTAGTTAGAAACACGGCAAGCAGACGGGGGTCAAACACTGGTAGGCTAGGTACAAGGCAATGGGACAAGGTATCCTTAAACGGGAGAGTCCAAGGCAGGCTGGGGGTCAAGCACAGGCAGCAGAGAGGAGAGTCCAGGGTACAGGCCAAAGGTCCAGTGCGGGAGAAGGTAACAGATCCAAATAGGCAAGCCGAAGGTCAAGGTCAGGAGAAGGCAGAGTAGTCAGGACGATCCGGGTTTGGCAACAGGTAAGACAATCTTCAAGGGTCAAGTACAGGATACAAACAGGAAGCAGCTGTCAGACGAACCAGCGTCTGTCTGGGCACAGAGGCCCTCCTTTTATAGGGCCGTAGAGGTCACCTGAGGTGATGCCGCGCTACTGCGCATGCGCGCGCGCCGCTTGGCGGGAACACGAGTGCGCATGCGCCGCCGCATCTTCTCTCTGTCACTGGCTATGAGCCGGGGAGCCGGACCCGTGCGCCTGCGCACTAGAGTGCGCAGCGGACGGAAACCCTGACACGTTGGCTTTACAAATTCCAAAAGTTTCAGCATGGCTGCGTACCTCTTTGGTTTGTGGCCGTAATAGGGGTGTTTGCCCTGCCATAAAAGGGGCATTTCCCTGTATTTATCAATGAACAGGGGGAGAAAACTCACGTCGTTGAATCCGTGCATAATCTCTGCAAGACACAACACCACACAAAACACTATAAATAATGTCAGGCTAAACTCTCCTAAGCTTCTCCATAAAGAAGCCTCAAGGTCTAATCAGTCTAGGCTAGTTATGTACCAACTTCAAATTGTACCTTCGTTCTAGCGATCGTCTCGTGCGTGAGCTTTCTCTCCCCTCGTCTCACAGATCGTGGCTACGACACAGGCGTGTGACGTTTTATATACAGTGCGCATGCGTCAAACTCCGCCCGCCCCTGACGATCTTTCTCATCTATTCCCCACCCCTTCTCTTTACGGCGCAGTGGGGAGAGCACATGGCGGGGACACAGCAGGTGCCCCCGAAATATTGCAGCAACGAGGAGGAGGATGAGGAAAGGCCGGAGGCAGAAACGTCCCGATCCCGGAGGCTGAAATTTAAGGCCTCCAATATGTCTTTTGGAGAAATGTTGGAGATGGTGGACATATTGAAGAGGAGCGACTATGATGGGAAGTATGGGCCTTACCTCAACCCCAATGTCCGAAAGGCCAAGATCATGTTTAAAGTTGTGAGGAGGCTGTACAATCATTTTGGGGTACAACGATCCAAGGAGCAACTGAGGAAACGCTGGTCAGACCTGAAACTGAGGGAGCCCGATCAGTACAGAAAGATCAAGCGAGTTCTTCAAAAAAGTAAGTAGTTGTGTTTTGTGTTTGATTTTTGGCTTGCATACTGCTCCATGTGTTTGTATTTTTACAAAGTTGTACATTAGAAAATGGCCACTTTTATGTTCGTCTGTGCATTCGATCGTACTCAACCTCGATCTTTCTGCCAGTGTCATGTTCGTGTGTGTCCATTCGATCGTACTTAACCTCGATCGTTCGGCCACTTATAATATGAGGTTTGGTGATTTTTTTGGGGAAAGGAAGTTTGTTCTCACTAGAGATGTCATCAAGAATGTAAAGCCAATTTAGTCAATGTAAAGGAGAGGTCACCCAGTAGCTGTTTACCCATCTGGACTCTAGAGCACTAGTGCTGGGACACCCAAACCCACTTTTTATTATGCTTTTCCACACATGTGCTCCAGTGGATACTAGAGGGGGGTCTCCATCAGACAAACTTCTACCAAAAAGCTAGTAAGTTTAGCACCTTTACAAAGTGACTACATTCATGTTGTTGTCATTTGTAACTGGCCAACCAAAAATATTGTCCCTCACTTTCAAGCAATGTTTGACATTTCCTATTTCTGCCCTCAATAGATTGTGGTGCTAAATTTTCCTTTTGTACATTCTCATAGGGGAGCGAAAACTCGGGACGTCTGAGGAAACCACAAAACCCACACCTCCCAAAGAAGGGGAAAGACCAGAAGCAGAGGAGGAGGAGGAGGAAGGAGAGATCATAGAAATTGGAGAACTTGTCACCACAACAGGTGAGTGTGGGAGAACACAGCTACTGGTAAGCTAATCAATGTATGCCTGCCTCATTTCCAAGCGACATTTTTTTTTTTTTGGTTGTTTTTAGGTGACGTGGATGTTGTGGAAGAAGAATCGCACTTTACCACAGAAAGTGCCCACGTACTCATCGGGGAGATAATGGTCTGCAATCGAGATCTAGATGAGATAAAGCAAAACATCAATGATGTTCAAAAAAAATTGAAGAACATCATTGATGTTTTAGGTAAAATCTGAAAACGCACCAAGTAATTAACACACATTTGTGGCTGTTTGTGACCACATTTGCAACTTAAGAACTGTGTGAAATTTGGAACATGCACACATTGTGTCCACATGTGCTAGCTCCCATCATGGTGGATGAATGACAACGTTTTTTGGGGGGTGCATCCACTTTACTAACTACTAAAGTGGTTGTGGTGAAGGGGTTGCACCCCCAAAAAACGTCCATTGATCCCATGATGGAAAATGGCACTTTTGAACATTCTAGGCATGTGTTTTACCATCTAATGTCCATTTTCAGACCCAAATTGTGTGCATGTTCTAAATTTACATTTTCCAGGGGTGACCCCCCATGTGATGAAGGCAAGATCAAACACACTTTGAACATATAGTCATGTCTGATCTTGTCTTCACTTTAGAAAGTTGAACTTTCATAGTTCCTATGTTCTGTTTTGCTCCATGCCTGGTTTTAACAAATGTGGAATGTTTGTAAACAATGTTGTAAAGAACCAAGATCTTGTCAGTTTTGCCAAGAAGTTTGTAAACGCACTTGTGAATGTGTTGCAAGTAAACTTTTTAAATTTTCTAAATGTGTGGCTTCCTTATTGAAAAACACAAAAGCATTATGTAGGTCAAATGTAAAGGATTTGGGGGGCAATGGGTGTTATTTACTAAAGGCAATTCCAGTTTGCACTGCAAGTGTATTTTCCAGGGCACTTTTGCACTGCACTTGTAGAGCATAGTGGATTTGACTTGTGTAAATGACACCCGCAGTGCTTTTTCCGAAAACACGTAGCACACCATTTTTGGGAATACACACATGTCTGACCTGGTGATGAAAAGGAGTATTTTGGGTGTCAGTTATGCACTACAAACCTTCTCTAGACAAAAGATTAGGTATCACACACACAACATGAGAAGATTATTTTTGGGAAGAAGAGACTGTTACCTCCTTTTGCCCAGAAAGTGCATTCCCACTGTTGAAGCTAAAGGGCAAAAATGTATATCTCAAATAAGCTAGAATATGGAAATGACAAGAAATCATAGGTTTGGTTAAAAAAGATATTTATTAAAAAATGCCTCTAACACATCATCAGGCAGAGCAATGGCCCCCCTACCCACAAAGTACTCCATATATTGCTCGCGGACCTCGCGGGCATTTAGAGGGGGCAAGCCTGGACGTGCTGCTCGAAGGGCTGTGAGGTCGGCATTGGAAGGGCCCTCCACATCTGGGCCAACGGTCACCACATAGTTGCTGGTGTCTTTTCAAAAAGTTGTGCAATATGCAACAGGCAAGAACTATGTGGTTCAGTTTGTATTCCGCCAAGTTAATAGCCGTCAAAAACAGGCGGAAGCGGCTGGCCAGGATCCCGAAGGTGTTCTCCACCACTCTGCGGGCTCTCGACAGCCTGTAATTGAAGACCCTCTGGTCTGGGGTGAGGGTCCTCATCGGGAAGGGCCTCATCAGATGGGGAGTCAACGCAAACGCTTCATCTGCGACAAAGACGAAGGGGAGTCCTTCAGCATTCTCCTCTGGAGGTGGCAAGCACAGACTGCCACTTTGGAGACGCCAGTAGAACTCCGTGTGCGCAATGGCACCACCATCCGAGATCCGGCCGTTCATCCCCACGTCCACATACAAAAACTCGTATGTCGCCGACACCACCGCCAACATCACTACACTATTAAACCCCTTGTAATTATAATAGTAGGACCCCGAGTTGGGGGGTGGGACGATGCGGACGTGTTTCCCATCAATTGCACCTCCGCAGTTAGGAAAGTCCCAACGGCTGGCAAAGTGGGAGGCCACAGTCTGCCATTCCTGTGGCGTGGAAGGGAACTGTGGAGTGAAACAAGAAAAAAAAATTAGTCACTTTGCACATAAACATTGCAAGCAGATTAGACACTAAACATCTTGGAACAAGATCAGACTTTTACATTTTAAGCTGGAAAGTATTTGCAACGCAAAGTAGAGGGTCCCCCTAGCAGATTACTCACCCCCCATCAATCCCCCCACTTCTGATGGGCCATTGACAATAACTAGGGGTTTGGGGGGGGGGGGGGGGGTTGGACAGGTAATCCTCTGCACTTCATTGATTGCCAAATGGCTCAATAATGTGTGCTAGTTTGGCCAGACCCTCCTTACTTAACACTATTGGCAGCCCACAGGAAAGATAAAAGAACATTCCAAATCCCCCCCCCCGCCCCCCCAAAAAAAGGAACGCACATTTGGACATTCTGAAATTACCTAGCAAGCTAATAGGAGGGAAAGAACACAAAAAAAGTGGAAATGGAAAGTATGGAGCCAGCCCCTTGCACTACATGCTTTGCTGAATTCATCCCTAAAGATGCCCACTATAAAGAGGTAGGTATATAGTGTGTATTGACCTTGGGAAAGCCAGCAGATAGAGGATTGGTACCATCTGACAGAGCAGTTGGGGGAGGGGGTTCCTAATGAGTTTGCCCCCCCCCCCCACCAACAAAAAGGGAAAAAAAAGGGGCTCTACATGAAGTAAAACACACAGCAAACATTTGTGCATATTTTAGGGGGTGTTTGGGGGAAAACAATACTATGCAGCAGACAAAATACATTGCTTAAGTGACTAGGCCATAGGTGTCTATTGGGCCAGAAGAGCATGCTGGGGAGGTAAGTGAAGGGAAAAATGCATGAAGGAGAAAAGGGGGACAGCATATTAGAGCATATTGCAATCATGGTAATTCGGGAAGGAGGTCAAAAATACAAGACATTAGCAAACAGAGCATACATAGAAGGGAATAGTAAAGTAGAAATGTTACCTTAATATAGTCCTCCTGCAGGACCTGGATGAACAGGTCTCTGGAATAATGATTCCCAGGGCCTGGGGAGAGATACCTGAGGAGAACTTCAAATCCTGAAGGCTTCTCCCTGTCGCCAAGTACCTCAACGTAGCCACAAGCCTCTGCTCCGGAGTGATGGCTTGTCTCATGCAGGTATCCTGCCGGCTGATAAAAGGGGTCAGCAAAGCCAAAAGACGGTGAAAAACGGGGTCCATCATCCGGAGAAAGTTCCTGAAATCATCAGGATTATTCTCCCGGATCTCACGAAGCAAAGGCATGTGCGAGAACTGATCACGCTGAAGCAACCAATTCTTGGTCCACATACTCCTCGTCACTCTGTTCATGGACGGGTCTTGGCTCAAAGCTAAAAGCCCGACACCAATTCCGCGTACAGCACGAACTCGGCGACGAGTACGTACGGGAAACATCGCTCACAAAAGGTCGGCTGGTCAGAACGGACAAACAGAAAGCACCGATAAACAGCAAGGCCTGAAAGAACGAAATGAATACCAGAAACGAGCAGACAATAAGCAGTGCAAATCAAAGCGTCCTATATCAAGATATAGGCCGCAATGACCAACAAATGCGAACTGACTACACGCACTAATAAACAGATACGCACGACAAGCACAAACTGAAGAGCAGTAACGATCTGAGTCACAAAACTGAGAAGCGTGAATCGTAAGTCCCCAAACTTCGACTAACTCGCGATAAACACGGGATCAGCAGAAGGAGCCCAACGGGTGCGGGACGTGGTGCTGAACTTCCCTTTTCTAGTCTCGTGGAAGACGACTTACGTCACGACGTTCTTGCAGACCGGAAATTCCGACAACGTTGTCCGACCGTGTGTACGCAAAACCAACATCGGACAAAGTCCGACGGACATGATCCGACGGACCTGGTCCTCGGATAATCCGAGTGTGTGTATGGGGCTTAACAGATAGCTCTGGTGACGGAGTTGTGGTCCCTGCCAAAGTCAAGTGTACCCAATCCTGTTCTTCTGCTGTTGTTCAGGTGCAAGAACCACAGGGCTCTCATATGGAGCAGAGAGCCAGTACTAGTGCCGCTCATCCTTCTGGTGAACTGACAGGCACCAGCGGCCTAGTACACCCTGGCCGTAGTCTAAGCAGCACTGCAGTATCATGTGGTGATGTGGCAAGTCTCAAAAGTGCAGTTCAATCTGGTGAGGTGGCTAGCACAAGTAGAGTCCCGCAGCCACCAAGAACCCACCACTTCTTCCAGGGTGCCCACCACTTCTGCAGCATGATACGAGCAGATCTTGCGGTTCATGCATTTTAATGACAATGAACTCTGTTGTCCTCGGGGTGACCCTGAATATGATCGGCTCCACAAAATTTGGCCCCTCGTAAACCACTTCAACCAACAGTTTGTAGCCATTTTTACTCCCGATCAAGTTGATAAGTCCCTGATTAAGTTTTCTGGCCACTTGTCTTTCAAACAGTATCTTCCCAGCAAGCGTTTCAGATATGGGGTCAAGATGTATAAGCTCTGTGACAGGGCCACAGGCTATACATATAGTTTTATGGTTTACGAGGGAAAAGATAGCCACGTTGTGCTGGAGAACTTCCCAGACTACATAGGGAGCGCTGGTAAGATTTTGTGGGACTTGGTGTCACCCTTATTTGGAAAGGGGTACCACGTGTACGTAGACAATTATTTTAGTCACTTGTTTGATCATGAAATTGTGGCACTGTGCGATCTAATCACTGGGGCTTACCCCAGCGGCTTGTAGATTCCCATCTTAGGCTGTGGGAGAGAGCCTGCTTGAGAAGTAATAATTTGCTTGCAGTGAAGTGGAGGGATAATAGAAATGTTTTTGTTCTATCCTCCCTTCACGCAGACACGACGGTCCAAATTCAAACAGTGACTGGTGTTGTGGAGAATCCTCTCTGAGTCCACGAATACAACCTTAATATGGGAGGGGTGGACCTCAACGACCAGTTGATGGCACCATACTTAATGCCCGTAAGGACAGACGCTTATATAAAAAAGTATACTTATTCCAATTGGCTGTGCTGAACGCTTATGTGCTATACAAAGAGCCAGGATGAACTGGATCCTTCCTTAAATTCCAGGAAGAGATCGTCACAGCCCTTTTATTTCCAGACGGTACTGTGCCCCAACTTCCCAATGCAAATGCAGTAAGCTGGCTGCATGAGAGACATTTTCACCCCAAAGAAAATGTTGTGTCTGTAGGAAACGCGGATATAGACGTGACACCTGCTATTATTGTCCCTCCTGTCCTGACCATCCTGGTCTTTGCATCTGTGAATGTTTTGAATGCTACCACACACTAGTATTAGCATAGGGTACAGCACTGCACAGACTAGAACACACTTTCACAGGGTCTCCAAAGATGCCATCGCATTTTGAGAGACCCAAACCTGGAACCAAACCATTACAGTTACAAATAAAAGTGTAAATAAAAACAAAAAAATATATATATAAAATAAAAAAGCCAAAAATAGTCGTTTTATTGTTCTCTCTCTCTCTATTCTCCCTCTATCTTGTTCTGCTCTTTTTTACTGTATTATATGCTTAACTGCAATGTTTTATTGTTACTATGTTTTATCATGTTTGCTTTGCAGGTATGAAATTCTTTTATACTTTACTGTTTTTTATTGTTAACCATTTTTTTGTTTTCAGGTACGCTATTCAGCTGCAACGCTGATTTATTTATCTTGACAGCAACAGAGTTTGCTCCCACAATACGTAAATCAGCGACTCCAGCACTGTAGGAGGTGATTTCACTATCCCAGTTAAAAAAAAAAAAGGAGCATATATGCCAAAGCATGGGGGCAGGGCTGGAGGGGTGATTTGCCCCTAACATTAGGGGCGAATTGCCCCCATGCATCGGTATATACAGTATTTTTTACGTTTTTTTGGCACAGATTGTTGTTTTATCGAAGTAATGTTTTATTGTTACCATTGTTTGCTTTTCAGGTACACCATTCAGCTGCAGCACTGATTTATTTATCTTGACAGCGTTTGCTCGCATGATACGTAAATCAGCGACTCCATCGCTGAGGAAGTGATTTCACCACCTTTAAAATAAAACGGTGCATGTATGCCCATCATTAGAAGTGGGTGGATGAAGGGCGGTATTCTAATGGTGGGCATACCCACCGATCAATATCTTTTTTTCATTTAGCCCACAGGCTGCATGAAAAAAAAAGAACATTACAATATATGCCCAACAAGGACCAGCAACGTACTGGTATGTTGTTGGACTTTGAGTGGTTATACCAGAATGATGCCTGCAGGTTTAGGTATCATCTTGGTATTATTCTTTTCAGCCAGCGGTCGGCTTTCATGAAAAAGAAATCCTAGTGGCTGATTAGCCACTAGACTGCTTTTACCACACTTTTTGCCTCAAGTTTAAGGAAAATTACAATATTTTTTTTCCCCACAAAGTTGTCACTAAATTATATATTGCTCAAACTACAGACATATGTGAAACTACACCCCAAAATACATTCTGCTGCTTCTTCTGAGTATGGGGATACCACATGTGTATGACTTTTTGGGAGCCTAGCTACTACAGGACCCCGAAAACCAAGCACCACCTTCAGGCTTTCTAATGGCGTAAAATGGTGATGTTGCTTCACCCTGAAATGTCAAGATAGCACAAACTGACCCAATTTTGAAAAGTAGACACCCCAAGCTATTTGCTGAGAGGCATGGTGAGTATTTTGCAGCTCTCGTTTGTTTTGGAAAATGAAGAAACAAAAAGGAAAATGTATTTTGTTTTTCTTTTTTCAATTTTCAAAACTTTGTGACAAAAAGGGAGATCTGCAAAATACTCAACATGTCTCTCAGCAAATAGCTTGGGGTGTCTACTTTCCAAAATGGAAGAAGATTACTGATGGAAACCACTCAGAGGAGTGTGCCACATCCCAATTCTAACATAGAAAAAACTTTTCATAGAAAAAAACAGAGGGGCAAGCTGATCTCACTCCGAGTGAAAATAGAGCCCTTGACCAGCTGGTTTCTCTGTTAGAGGAAAGCGACACTAGGGACTTGATTGATTTTATCGATCTACCTAGTGTCCTTTCCCTATCACAGGAAGCTGTATTGGGTACTACCCAAGACTAGGGATGAGCCGAACACCCCTCTGTTCGGTTTGCACCAGAACCTGCGAACAGACCTAAAGCTTGTGCGAACTTTAGAACCCTATTAAAGTCTATGGGACCCGAACGTTCAAAATCAAAAGTGCTAATTTAAAAAGGCTTATATGCAAGTTATTGTCATAAAAAGTGTTCCTGCCCCAGGGGACATGTATCAATGCAAATTTTTTTTTTTTAAAACGGACGTTTTTTCAGGAGCAGTGATTTTAATAATGCTTAATGTGAAACAATAAAAGTGTAATATTCCTTTAAATGTCGTAATGGGGGGGGGGGGGGTGTATAGTATGCCTGTGAAGGGGCGCGTGTTTCCCGTGCTTAGAACTGTCCCTGCACAAAGTGTAATTTTTGCAGGAAAAAAAGCTATTTAAAATCACTTGCGGCTAATGAATTGCCGGCTCCCGTAACACAGAGTTAGTAGAACAGTAGTAGAACAGTCATTCATTGAAAGTCATTGATAAAAAAAAAAGTCATTGATAAAAAAAAAAAAGTGTGGGGGTCCCCCCAAATTCAATTACCAGGCCCTTCAGGTCTTCTATGGATATTAAGGGAAACCCCGCTTCAAATAAAAAAAAAATGACATGGGGGTCCCCCTAAATATCCATACCAGACCCTTCAGGTCTGGGATGGATTTTAAGTGGAACCCCGGCCAAAAAAAAAAAAAAATGGCACGGGGTCCCCCTCAAAATCCATACCAGACCCTTATCTGAGCACGCAACCTGGCAGGCCGCAGGAAAAGAGGGGGGACGTGACCGCCCCCCCCTCCTGAACTGTACCAGGCCACATGCCCTCAACATTGGGAGGGTGGTTTGGGGGTCTGTGACCCCTCAAAGCACCATGTCCCCATGTTGATGGGGACATGGGCCTCTTACCCACAACTCTGGCCATTGGTTGTGGGGGTCTGCGGGCGGGGGCCTTATCGGAATCTGGAAGCCCCCTTTAACAAGGGGACCCCCAGATCCCGCCCCCCCGTGTGTGAAATGGTAAGGGGGTACAAAAGTACCCCCTACCATTTCACCAAAAAAGTGACAAAAATTTTAAAAATGACAGGAGACGGTCTTTGACAATTCCTTTATTAAAATCTTCTTTCTTCTGGTCTTCCTTCTTCCTTTCTTCATCCTTCGGTTTCTTCATCTTCCTCTTCCATCTTCTTCCATCTTCTTCCATCTTCTTCCATCTTCTTCCTCCTCCGATCCGCTTCTTCTTGCTCTGGTCTTCTCGTCCGGCATCTTTTTCCAAAAGAGCTGTCAGACGTAGCGAAGCCTCACACAACGGGAGCCTCCCATTGCGCGGAGCGGCCCAAGAAGAGACGCCGACGCCTTGGAAGAAGATGTACCCCCTTACCATTTCACACAGGGAGGGGGCTTCCAGATTCCAATAAGCCCCCCGCCCGCAGACCCCCACAACCAATGGCCAGAGTTGTGGGGAAGAGAACCTTGTCCCCAACAACATGGGGACATGGTGCTTTGAGGGGTCACAGACCCCCAAAGCACCCTCCCAATGTTGAGGGCATGTGGCCTGGTACGGTTCAGGAGGGGGGGCGCTCTCGTCCCCCCCTCTTTTCCTGCGGCCTGCCAGGTTGCGTGCGCGGATAAGGGTCTGGTGTGGATTTTGAGGGGGACCCCACGCCATTTTTTTTTTTGGACACTTTGTGCAGGGACAGTTTTAAGCACGGGAAACATGTGCCCCTTCACAGGCATACTATAGACACCCCCCAGGTACGAAATTTAAAGGAATATTACACTTATATTGTTTCACTTTAAGCATTATTAAAATCACTGCTCCTGAAAAAACGTCTGTTTTTAAAAAAATAATTTGCATTGATACATGTCCCCTGGGGCAGGACCCAGGTCCCCAAACACTTTTTATGACAATAACTTGCATATAGGCTTTTAAAATTAGCACTTGAGATTTCTCCCATAGACTTTTACAGGGTGCTCACGGCTTTTCGAATTTGCCGCAAACACCCCTAAATTGTTCGCTGTTCGCTGAACAGGTGAACAGGCAATGTTCGAGTCGAACATGAGTTTGACTCAAACTCAAAGCTCATCCCTACCCAAGACCTACCCTCTGGTTCTAAACTTAAGAAAAAATCTGCACTATTTCCACCCCCCAGTTTGAATCCAAATATTTTGGCTTTTCTGAAGTTGGTCAATGGGGAGATTGACAAACTTCATGTCCGCTCCCCTAGACCAAAAAACATCAGCATATCAGAAAAACAGGCTTTAAAATCTTTAAGCGATAATACTTTATTACAATCAAGCCAGCGGACAAAGGGGGCAACATTGTCCTTATGGACAATACCCAGTATGTTGCCATGTGTTTTAAAACTCTAAAAAACAAGAATTGGTATAGAAGGATAACTAAAGACATTGTTGAAAAATTTCATTTAGAGTACTACCATCTAGTTGACCGGGCCTATTCCAATAACGTGATCAACAAGACTGCATGGGAATATATCAGAACCAATTTCCCTAAAGTACCTAGCTTTTATTCATTGCCTAAAATCCATAAAGACGCAAAAAATCCTACAGGTAGACCAATCATGTCAGGCAGGGGGTCCATTAGTGAGAATGCCAGTTGGCTCATTGATGAGTATCTCAAACCGCATGTTGTCAGTTTGCAAAGACACCATTCACTTTTAAAAAATTATAGAGAACCTTGTGGTTCCTGAAGGTGCCTACCTGGTTACCATTGATGTGGAGGCTCTTTACAGCTCCATTCCCCATGACAAGCGAGTGGCAGCTGTAAAGCATACCATCAACCAAAGAAGTGATGTAGATTGGGGATGTAACGAGTTCATTTTGTCCCTCCTGGAATATATCTTACATCATAATGTCTTCACTTTTAATGGCTCCCACTACCTCCAGGTGCAGGGGGTAGCGATGGGGACTTGTTGTGCCCCATCATATGCCAACCTGTACCTGGGGGAGTGGGAGACAATGTTCCTTAATGATGAGGCCTTGTCAATATACACAGACCACCTTTTGGTGTGGTTTAGGTATATTGACGACATGTTCGCCATTTGGGACTGGAACTGCTCAATCTCTGCCTGGCGAGGATGAATTGCAATGATTTCAATCTAACCTATGTCCTCAAATGCCCATAGCATCTCTTTTCTTGATGTTCAGGTTACAGGAGATGTAGATGGCACACTCAGCACCAGCCTGTACCGCAAAGCCACCTCAGGCAACAATATTTTATATGCTACAAGTTTCCATCCTGAAACTCTAATCAGATCCAAACCAGTCAATACTTAAGAGTTAGATGCACTTGTACAAACAATGATGTCTTTAAAATTGAGGATGGCAAATTGCGTGACAGGCTGCTGCTGGGGGGATATTCTAACACATCACTGAAAAAGGCATTCAGACGGGCCACAACACACACCAGGCAGAACCTTCTTTATTCTCAGAGATATCCAAACCAGGAGAATCCTCTGAGAATTATAACCAAATACTGTAACCAACTCGAAAACTTGTCTCCAAGTTCTGTCACATTCTCACTATGGACCCAGGCCTGGGCCAGTTGATTCCAGAGGTACCCCTCTTCACCTTCAGGAGAGCAACATCCATTGCCTCTAGATTGGTGAAGAGTGAGTACGGGGGAGACAGGGAAGTGGACCACTGTAAATATAAAGGCACCTTCATGTGCGGCTCATGTGGCTATTGTAGATATATGGATATCAACAAAAGGCCCACCCTACCCAATGGTCCAACTTTCAAACCCTGGCATTTTGCAAATTGCAAGATGTTTGGGGTAGTGTATCTTCTCAGATGTGATTGCGGTTGCTTTTACATTGGGAAGACTAAGCTCCCCTTTTGGAAAAGAGCTTATCGACACATCAGAAGTATGCAAGTCTGTAACCCCGATTTGCCCCTGGGTAGGCATACAACCTTGGTTCACCGGGGCATTTTCCCTCGGATCAAATTTTTTATTTTGGATCGTATCCATCCCATACCAAGGGGAGGAGACTGGAACAAAAGTCTCCTCCAGCTTGAACTGCGTTGGATATATATGCTGAGAGCCACACACCCTCCCAGATTGAATGATGCGGTCTGCTTCAAGTCCTTTTTGGAGGGTTTCAATTCAGGCGGGATGGAAAAATAGAGAGTGAAATATGTATTATTTTCTCTCTGTTTGACATATTTGATCCATGAGTCCTTATGTTCTCTCTCCCCCTTTTCTCTTTACCGTTTCTTTGTTGTGTTTCCTTCCCTTCTTTCCCTTACTTTTTGCCGACATGCACTTACAGTGCATTTTATGTATATGACCAAAGCTCACCCATTGTGCCTCTCTCTTGTCCATGATTTTGTATTGCGTGTTCATCATGATAAGACTGTGGCATGGAGTCCTCTGCACATCTCCCCCTTTTTATGCACTTTGTGTTTATCATTGCTTTAATGAAGACTGACTTCAGAAGATGGATTTGTTATCCCCTTTTTACAATCAATGTTATATTATTGTGATACATTTTTTATAGTCGGGCAGGGTACCATTGATCAACACCCATCTCGTATGCACCTGGCGTGGCAAATGGTCTCTTTTCTAGAGACCACCTCGGTATGTGGAGTCCGCCATACCAAAGTGGACTGCCTCATTCCCTCTGTATACATGACGACATTGTCATCATAGGATGCCTTGCCATGCTGGTGGGACGTTGATGCGTTGCGTCCCTCCGTGGCATGTGGGCTTGACGTCACTGCGTGTGCACCGTCTATACGGCGCACGCGCGGCTGGTTCTGCGCATGCGCCATGTGGAGGTGCGGCGCATCCATGTCCCAGGGGGCCTGCCTATGGGATCATGGGAGGAGATGATCTATCCTCAGCTAATCCGCATTTGTGCGGATCACCTGTATGTTTGGGACCTTATTTATAGCGTGCTCACTTTGGGATGGGCAGGGAAATGGAGAGGACGATTCCTTTTGAACTGCTGGTAGACCACACTATTGGGAACAAGCTGTCTGGGTAACCTCATTATTACCATACACTATAGATGGTTTCCAATGTGCCTTGGTCTGTTTTCAAATACTTTGATACACAGTACCTTTATTCATACAGAAACTTATATATATTTTCTTTATACTTTTCTACTCTTTTTTAGGGTGCTCCTCACTTTGGCAATGTCAACACCAGATGGCATCTTCCCATTGCATGGGTCCACAGGTCCACAGGTCCTTGGATCGTCCTTTTCGTATTCTGTCCATCTACCTGTGAGTGATGTCACCGTTGTACTTAGGTACGTTCTACCATCAGGTTTGGGTTCAACCATGGAGGGGCAATGGTTTAATTTCTTCCTCCCCCCCCCCCTCTCTGTCCCCTCTCCACATATTGATAATCATTACGCTCTCTATGTTTATCTTCCCTCCAGCTTCCCTAACTACTGGGCCTCAGTGCATATGCCAGTTTTGCTGTCTGTCTGGATTTCCAGACTTCAGCGGATCTGTTGGGTGTGATCAGGGGATACTTATCCCCCTATTTTTCCCTTCCCTTCTCTTCTGTTTTGTCAAGTAAAATTGACCAGCAATTCAATGGATGGGATCTGCGGGAGACTCTATTTCACAGTGTCTTTCCTCTTTTTAATCTTTGTGGATGCCTCAATGTACTTGCAAAGTGATTATGTTGTAAGTAGAGCCATGCCTTTACTATTTTGTACGATTATTCATATTTGTTAGGTTTGTTTGGCTGACTGCTTTGCTTTTAAAATTCATAGATACTGCACTCCCTGTGAAAACCCCTGATGAAGGAGACAATTCATCTCTGAAACGTCGTTGGGTTAAGGAAGTTGTATCATTTCCCTTTGCATTCATTTTGTACA
Organism: Lithobates sylvaticus; assembly: GCA_028564925.1. Lineage (NCBI taxonomy): Eukaryota > Metazoa > Chordata > Amphibia > Anura > Ranidae > Lithobates > Lithobates sylvaticus. The sequence goes on along the minus strand of CM053030.1, from coordinate 304,112,914 downwards.
ATCTCTTGCATCCATGGTTATGTGTTATATATATGTACTTTTTTATTGATGAAACTTTAATAAATATTTTCTATTTTTCTACTTTTTGTCTATGTGGTAGTGCCTATAAAGTCCCAACCCCAGGGTGTTTCTCTTTTTCTGCTTTCCAAAATGGGGTCATTTGGGAGGGGGGGTTGTGCTATCTGGGCATTTCATAGCCTCCGAAACTGTCATAGGTAGTGAGGAGTGAAATCAAAAATTTACACCCTTAGAAATCCTGAAGGCAGTGCTTGAATTTTAGAGTTCTGTACGTGACTAGACTTCCAAAAAAGTCCTACACATGTGGTATCTCCATACTCAGGAGAAGCAGCAAAATGTATTTTATGGTGTTATTTAACATATGCCCATGGCATGTTTGAGCAATATTTCATTTCAGTTACAATTTTTTTTGTCATTTTTTCAAACACTTGTGACAAAAAAAATGTAATATTCAATGTGCTCAACAAGCCTCTTAGCAAATTCCTTGGGGTGTCTACTTACCAAAATGGGGTAATTTGTTTTTTTTTTGTACTGTCCTGCCATTTTAGCACCTCAAGAAATGAGATAGGCAGTCATAAACTAAAAGCAGTGTAAATTCCAGAAAATGTACCCTAGTTTGTAGACGCTATAACTTTTGCGCAAACCAATAAATATTTGTTCTTTTTTAATTTATATTGCAAAAAATAAAAATGGCAGAGGTGATCAAATACCACCAAAAGAAAGCTCTATTTGTGAGAAATAAAGGATGCAAATTTAGTTTGGGTAAAGCATTGAATGGCCGCGCAATTACCAGTTAAAGCAGCACAGTGCCAAATTGTAAAAAGTGCTCTGGTCAGGAAGTAGGTAAATCCTTCCGGGGCTGAAGTGGTTAATTGAGTAAACTGAAGTTAGAAGCTGATTGTCTGCTATGCACAGCTGCACCAGATTCTGAGTGCTCCAGTTTTAGTAAGTGTCCTTTCACACGGACGATTCACGAGGCGGAATCCACTTTGCTCAGCGAGGGATCGCTCCGCTAATCCGCTAACAGACCTGTCAGAGCCCTGCTCTCCTCTATGGGGAGAGCAGATGAAAACGGACCACCTGTCCGTTTTCATCTAATTCCATCTGATCCGCCATGAGGGATGGATAATAGGGTCTCCATTTGTCTGGATTTCACGGACAGGATCGGATAGCAGCGGGTGTCAACGGACATGTCCCCGCTGTCATCCGCTGCCCCATAGGGGTGAATGGAGGCTCCAATCAGGTCCGCCTGAAAAACTGACAGGTGGACCTGATCGGAAAGCCAATGTGAAAGGGGCCTAAATGTTCCCCACTATGATATATAAAATTGCTTCACAAGTTTTCTTTTTCTCAAGTTTTGCGTGCAATGTTTTTCTAAAACTGGCAAAAATGACACCAACACCTAAAGCCCAATTATTCAGTATAAAGTGCAGTCCGTATAGTATATATACTGCAGTTCAGAGTATATAGTGCAGTCTGTACAGTATATATACTGAAGTTCAGAGTATATAGTGCAGTCAGTGTAGTATATATAATGCAGTGTAGTGTAGTGTACAATATATACTATAGTGAATTGAAGTGGTTAAGGGGAACCCTATGACAGAATTAAGGAAAATAAATGGCATAGGTTTCCCCTCCCCCATTCCATACCAGGCCCTTTGGGTCTGGTATAGATTTTAACCACTTGCCGACCAAGGACGTCATATGACGTCCTTGACTTTAAGTGGTGATATCTGAATGATGCGTGCAGCTATTGGCATCATTCAGATATCATTTTTACCGGCCGGCGATTCTGTGCACCATAAGAACGATCATAGCGGCAGTTCCGCCGCCTGATCGTTCTTATAGGCAGCGGGAGGGGACGTCCCCCCCCTCCCGCCGCCATCCGGTGCTTCTCCGGGCTCTCCCGTGCCATCGGGGGCCCGGAGAAAGAATCGCTCGCCGCCGGATGACGAGCATAGAGATTTCCGGTGACCAGATGGTCACCAGTCATCTCTATGACCGTCGGAGGTCCGGGCGCGACGTTATGACGTCACGCCCGGTACCCGGATGTAAACAAAGCCGCGATCGCGGCTGTCAGCATGAGATCGGTAAAAAAAATTTACCGATCTCATGCTTTCAAGCCTGGAGGAGAGATGTGGGGTCTTATTGACCCCACATCTCTCCATAAAGAGGACCTGTCACATACATTCCTATTACAAGGGATGTTTACATTCCTTGTAATAGGAATAAAAGTGATCCAAATTTTTTTTTTTTTTTTTTAAAGTGTAAAAATAAAAAAAAGTAAGTAAAATAAAAATAAATAAATAAAAAAAAAAAAATTAAAACGCCCCTGTCCCCTGTAGCTCGCGATCAGAAGCTAACGCACACGCAAGTCCCGCCCGCATATGTAAACGCCGCTCAAACCACACATGTGAGGTATCGCCGCGTGCGTTAGAGCGCGTGCAACAATTCTAGCACTAGACCTCCTCCGTAACTCTAAACTGGTAACCAGTAAAAAATATTAAAGCGTCGCCTATGGAGATTATTAAGTACCGAAGTTTGGCGCCATTCCACGGTTGTGCGCAATTTTAAAGCGTGACATGTTTGGTATCTATTTACTCGGCGTAACATCATCTTTCATATTATATAAAAAAATTGGGCTAACTTTACTGTTTTCTTATTTTTTAATTCATGAAACTGTTTTTTTTCCCAAAAAAAGGCGTTTGAAAAATGATTGCGCAAATACCGTGTGAGATAAAAAGTTGCAATGACCGCCATTTTATTCCCTAGGGTGTCTGCTAAAAAAAACGTACTCAATGTTTGGGGGTTCTGAGTAATTTTCTAGCAAAAAAATGATGATGTTTACATGAAGGAAAATAGGCCAAAATAGGCCCGGTTGGCAAGTGGTTAACCACCTCACTACAGTGCATTTTCACCCCCTTCCTGACCAAGCCATTTTTCAGCTTTCAGCGCTGACGCACTTTGAATGACAATTGCGCGGTCATACGACACTGTACCCAAATGAAATTGTTATAATTTTTTCCCCACAAATAGAGCTTTCTTTTGGTGGTATTTGATCACCTCTGCGTTTTTTATTTTTTGCGCAATAAACAAAAGAAGAGCGACAAATTTAAAAAAAAAACAATATTTTTCACTTTTTGCTATACTAAATATCCCCAAAAAATATATAAAAAAACATTTTTTTCCTCAGTTTAGGCCGATACGTATTCTTCTACATATTTTTGGTAAAAAAAAAAATCGCAATTAGCGATTATTGATTAGTTTGCGCAAAAGTTATAGCGTTTACAAAATAGGGGATAGTTTTATAGCATTTTTATTAATATTTTTTTTTTTTTTACTAGTAATGGCGGTGATCAGCGATTTTTTATTGTGACTGCGACATTATGGCAGACACATCGGACATGTTTGACACATTTTTGGCACCATTGTCATTTACAGCAATCAAAGCTATTTAAATGCATTGATTCCTGTACAAATGACACTGGCAGTGAAGGGGTTAACCACTAGGGGGCGGGGAGGGGTTAATTATGTTCCCTAAGAGTGATTCTTACTGTGGGGGGAGGGGACTCACAAGGGGAGGAGACCGATCGGTGTTTCTCTGTACAGAGAACACACCATCGGCTCCTCTCCTCTGACAGGACCGTTGATCTGTGTGTTTACACACACAGATCCACGGTCCCGCTGTGTTACCGGGCAATCGCGGGTGCCCAGCGGACATCGCGGCCGCTGGGCATGCGCATCCCTGGAGTGCACAGAAGGGGAGGACGTCATATAACGCCCTCCCACTGTGAGAGCTGCGCCGCCTGGCCGTCATTTGACAGCCGGTGGTCGCAAGGAGGTTAAGGGTAACTCCATGCCAAAATATAAAAAAAATAAATTGGCGTGGGACCCCCCAAAATCCATACCAGACCCTTATCCAAGCATGCAACCTGGCAGGCCGCAGGAAAAAGGGGGGGTGAGAGAGTGCCCCCCTACTGAACCATACCAGGCCACATGCCCTCAACATGGGGAGGGTGCTTTGGGGTCCTATTGTTGATGAGGACAAGGACCTCATCCCCACAACCCTTTCCCAGTGGTTGTGGAGGTCTGCGGGCAGGGGACTTATCGCAATCTGGAAGCCCCCTTTAAAAAGGGGGCCCCAGATTTCCCCCCCTATGCGAATGGGTATGGGGTACATTGGAGATATTAATAACAAAGTTTTACAAATTGAGACCAATGAATTTTTACAATAGAAGCTATGATCCCTCAATGAAAACATTTGTTTTTCCCCCTTTTTAAAAGATGAGTAGAAGTAGGGGTTAACAACTATAGGGGTCTCTCCATTTTCCTCTTTTTTTCCTTTTTTCCTTTTTTTTCTCTATAGTTTAATTTGGAATTATTTGTAACTTTCAAAGCCATCAAGGTTCTGAACTAAAAATCATGATATGTTATATTATAGTTAATTAATGAAGGATATTTTATATTATTTATGCAGATTGTAAGCTTTCTTTGGGGCGGTAAATAGGAATTCAACCTCCCCCTTTTTCCTTTTTCATTGGGGGTTTTGTTTGTACCTTTGGAGGGCTGCCTGCATCTGTGTTTTCTCCCAACCCGTGCCCCCACTCTAATTGCAGAAAGGATTGTCCATCCCCATCCGGGATGAATTCCGGGAATGGGGAAAGTGTGGGCGGTCTGTCTTGCAATGCTTTCCATCAGAGTGCACTTCACAGTGGAAGGCATCCAGCGGGTACTTCTGGGAAAACTGTGTAAGTGAAGCGTACTTGCGTCACTTCCAAGCCACCGTCAGATCGATAGGTGGAGTGATATAATTCCTATACATAACATGCATGAGGTTTGCCCGTATCCTGCCTGTGAAGTGGTGCATCTTTACAATATATACAATCTACTTTATCAAAACTGTAATTTACAAAGAAAAAGGGGCTGCTTAAATTACCAGCTCAGGGAACTTTACTTTTGTTTGTAAAAACAAATGACCAGGGATTCCTTTCATCTATTTTAGACCCTTATCTTAGATAAGCCCCAAAACACACAAAAGGATATGGGGCCCCCATAAAATACCATACCAGACCCTTAGCCTTGATGAGTATCTGGTATGGATGTCAAGAGGGATAACATTTTAAAAAAAAAGAAGAAAAGGCAGACAGCGTGGAGTCTCAAAAAAGGCCCCCAAATATTGTAGTGACTACCTAACTACTTTAATGCCCCACACACGGTCAGACAATCCGACCACAAAATCCTTCAGATTTTTTCAGACGGATTTTGGCCAAAACTTGTCTTGCATACACACGGTCGCACAAAGTTGTCGGAAAATCCGATCATTCCGAACGAGGTGACGTACAAAATGTACGATGGGACTACGAAGAGGCCAGTAGCCAATAGCTTTCGTCCCCAAATGTATTCTGAGCATGCGTGGCACTTACGATACACACGATCGGAAAAAGTTAGATCGGATTTTGTTGTCGGAAAATTTTAGGTCCTGCTCTCAAACTTTTTCCGTCGGAAATTCCGACGGAAAAAGTCCGCTAGAGCCCACACACGATCGGCTTTTTAGACAACATAATCCGATCTGAATTTTTCCATCAGAATTTCCGACCGTGTGTACGGGGCATAATACATTTACTAGGACACATTTTGAACAGTTCCTATCTACCAAAAAATCTTTTTACCAGTTATTAATTTAAAAGTGTGTAACTTGGTCTATCCCAGGGATATGCAATTAGCGGATGCTGTTGCAAAACTACAAGTCCCATCATGCCTCTGCCTCTGGGAGTCATACTTGTGGCTGTCAGAGTCTTGCTATGCCACATGGGACTTGTAGTTCTGCAACAGCTGGAGGTCCGCTAATTGCATATCCCTGATCTATTTCTTTCCAAGTGGTTGAAGCCTTTGTAAAGATGGTCCAGTGTACTGTTTATTGTTTGAGTTGGCAACAATAACTTAAGAGGTACGTGACTGGGACTTTTTGATGATGAAAAAATAGCTTTATGCTGTGCACACACGACCGGACTTTTCAACTGAGTTTTGATGGACTTCCGTCGAATCGGACTTATCTACACACAATCACACCAAAGTAATACAGTGGGTGTATTGTGCCATCTGCACAGTGTACACACCTGAAGCTACCCCAATTGCTGTTTGTGACGGAACATCCCTACACTCGGCTTGAGGGCTTCCCGCCAGTATACCGCTTCCTAAGTCCTGGAACATGAGTCCAACGGATCTGGCTATAGGAACCCCCAAGAACTAGACAACACCAGTCTTGGAGTACATCAGGAATAACTTTTATTTGAGATGTCACACAAATATATACAGCCGGATGACTAAAACCTAACCTAATTAGCATGAGCTAATTATCTAATCATTGACCCAGACTAGTTAACTGAGAGATAAGACTTTTCAGGGTACGTCTCCTAGCTCACTTGACTGACTATTCAATACACATTACCATATTACCATAAACATCAACACAGGGTTAATTAGCACAACAGCAATGTGTGAAATATTCTTACAAGCCAGACTAGACTCATTTACACATCAGACAGGTGGCTGGAGTTCATGACATTAGCATCTGACAGCTTGTGTCCCAACAGTGCCATTCAGTCTATTGCTAATATGGCAAATACATATCCAGTGTCTTGGGAGGGGACGGCATGGACCTGAATCCAAGTAACACCAGCTCAGGGGTCCCCAGGCATGCAGCTCAAGGAGCACCGTTCCCCCAAATGCCAGGGCCCATAATCGCAAGGCAAGAGGCTCACATTCAGTCCCCTCCAACAGCCTCTGTCCCGGCTAGGTCTGTCACATTTCTCCCCTTTCGGCAGGAGACTAACACAGGAGGAGACCCCAGACGGGTTGACTCCGAAGTTAGTCCATAGTTCCAGTCCTCTAATGCCTGTACCCACACAGTACCCCAAACAAATTGTTTCAAACAGTGCACTACTCACCCAGCCAACCTCTGCCTCTCTCATAGAACATACCCGCTGCTGGGGGGGAAGTGCGGACTGGTCCTTCCTCCTGGAGTCCCTTTAGCCGCAGGAGAGAAGACAGGGTGGCTGGGCTCAGTCTGTCATGCTGTTGGGCATATGAGCCTACTGCCCAGCATCCCGGGGGTATACAGGTGGAGACTGAATTCCCATCCACCTTTACAGGAAATCTGTCCTGTGTTAGTTGTGGGCAGAGGTCAGCAGCGCTCTGTTCCGTTGCCAGCAGTTCAGCTGGGCGTAGGAGCTTCCCTACATCATCTGCTCCAGCTAAATGTTGGGGAGAGAGGCCGACTGCCCCAGCTCCCTGGAACTCCGCAGCTGTTACCAGTGCTAGGCAGAGGTTGGTAGCACTCTGCCCCGTTTCCAGCACTTCTGCTGGTTTTCTGTTAGTGGAGACCACAGGCCCATCCACCGACACCAGATCAAGCTGCAGTTGTGAGGTGACAACTGCATTCTCTCCTTGGATCCTGATCTGTAACTCGTGATGGACTGCCACCTCCTCACCCTGGCCTCCAGAATTGCTGTAGGTGTGGGGCAGAGGTCTTGGACTCTCTGTCCAGTTGCCAGCACTTATGCTGGGGGTTTGCTAGGTGGTTCCTCCTCTACAGAAACGTCTATTAAATCCCAAGTCTCTGGAATTGCTAAAAGTGTGGGACAGAGGTCTTGGACCCTCTGTTCCGTTACCAGATATTAAGCTGGAGAAGTTTGTTGTAACTCCATAGATGCTGCTGGCAGAAAATCACATGTCCCTGTCAAGGTTGTGGGAGAAAGGCCGACTACCTCTTCTCTCAAGAAGGCCGAAGCCACTGTTGGTGCTGGGCAGAAGTTAGCAGAGCTCTGACCAATTGTCAGCACTTCCGCTTTGGGGACGACAATCTTCCAGAGTTTCCACTGCCGATTCTCTGGCATGCTGCTGAACGTGTTCTAGCAGTTTCCTGTATGCCCTTTCCAGATGCTGTTCCTTCCTTAACATATGGTCCAGATCAGGTTTAAGCTCTGAGACCCCTGCAAGACTGAGCATAGCCTCTCTATATTCTCGCAGGTCCTCAAGGGTAGGTTCCCCTTCATCGCCAAACACAAAACAATCCTGTAAGGCTCTCCCACAGCAATCCAGGGCCTCCAAAGTCATATCCCTCCGGAGAGCATTCTGTTGGCTCCCCTAAATATCCCTGCTCTGCATGCCATTGCAGAGCCCGATAATGATTGTCCAGCTCTATCTCCTGCTGGACCAGCCTGTCCAACTCAGTCACCCATTGCTCCTGGGGCTGCTCTCCAAGGAATGCCATCCGCAATGCCCGTTTGTTTACTGGCCCGTTGCTCTTGGGTTGGAAAGCAATTGCCCTGTTTTATACCAGCGAGCTGGAGGGCTCCAATCCAGAGCTCCACCCGAATCTGCTGCCTGAGCACCAGGTATTCATCCTCAGACACAGTCCTGGTGTATGCTGAATGGACGATCCGCAGCAGCCCCGGGAACTCCGATGCCAGATCCATATCTCCGCTGGGGTGACCGAAGTCTGCTATCCTGATCTTGGATCCCGGTGGAGGTTTGGATGTCCCAACTGCAGGAAGCACGATCCCACTGCTTGCCAACAATGTGACGGAACGTCCCTACACTCGGCTTGAGGGCTTCCGCCAGTATACCGCTTCCTAAGTCCTGGAACATGAGTCCAATGGATCTGGCTATAGGAACCCCCAAGAACTAGACAACACCAGTCTTGGAGTACATCAGGAATAACTTTTATTTGAGATGTCACACAAATATATACAGCCGGATGACAAAAACCTAACCTAATTAGCATGAGCTAATTATCTAATCATTGACCCAGACTAGTTAACTGAGAGATAAGACTTTTTAGGGTACTTCTCCTAGCTCACTTGACTGACTATTTAATACACATTACCATATTACCATAAACATCAACACAGGGTTAATTAGCACAACAACAATGTGTGGAATATTTTTACAAGCCAGACTAGACTCATTTACACAACAGACAGGTGGCTGGAGTTCATGACATTAGCATCTGACAGCTTGTGTCCCAACAGTGTCATTTAGTCTATTGCTAATATGGCAAATACATATCCAGAGTCTATGTGTCTTGGGGGGGGGGGGGGGGGCATGGACGTGAATCCAAGTAACACCAGCTCAGGGGTCCCCAGGCATGCAGCTCAAAGAGCACCGTTCCCCCAAATGCCAGGGCCCATAATCGCAAGGCAAGAGGCTCACATTCAGTCCCCTCCAACAGCCTCTCCCGGCTAGGTCTGTTACACTGTTGTTCTGCTCATCCTATCCACAGGCAGCTGTTGCTAATACAGTGGGTGTATTGTGCCATCTGCACAGTGTACACGCCTGAAGCTACCCCAATTGCTGTTGTCCTGCTCATCCTATCCGCAGGCAGCTGTTGCAAATACAGTGGGTGTATTGTGCCATCTGCACAGTGTACACGCCTGAAGCTACCCCAATTCCTGTTGTTCTGCTGATCCTATCCGTAGGCAGCTGTTGCTAATACAGTGGGTGTATTGTGCCATCTGCACAGTGTACACGCCTGAAGCTACCCCAATTGCTGTTGTTCTGCTCATCCTATCCGCAGGCAGTTGTTGCTAATACAGTGGGTGTATTGTGCCATCTGTACAGTGTACATGCCTGAACCTACCCCAATTGCTGTTGTTCTGCTCATCCTATCCGCAGGCAGCTGTTGCTAATACAGTGGGTGTATTGTTCCATCTGCACAGTGTACACGCCTGAAGCTACCCCAATTGCTGTTGTTCTGCTCATCCTATCCGCAGGCAGCTGTTGCTATTACAGTGGGTGTATTGTGCCATCTGCCCAGTGTACACGCCTGAAGCTACCCCAATTGCTGTTGTTCTGCTCATCCTATCCGCAGGCAGCTGTTGCAAATACAGTGGGTGTATTGTGCCATCTGCACAGTGTACACGCCTGAAGCTACCCCAATTGCCGTTGTTCTGCTGATCCTATCCGCAGGCAGCTGTTGCTAATACAGTGGGGGTATTGTGCCATCTGCACAGTGTACACGCCTGAAGCTACCCCAATTTCTGTTGTTCTGCTCATCCTATCCGCAGGCAGCTGTTGCAAATACAGTGGGTGTATTGTGCCATCTGCACAGTGTACGCCTGAAGCTATCCCAATTGCTGGTGTTCTGCTGATCCTATCCGCAGGCATCTGCAGTAATTACAGTTGGTATACTGTGTACTCTGCACAGTGTGCACATAAAGCTACCCCAATTGCTGTTGTTCTGCTCATCCTATCCGCAGGCAGCTGTTGCTAATACAGTGGGTGTATTGTGCCATCTGCCCAGTGTACACGCCTGAAGCTACCCCAATTGCTGTTGTTCTGCTCATCCTATCCGCAGGGAGCTGTTGCTAATACAGTGGGTGTATTGTGCCATCTGCACAGTGTACACGCCTGAAGCTACCCCAATTGCTGTTGTTCTGCTCATCCTATCCGAAGGCAGCTGTTGCAAATACAGTGGGTGTATTGTGCCATCTGCACAGTGTACACACCTGAACCTACCCCAATTGCTGTTGTTCTGCTCATCCTATCCACAGGCAGCTGTTGCAAATACAGTGGGTGTATTGTGCCATCTGCACAGTGTATGCATGAAGCTACCCCAATTGCTGGTGTTCTGCTGATCCTATCCGCAAGCAGCTGCAGTAATTACAGTTGGTGTACTGTGTACTCTGCACAGTGTGCACATAAAGCTACCCCAATTGCTGGTGTTCTGCTGATCCTATCCGCAGGCAGCTGTAGCAATTACAGTCAGCGTATTGTGCCATCTGCACAGTGCACGCCTAAAGCTATCCCAATTGCTGGTGTGCTGCTGATCCTATCCGCAGGCAGCTGTAGCAATTACAGTGGGCGAATTGTGTCATCTGCACAGTGTACGCCTAAAGCTACCCCAATTGCTGATGTGCTGCTGATCCTATCCGCAGGCAGCTGTAGCAATTACAGTGGGTGAATTGTGCCATCTGCACAGTGTACACGCCTAAAGCTACCCCAATTGCTGGTGTTCTCATAATAATAATACTACAGGCAGGCAGTTGATTCTGCTAGCTGCAGTATATCAGTATATACGTCCCAGCTTTGTGCAGCTACATCTCCCTGTAGGCCATTAGTATGTCTGGAAGGCCAACAAGGAGAGGCAGACAGTCACAAGGCAATAAAAGAGGGCAAGCAGGCTATGTGTCTAGAGGCAAAAGTGCTGGTCGTGGACACGGTACATCCTCATCAGCACGTGGCCATGGGACACGCTCTTCCTTTTTTTCATCAGCTGGACGTGTTGAGCCGCAACATGCCGAAGACTTGGTAGAGTGGATGACCAAGCAGTCCTCATCCTCCTCATCCTCTCTCACCCAGGCTCAGGGTACTGGCAAAGCAGCTGCCAATGCGGCCTCATCCCTAGGCTCAATGGCATCAGTCACTCCTTCCCTAGCCCCACCATGTCCTCCTGAGGAGTCCCCCGAACTGTTTGAGCACAGTCAAACACTGCAACCCCTCACAGAAACTCTAGTTGGAGCGCAGGAATGAGCCCTGCTGCAAAGTATTGCATCAAAAATTGTAATTACACGCCCCTGTTAAACAGGAGCTGAAAAATTGGGCCTTAGCCACTGGTGGCGGCGCCCAGAACCAAAAATGTTCTTACAAGCTATCAGCATGATCATTGAGGAGGAAGAGGATAGTCAGTCAGCATAACAGGATAGTCAGTCAGCATCAGCATAGGCTGTCTTGAAGGGATCTGACATTTCAAAAAAAATTATTCGGTTACATCAGCATCAGGTGCTTGGTAGCTGGTGGTGATCCAAGACTGATTCATTTTTGTGAAGGTCAGTCGATCAACCGAGTCGGTGAACAGGCACACCCTTTGATCGGTTACAAAGCCTCCAGCAGCACTGAATGTGCGTTCTGAAAGAACGCTGGATGCAGAACAGGCAAGTAGTTCAATTGCATACTGTGCAAGCTCTGGCCAGTGATCCATCCTCAAGACCCAGTAACCCAGAGGATTTTCGGTGGGAAAGGTGTCCAAGTCTGACCTTGCCCCAAGGTATTCCTGGACCATGTAAATCAGACGCTGGCGATGGTTGCTTGAACCTTGGGGCTGTGGACTAAAAATTGTCGCATCGGTCAGATGTCCACCTTCTCCTTCTGTGACTGACTGAAGCCTCAGCAACACGTTGTCCAGGACCAGGAATTTGGAACCTCCCAATCTCTGGGAACGCGTTACACAGACCTTTCTGAAAGGCCTTCCGAAGATGTTTCATCCTCTGCTCCCTCTGTGACGGCAAGATAATGTCCGCAACCTTACCCTTGTAACGTGGATCAAGGAGGGTTGCCAGCTAGACGAATACGAGGATCCTTCCGCAGGCTTTGCAGGATCAGGAAGTCCATGCAGCGTAGGTTAGCTGAGGCATTCGGTCCTCTGGGTCACTAAGGACGACATGATCAGCAGCCACCTTCTCCCAAGTCCACGGGTTTCTTGAGACTGTGAATGATCCCTAAAAGACTGCTGCTGATGCTGAGTGCCAGGCTCCATCTCCATGCTGACACAATCCTCCTCCTCCTCTTCCTGTGTGATCGGCGGGCCAGCAGGAACACTGTCTGGATAAAGGGGGCCTTGGAAGTTAAGGAAGTTCTCCTTCCTGCCTCTGTTCTGCCTCAAGTGCTCCGTCCATTCTCCCATGCAACGTGTGCTCCAACAGGTGGACAAGAGGGACAGTGTCACTGATGCATGCACTGTCACTGCTCACCATCCTCGTGGCCTCCTCAAATGGTGACAGGACAGTGCATGCATCCCTGATCATGGCCCACTGGCGTGGGGAAAAAAAACAAGCTCCCCTGACCCTGTCCTTGTGCTGTAGTCGCACAGGTACTCATTGATGGCCCTCTGCTACGTGTGCAGCCGCTGCAGCATGGCCAACGTTAAGTTCCACCTGGTGGGCATGTCACAGATTAGGCGGTTCTTGGGCAGGTCAAATTCCTTTTGGAGGTCAGCCAACCGGGCACTGGCATTATATGACCGGCAGAAATGCACACAGACTTTTCTGGCCTGCCTCAGGACATCCTGTAAGCATGGGTACCTGCTCAAGAACCGCTGCACCACCAAGTTAAGGTCGTGAGCCACACAGGGCACATGGGTCAGTTGTCCCTGTCAGAGGGCGGAGAGGAGGCTGGTGCCATTGTTGCAAACCATCATTCCTGGCTTAAGCTGGCGTGGCATCAACCACCTCTCAGCCTGCCCCTGCAGAACTGACAGAACCTCTGCCCCAGTGTGGCTCCTGTTCCCCAATCACACCAGCGCAAGCACCTCATGCCTTCTTTTTGCCTGCATAATTGCGTAGCCCCTTGAATGCCTAAGGAGCACCGCTGGTTCCGAGGACAAAGTACAGGAAGAGGCCATGGAGGAAGAAGGGGGTGGAGGAGAGAGGTGTGTCAGAATCACCAGGAGTAGCATTTTGGAGGCGTGGTTTGGAACAACCTCCAACACTACTGCACCTTGTCCTGCATCCTTCCCAGCTACCAGAAGAGTCACCCAATGCACCGTGAAAGATAGGTAATGTCCCTGTCCATGCCTGCTGAACCATGAGTCAGCAGTAATATGCACCTTACCGCTGACCGCCCTGTCCAGCGAGGCCAAGACATTGCCTTCCACATGCCGGTAGAGAGCCGGAATCGCCTTCCATGAGAAAAAGTGGCATTTGGGAACCTGCCACTGAGGAACCGCACATTCCACAAACTCACGGAAGGGGGCAGAGTGCTAGCAATTTAGCCAAGCTAGCATTCAACCAGCTGGCATGTGGATGGCTAGGAGTGAACTTCATTTGACAGTGCAGCAGCTGTGGCAGGGATGTTTGCCTGGTACAATCGGATGTCGGTGTAGATTGCCCGCAAGTACTTGACTGTGACACACCTAATTCTACACCTTCATTCCTCTCAGTGCAGGTTTCAGAGAGGACTGAAGATATAGTGGGGTTGGAGATCCCAGCTGATGAGGAGCAAGGAGAGGTCCGCTTTGTTCTTTTGTGTGGGTCTTTTATGTACGCTTGCCAACGAACTACATGGCAGGTCGACATATGTCTGGTCAAGCATGTGGTGCACAAGCGGCTGATGTTTTGGCCAAGCGTGATACGCTTGAGACATATGTTGCAAATAGCAGAGGTGCGATCTGATGCACTTGTCTCAAAAAAGGCCCACACCAAAGAACTTTTGGAATAACGCGCAGAGGCAGTGCCCTGCACATGCCCAGCTGTGCGGTGTGATGCAGTCGGTGTGCTGCCCTTAAGCTGGCCCCTGGAGGGCATCCTGCCTCGTTAGAGATGTGCCTTCTCCTCCTCCTCCTCTCTCCTATCAGGCACCCATATGGAATCAGTGACCTCATCATCCCCTCCCTCCTCATCACTGGAGCAAACCTGGCAGTATGCTGCAGCTGGGGGAACATGACTGCCAGATTGCTGTCCTTCTTGGGCATCCCTTCGCTCTGGGCTCACGTTACTGCCTTCCTCTAGCTGGGTATCATCATCAGAGCCTTCAAAACGCTGGGCATCCTCATGGATCATGTACTAAGGCCCAATTTTTCTGCCCTGTTCGACAGGTGCATGTAATTACAATTCTTGATCTAATATTTCACAGCAGGGCCCATTCCTGCGACCACCAAGGGTAACTGTGGGGGCTTACAGTTATGTGGCAACACCTCCAGCACCACCAAAGGCCCAATTTTTTGCCCTGTTCAACAGGTGCATGTAAATACAATTCTTGATATAATATTTCACAGCAAGGCCCGTTCCAGCGCCCACCAAGAGTAACTGTGAGGACTTACAGTGTTGTGACACCAGCACTACCACCAAAGGCCCAATTTTTCTACTACTGTTCAACAATGGCATGTAATTACAATTCTTGATATAATAGTTCACAGCAGGGTGTTCCAGCGCCCACCAAGAGTCACTTTGAGGGCTTACAGTGTTTTGGCAACACCAACCCCTTAGGCCCAAATTTCTGCAGAGCATATAGGGCAGGCCCCTACTTTCAAACATCCAACTTACAAACGTCTCCTACTTGCAAACAGAAGGAGACAACAGGAAGTGAGATGAAATCTACCCCTAGGAAGGGAAATTCTCTCCTGTAAGAGTTGATATGGGAAAAACGTGTCTCCTCTCCACTGATGCTTTATCCCAATCCTTGTTTTATTATAAACAGCAAAAAAAAATGTTACAGGGGTGATAACCCTTCCCTATGTGTCCCAAAAAGTGTAAAAATCGATTTTTGGACTAGAGCTACACTTTAAAAATGTACCAGTACAAAATTACAAACAGATTCTACTTAACAACAAACCTACACAGTCCCTGTCTTGTTAGCACTGCCTGTATACTGCTGTTCAGAGTATATAGGGCCTAGTGGCCCCACGCCTTTCCTTTTTTTAATTTGGGTACGGGGTTCCCCTTAATATCCATACAAGACCCAAAGGGGCCGGTAATGGGCAGGGGGGGACCCATGCCATTTTTCTCAATGATCTTCATCAATATTGCCGGGACCAGACATTACACAGTTTTAAATGACTTTTTTTCCGTTAGAAATGTCATTTTATGCAGGGACTGTTCTAAACACGGGAAACACATGCCACTTCATAGGCATACTATAGACACCCCCCAGGTACGATATTTAAAGGAATATTTCACTTTTGTTTTCACTTTAAGCGTCATTAAAATCAGTGCTCCCAAAAAAACGGCTGTTTTTAAACGTTTTTTTTTTTTTTTTTTTTTTTTTTGCATTGATACATGTCCCCTGGGGCAGGACCCGGGTCCCCAAACCCTTTTTAGGACAATAACTTGCATATTAGCCTTTAAAATTAGCATTTTTGATTTCGAACGTTTGAGTCCCATAGACTTTAATGGGGTTCTAAAGTTCACGCAAATTTTCGGTCTGTTCGCAGGTTCTGGTGTGAACCGAACCGGGGGGGTGTTCGGCTCATCCCTACTCCTTACCTAAATTATCCAAAATATGGGATCCTTGGGGTGACTCTCCATTCAATCCAGAGACGATATCCCATACATCTGATTCAAAGTCATACACTCAGCCAGTCCCTACATACTCAAATGATCTAATCCTATTCCTATTAATATATATACACAATGCTGAAATCCATGGTGTACCCCCCCCCCCCCTTTTTTTTTCTTTTTCTTTGTTCCTTGATATATTGTCTGGCTTATGATTCATTTACTCACAATGTCTTAGGTCCAACCTAGATGACAGTTCTTTTGAATGTTTATACAAATGTCATAAGAGATGGACTACACACTATCAAGAGATTATCATATGTATATTTTACCTTCCAATATGATATGCTTCTCTCTTTTTTGTATACGACTGTTACAACATATTGGTATTGTATTTTTGCTTAAAAAAAAAACAAATAAATATACAATTATAAAAAAATTGGGGGTAATCTATTATCAGATACTCTTTAAGACCGGAATTTTCAACCCTCAGAACCCCTTAGAATCTAATTGTGCCAGGAACTGATTTTTGAATCAACTGCTGCAGCTTAACCACTTCAATACAGGGCACTTATACCCCCTTCCTGCCCAGGCCAATTTTCAGCTTTCAGAGCTGTCGTACTTTGAATGACAATTGCGTGGTCATGCAACACTGTACCCAAATGAAATTGTTATAATTTTTTCTCCACAAATAGAGCTTTCTTTGAGTGGTATTTGATCACCTCTGCGTTTTTTATTTATTGCACTATAAACAAAAGAAATGTGACAAGTTTGAAAAAAAAAAACACAATATTTTTTACTTTTTGCTATAATAAACATCCAAATTATTATTTTTTTTAAACAAATTTTTTCCTCAGTTTAGGCCGATACGTATTCTTTTACATATTTTTGGTAAAAAAATTGCAATAAGCATATATTGATTGGTTTGAACAAAAGTTATAGCGTCTACAAAATAGGGCATAGATTTATAGCATTTTTATTATTTTTTTTTATTTATTTTTTTTTGCTGCATTTTTAATTTCTTTTTTGAGTTTTAAAAGAATTTTATCGTAAATAGTAACAATACAAGATTATAAAAGTAAACAAAAGAAACAAGTTACCCCGAAAAGGGTCAGTACAGAGGTCAGTTTACAGACAAAAGCATTCGGTAGTTTGCTTGGAAGGTTGTATTCTGCCACCGAGTAACTTATCGAGTGAAAAAGAGGGTGTTAAGTAGTCGGTTGACATAGACTCTGTTCCCATTGGGTGGGATTGAATAACTCTAAGTTAAATATCAGGAGACATAGAATCAGCGTCTGCTCCCCAACACCCTGCGCTCCCCCAAAGGGATCTTGCTGTGCGTGGAACGATCAGGGACCAGCGCCTCAGGTAGGACCAGTGTAAAAGGCTGGAGTCACTGCTCCCTAGAATGGGATGCTAACCCCTTACAGCTTTTGACCACCCAAATGAAGGGGAGAAGCTGAGAAGTAGCCTGTTGAAGCTATGGTTACAGCAATTTACCAAGTGGGCTGCCCCTCTGTACCTTCGAACATCAAAACTGATTAAACTAATTTGGGTCCCTGTGCGAGCCGGGACCCTCCGAGTCAGAATTAGAGGAGAGAGAGAAAGACAGAGGAAGATAAAGGAAAGTGAAAGAGGAGGAGAGGTACAGAAAGAGAGGGGTAAGAGGGGAGAGGAGGGAAGGTGGGGAGGGGTCAGTTTGGGACCCTCGCGGAGAAGGAATGAGGATCATGTGCTACTCCATTAAAGGGATTGTCAGCACTTTCTCATTGGGGGATCAGTGAGATACCCACATATTGAGCCCAAGGTTCCCAAATGAGACGGAATTTTTCTGCTGAGTCTAGTAAGGTGTTGGCGATTTTTTCCTGTGACATTATCCACAAAATGTATTGTTTAGCTCGGCGGAATGAAACTGACGGCGACTTCCAGGCGTGAGCTATGGTAATCTTGACACCCAGGAGGATAAAATGGATGAGCAAGCGGGTCAATTTAGGAACCTGTGGGATAACGTTGTTTAGGAGAGCTATGGTCGGGTCCTGCGTTACATTGCAGCCCGTAACTCTGCGGATGAGATTAAAAACTTTGTTCCAAAATCCCCTAATTTTAGGGCATCCCCAGATAGTGTGGAGGAGAGAACCTAGGAGGCCACATCCCCTGAAGCAGAGGGGTGAGGACTGTGGATAAAATTTGGAAAGGCGGGTAGGGACCAGATACCATCTAGAGATCACCTTAATGTCAGCTTCCATAAGGGAAGTGTTTAGGATACCTTTATATGAGCGTGTAAAGTTCATGTGCCAAGGGTCCAGATCCCATTCGAACTGGAGGTCTTGCTCCCACCTCAACATATAGTTCGCTTTGCCCTGTGGTTCAGCTAACGCTGAGTAGATCAGGGAGATATCTCCCCTGACGCCCATGGCTGAGGAGCACCAGAGTTCATATTGAGTGACTGAGAAGAAATGCAGTAGCTGATAGTATCGGTAAGTTTCCGAAGGGGGCATTTCTAACTTAGAGATGCAATACGTGAGTGAGATGGGGCCGTCATTATTAAAATATTGTCCAATCCTGTACAGGCCTTTATCGAGCCACCATCCAAAAGCCTTGATGTTCAATCCCGGTTGAAATTGGGGGTTGTGGAAGATGTGAGCAAGGGGATGCCAGGGAGATGTCAGTGAGGTGTGTTTGTGAAGGGAGTCACAGAGGGACATTGAGTGTGATAGGGTGGGCGATAGGATCGCCGGGCGATCTTTGCGTGTTCTCCAGACTAGGTAGTCCAGTGTGTGGTTGGGGGTGGCCTGTCTCTAAATCTCCACCCAGTCAGGTTTCGGGCTCCTAGAGTAAATTGTGGAGAATTGGCAGAGTTGAGCGGCTTGGTAATATTTCCATAGATTTGGAAGGCCCAGCCCCCATTTTTTCTTTGCCCTGTACAGTACTTTATTGGAGAGTTGATGACCCTTACCCCCCCAGATGAACCGAATGACGGTGGATTGGAATCTGTCTAGATCCCGCTTTTTTACCGGGATCGGCAGAGACCTGAAAAGATACAGCAGTCTGGGGAGGAGGGTCATCTTTACTGAGTTGACTCTGCCCAGCCAGGACAATTTGTAGAGAGACCATTGCGCTAAATCATCTGAAAGTCTTTTCAGCATGGGGGTATAGTTATGTAGATATAGGAGGTCTACCTTAGGGTTAAGGAAGACCCCTAAATAGGGGAGGAGGAGGAAAACCAGGAGAAAGGGAATTTGGCCTTGAGCCTATTAACTACATCTTGGGGGACCGTGATGTTAAGGGCCATTGATTTTGCCATGTTGATTTTGAGACCTGAGACCGATCTGAAAGTGTTGAGGAGGTTAAGAGCCTTAGGAGTCGACTCAAGGGGGGAGGTGAGGAAAAGAAGGACATCGTCCGCGAAGAGAGCACATTTGTGCGTCTGATTGCCGCAATCGACCCCACGGATATCGGGGTCTTGTCTGATTGCCAGTGCTAGGGTTTCTATCGCTATGGCGAAGAGAATGGGAGAAAGAGGACAGCCCTGTCGGGTACCTTTCAGAATTGGGATTTGGTTGGAGAGGTGACCCTGCAGCTTAATCTGGGCTTTCGGGGAGGAGTATAGGGAGGATAATGTGTAGGAAATCTGGGCCGAAGCCCCAACGGCGTAAAATGGTGAATAGATATGGCCAGGTAACCGTATCGAAGGCCTTCTGGAGGACAATGGAAAGTATGTAACCTGATTGTGCTGAGCCGCCGTCCCAGGCGGAATGCATGAGGGATATTAAATCCACTGCTCTCCTGATCTGGTCTGGGCCCTGTCTCCCAGGAATGAAGCCTACTTGATCCTTATGGATATAGGAAGCGATAAAGGAGGCCATTCTGTTAGCTAAGATTTTGGTCATGATTTTTAGATCATTGTTAATTAAAGATATTGGCCTGTAGTTGCTTACGTCACTAGAATCTTTTCCTTGTTTAGGGATCACTGAGATAAATGCGAGATTAGCAGCTGGTTCAAGGGAGGAGCCATCACGTAGGGAGTTGAAGAGGCGGGCCAGACGAGGAGAGAGGATTTCGGAAAAAGTTTTGTAGTAGTGGGCGGAAAAACCGTCCGGCCCTGGGGCAGAGTTTGTCTTAAGGTTTTTTATAACCTCCTGGACCTCCTCTGTGCAGAATGGTGCATCCATCATGGACATGTGGGATTCTGACAGCTTCGGGAGTTCAATGTTTTCTAGGAAGGATTCTAGGGGGCTGGATCAGTAGAGGAGGGAGTAGAGTAAAGATCAGAATAGAAATCTTGGAAGGTTTCGAGAATTTTTGGGGGATTCTGGGAGAGAGACCCAGAGATCGTTTTTATCTTGAGCAGTGTGAAGTTTTTCATTTTAGGTGTGAGTTTCATCGCTAGTCTTGGACCAATTTCATCGGCCTGTAAGTAATACTTGCCACTCAGCCAGTGTAGGTGTTTGTCAGCATTAGTAGTCAGTACACGAGAGGATTCTAGCTGAGCGAGGCTGGCAGGAGTGGGTTTGGTCTTATGGGCTTTGCTGAGCAGTTTAAAGTCATTTTCCAATTTATCCACATTTATTTATTTAAGTTTGGACGATAATTTAATTATCTTCCCTCTTAATACCGCCTTATGGGCACCCCAAAGAGTGCTAGGGGACGTGTTCCCTGTGTCGTTAAGGCAAAAAAATTCCTGAATGTCTTGTGCTAGCATAGTGCAGTGTACAGGGTTAGTTAGGAGGGATTTACTTAGGCGCCATTGGGGGGGACCGGTGGGTGAGCGTGAGCTGTGGATTTTGAGAGTCACTATGGAGTGGTCAGACCAAGGAACCTTGTGTATTGAGGAATGTGTCGCTGTGTGGATGTCCGAGTTGGGAATAAAGATATGGTCTATTCTACTAAATGTTATGTGGGGAGCTGAATAGTGAGTATAGTCTTTGGCAACAGGATTTAATTCCCTCCATGAGTCAATCAGGCCCAAATCGTGGAGTAGTCGGGCTATTCTGAGGCTTTGTTTGAGCAGTTTTGTAAGACGGGGTCTGTCCTGGGAAGACTTGTCTAGGGCACGGTCGAACGTGGTATTGGAGTCTCCCCCCACTATGATTCTGCCTTCTAGGTGTGAGGAGAGGGTTGAGAGCATGGAAGCAAAGAAGCGCGCTTGGCCCTGGTTGGGGGCATAATAGGAGACAAGAGAGAACAACTCCCCCTCAATAATCCCTCTAATCAGGAGGAACCTACCGTCTTCGTCTTGTACTGTGTGAGTGTGAACAAAAGGGATTCGTTTGGACAATAGAATATCTACTCCCCTCTGTTT
Source organism: Lithobates sylvaticus (assembly GCA_028564925.1). Taxonomy (NCBI): domain Eukaryota; kingdom Metazoa; phylum Chordata; class Amphibia; order Anura; family Ranidae; genus Lithobates; species Lithobates sylvaticus. The sequence goes on along the minus strand of CM053030.1, from coordinate 304,091,605 downwards.
GGTGTGCGCGTTCGCGAGGTAGAAGGTGGGGCAGCTGCGGTGGAGAAAGGAAGGGGTGTAGCTTGCAGGGAAATGGCTTTCTTGGAGTAAGACGATATCAAGGTTTCTGGCATGGTAGCTCTGAAAGGCTTTCCGGCGTTTAGAAGGGGAGTTAAGTCCCTGTGTGTTATGAGAGGCCACTCTCAAGGTCATTTTACCGGTATCTGTTTCAGCCATGGGTGTCAGGGGGTGGGTGCGATAGTGTTTGGAGGGAGCTTACCTTTGTTCGGTGAGGTCTGCAGTTCTTAGGCTGGAAGTTGGTCGCCTGCGAATGTCCTGATGGGAGGATTGTGGGATTTCTCTGCGAGGGTTCCTGAAGGCAAGGGGGACAGGGAATAGAAAAGAGAGATGAAGGGAGGAGCAAAGAAAATGGAGAGAAGGAGGAGAAGAGAGCAAAGAGAATAACATGGTGAATAATAAATTCACAAAAATAACAAAATACAAACATTAGTGATGTTTCCATTGTAGTGCAAAAAGGACTGGCGAACCGGGTCCAGGTCCAAGAGCTCACGCAAGGAGAGCACTTGGAGAGGGTGCAACCTCAAAAGGGTTGTCTGTCTGGTGTCACCGGAGGGAGTGGGTACCCTCCGTGTCACAACAGAGGGAGTGGCATGAAGCGCTGCTCCGGCCGGTAGGGCCCCCAATGTGGAATAAAATATTACCGGTCGGCCAAAATAACATAATGGACATAGGTGAGCCGTTGAATAAATCTCGCAGTGAGCAAAGCAGGCAGCTTAAAACTAGTGGGGGTAGAGGTACCTGCAGGGGAGGGGAATGTCCAGCAAGGGGATGGGGAAGGGGAAGGCTAGTGGGCCTAAAATTCTGGATAAACTGGTAACGTCATATCTCAAATTCAACATAGTTAACAGTCAAGTCAATTACCCACCTTTTCCCAGGTGGGAGTAACGGATGAGGGAGGGTGACCCATATAGCCATTAGTAGGGTTAGTGGGGCCCTACCCAAACTACAAGGGACCCTGGCCTGACTAGGTACAGTCAGGGCTTAGTGGGTCCGTCTTCCCCTGAACCTTGGAAGGAGCTAGGATCGCTTCTGAGAAAAAAAAAAAAAAATTCAAGGAATAAAAATTATATAAAAAAGGAGAGGTTCAGGGGAAGATAGGTTTAAAAAGAGAGGAAAAACAAAACCTCCCGTCTGGGAGAGACAAAAAGAGCTCTCATTTTGGGGGATGGGATTCACGCTGCCTCTTCGTTTGTTGCTTGTTCCACAGCGGGGTCAGGGGACTGCCGGGTGGTGGACGTTTGGAGGATTTGGAGGAGCCCGATTTTCTTGTTGCTTGATGGGGGGCCAGATCTTGGGAGATCAGTCCAAGTTGGAGCAGGAGGTGTTCGCCATCATGAAAGGAGGAGAATCCGTAGGATCTGTCCTTGAAATGGAATTGGAGCTGGAACAGAAAGGACCAGCGATATTTGATGGAGTTTTGGATGAGGACCTTCAGAAGGGGTTGGAGGGATCTGCGTTTCTGGACCGTGGCGGGTGAGATGTCTGCAAAAATTTGGATCCTGTTGCCTTGGAAGGATAGGTTATCAAGGTTGTGTGTGTTTCTCATGACGTCTTCCTTGACACTATAGTAATGTGGTTTGACCACGATATCCCTTGGGAGGCCATCCTGCCTGGGGGGTTGGAGGGCTCTATGTGCCCTGTCAAGTTCCAATCTGTGTTCCTGGATGTCAGGCATGAGTTCTTTAACCACTTCAATACCAGGCACTTAGACACCTTCCCGCCCAGACCAATTTTCAGCTTTCAGCACTGTCGCATTTTGAATGACAATTGCGCGGTCATACAACACTGTACCCAAACAAATTTTTTATCATTTTGTTCCCACAAATAGAGCTTTCTTTTGGTGGTATTTGATCACCTCTGCGATTTTTATTTTTTGCGCAACAAATAAAAAAAGACCAAAAATTTTGAAAAAAAAACAAGTTTTTCTTTGTTTCTGTTAAATTTTTTGTAAATAAGTACGTTTTCTTTTTCAATGATGGGCACTGATATGGCTGCACTGACGGGCACTGATAAGGCGGCACTGATGGGCACCGATGAGGTGGCACCAATGAGGTGGTACTGATGAGGTGGCACTGACGGCCACTGATGATGGGCACTGATAGGCGGCACTGATAGGTGGCACTGATAGGTGGCACTGATGAGCACTCATATGTGGCACTGATGGGCACTCATAGGCGGCACTGATGGGCACTCATAGGCGGCACTGATGGGCACTTATGGGTGGCACGGATAGGTGGCATGGATGGGCACTGATGGGCACTGATAGGTGGGCACTGATGGACGCTGATAGGTGGCACTGCTGGACACTGATGGGTGGCACTGATTACACTGATGGGTGGCACTGATAGCACTGGGTGGCATTGCTGGGTGACGGGTGGCACTGATTGCTACTTGATGGTGCCAGCCAGTGCCCATTTGTGGGCACTGACTGGCACAGATTGGGCATCATTTGCACATGTGGATGGCCAGGGGGTACATACCTGGCCATCCACATGTTGCCCACTTCCCTGGTGATCCTAGTGGAGTCCCTGGTGGTCCAGTGTGGGCATCTGAGGGGGGCTGCGCTGATAAACAATCAGCGCAGACCCCCCCTGTCAGGAGAGCCGCCAATCGGCTCTCCTCTTCTCGCGTCTGTCAGATCGGCTTTTCCTGTTGACATCGTGATCAGCCGTGATTGGACACGGCTGATCACATGGTAAAGAGCCTCCGCCGGAGGCTCTTTACCGAGATCAGTGTAGCGGTGTGTCACACCGCTCCACCGATCGCGCGATGCGCGCCCCCACGGGCGCGCGGCGGCATGTTATCCTGAAGGACGTCATATGACGCCCAGTCAGGATAACGGAACCACTTCCCGGACGTCAATATGCTATTGACTGGGCGGGAAGTGGTTAATGAACGTTTTGACTGTGCTGTGGATGTCTGTGACAGACTCAGGGATTCCTCTCATGCGGAAGTTATACCTTCTGCTTCTGTTCTCCAAGTCGTTGATTTTGGAGAGAGCTGTTTCTAGTTGATCTTGTAAAGTCTGGATGCATGTGGTATTCTGGTTGGTGCGTGCTGCATTGTTATCGACAGCCTGCTCAATAGAATCCATGCGGGCCCCTAGGCTCTGCAGATCAGCTTTGATAGTGGCAGTGATTTGTGTGGCATTTTGAGCCAGGCCTGCAGCCAGCATTTCAGAGAAGTGCTGTAACATGAGTTGCATGTCAGTGGAGTGGGCTGGTTGCAGGGGGGGTAATGGTGGGAGCCATCTAGGCCCAGAGGGGATCTCTGTGATGGAGTGTGGGGGAGATCGCCAAATGTCCTGCTCAGCAAAGATGCTGTGGAGGCTAGGGAGATCCCATGGGGGTTGCAGGTACTCACAGGAGTTGTCAGCAGGCTGTTATGGTGCTGGTGGTGAACTGGTGGATCCGCTATGGAGTCCGGGTCCTCCATGCTGCCTTGTGCTGCGGCCGCCATCTTGGCTGAGGCTGGGGTCGCCAGGTTGTAGACTAGCTAGCGGCTAACCTCCCTCTTTTGTGTCCCGTTGGACATACCAACTTGTGCCTGGCACTCTCAGGGGACGATGTGCTGGAATCCGGCCAGATCCTGCTCGTTCTGAGTGCTCAGGGGGTTGAGAAGGGCCGGAGCGGTGCGGAGCTCCCGTTCAGAGCGTCTTCCCGGAAGTCCCGCGCATGCGCACCTATTATTTTTTTAACTAGTAATGGTGGCGATCTGCAATTTTTATCATGACTGCGATATTGCGGCGGACATATTGGACACTTTTGACACATTTTTGGGACCATTCACATTTATGCAGTGATCCGTAGAGATGGCCTTGTGGTTCGCCCGGCGGTCGGTTCGCGGCAAACTTTGCTCGTTCGCGATTTGCCAAACCGGCGGACATATGGCGCTGTTCGCGGCAGCCATATTCTTTTACATTGCGAAGAACTTTGACCCATGATACATCCATCATGGGGTACAGGACAGCCAATTGAGACATTTCAGCACATGGACATACCCCCTACCTTATAAATAGACCTGATCTGGCTGCCATTTTACATTCTGTCTTTTGTCAGTGTAGGGAGAAAGTTTGCTGTTTGGAGCAGGGACAGTCTGTAATCACTAGCTACTATTAGGTCCACAAAAGTCCTTTTAAGGACTGGTATAGGTGTACAGTATATAGGGGTGTAATACACTTATAATATACTTTCAAATATAGAAAGCATATTATAGTTCATTTCTATTGTGCTGTTTGGAGCAGGGACAGTCTGTAATCACTAGCTACTATTAGGTCCACAAAAGTCCTTTTAAGGACTGGTATAGGTGTACAGTATATAGGGGTGTAATACACTTATAATATACTTTCAAATATAGAAAGCATATTATAGTTCATTTCTATTGTGCAGCAATTTGTGACTGCAGTGCTGAGCGATTCTGCAGCTGTCTTTTACACCCCTATATACTGTACACTTTGTTGCCGCTGCACGCGTGTGCACAATTTTAAAGCATGCCGTGTTTGGTATCCATGTACTCGGCATAAGATCATCTTTTTTATTTCATCAAACATTTGGGCAATATAGTGTTTATAATGTCTGGGGGTTCAAAGTAATTTTCTTGCAAAAAAATATATTTTTTCATGTAAACAAAAAGTGTCAGAAAAGGGCTTTATCTTCAAGTGGTTAGAAGAGTGGGTGATGTGTGACATAAGCTTCTAAATGTTGCGCATAAAATACCAGGACAGTTCAAACCACCCAAATTACCCCTTTTTGGAAAGTAGACACCCCAAGCTATTTGCTGATAGGCATGTTGAGTACATGGAATATTGTATATTTTGCCACAAGTTTCGGGAAAATTACACTTTTTTTTTGCACAAATCTGTCACTAAATTATATATTGTTCAAACATGGCATGGTTATATGCATGTGTGAGACTTTTTGGGAGCCTAGCCGTGTACAGGACCCCAAAAACCAATCACCGCCTTTAGGCTTTCTAAGGGCGTAAAATGGTGATTTCACTTCCTCACTACCCATCACAGTTTCGGAGGCCCTGAACTATCAAGATAGCACAAAACCCCCACAATTGACCCCATTTTGGAAAGAAGACACTTCAAGCTTTTTGCTGAGACATGTTGTGTCCATGGAATATTTGATATTTTGCCACAAGTTTCGGGAAAATAAAATATATATATATACATATATATATTTTTTTTTTTTAATAAAAAAGTTGTCACTAAATGATATATTGTTCAAACATGGCATGGTTAAATGTGGAATTACAGCCCAAAATACATTCTGCTGCTTCTTCTGAGTATGGGGATACGACATGTGTGAGACTTTTTGGGAGCCTAGCCACGTACAGGACCCCAAAAACCAAGCACTGCCTTCAGGCTTTCTAAAGGCATCCAGATAGCACAATCCCCCCCCCCCCCCCCCCCCCCAATGACCCCATTTTGGAAAGTAGACACAAGGTATTTTCGAAGAGGCATGGTGAGTATTTTGCAGATCTCATTTATTTTTGAAAATGAAGAAAGAAAAGGAAAATGTATTTCTTTTTTTCTTTTTTAAATTTTCAAAATTTCGTGACAAAAAGCAAGATCTGCAAAATGCTTAACATGACTCTCATCAAATAGCTTGGGTGTCTACTTTCCAAAATGGGGAACATATTACAGCGCACACATTCAAGAATAACGTTTCCTGCAGGGCTAGTTAAAAACACCTGAACATATTCAAAAAATACGGGGGTTTGGTCACACTATATGGTTATATAGTGCTAAGCCCAATTACTGCGACAAAGTAACCCGAATTAGTGGGTCCTACCCTAGTAATAGAATGAAAGATCCTGCGTCTCAACCATGGGAGCCAAACTCCTCTATGTGGGAGAACTGAAAGGCAGTGGCGTCACTAGGGTTGGTGTCACCTGGTGTGGTAAAATATGGTGTCACCCCCCCCCCCCCGTCACTGAGCAATCCGGGGCACTGAGCAGGCTAGCGCATCAGCACAGCTCTCCCCCCGAGCCTGCCATAGTGCTCTGTCCTGCCACTGCGGAGTGACAGCAGGAGTAGGACAGAGCAGTAGACACTGAGCAGGCTAGTGCATCAGGCTCTCTTCTGCCTAGCCTGCCACAGTGCTCTGCAGGGTGCTGGGTAGGCTAGTTTTGGGACGGCAGCATCATGGTGCGCATGCCAAACCAGCCCCTGTAAATGTCGTGGTTTATGCCAGTGCGCCAATCCATGCACTGTCACGGATGGGGGTGACATCATCACAGTCGGATATCACTTCCTTCTTAATGGTGTTACCCAGGCCTGGACTGGGACAAAAAATAGACTCAAGCATATTAGACTGAGCCCCAAGTCTAAATACCCCCTAATGTAACAGTGTAATCCCCTCCCAGTTTAATCCCCCTGATGTAACCCCCCCTGTGTAGTACCCCCGTGTTATCCCCCTAAGGTACCCCCGTGTAATCCCCCTAAGGTAACCACCCCCGTGTAATCCCCCTAATGTAACCACCCCCGTGTAATCCCCCTAAGGTAACCACCCCGTGTAATCCCCCTAATGTAACCACCCCCGTGTAATCCCCCTAAGGTAACCACCCCCGTGTAATCCCCCTAAGGTAACCACCCCCGTGTAATCCCCCTAATGTAACCACCCCTGTGTAATCCCCCCAAGGTACCCCAGTGTAATCCCCCTAATGTAACCACCCCTGTGTAATCCCCCTAATGTACCCCCATGTCACTGTGTAATCCCCCTAATGTACCCCCTGTGTAATCCCCCTAATGTACCCCCTGTCACTGTGTAATCCCCCTAATGTACCCCCTGTGTAATCCCCATAATGTACCCCCTGTGTAATCCCCATAATGTACCCCCTGTGTAATCCCCCTAATGTACCCCTGTGTAATCCCCCTAATGTACCCCTGTGTAATCTCCATACCCCCCTAATGTAGCCCCTGTGTAATCCCCCATAATGTACCCCCTGTATAATCCCCCATAATGTACCCCCTGTATAATCCCCCATAATGTACCCCCTGTATAATTCCCCATAATGTACCCCCTGTGTAATCCCCATAATGTACCCCCTGTGTAATCTCCATAATATACCCCCTGTGTAATCCCCATAATGTACCCCCTGTCACTGTGTAATCCCCCTAATGTACCCCCTGTGTAATCCCCATAATGTACCCCCTGTCACTGTGTAATTCCCATAATGTACCCCCTGTGTAATCCCCCTAATGTACCCCCGTGTAATCTCCATACCCCCTAATGTACCCCTGTGTAATCTCCATACCCCCCTAATGTAGCCCCTGTGTAATCCCCCATAATGTACCCCCTGTATAATCCCCCATAATGTACCCCCTGTGTAATCCCCATAATGTACCCCCTTTGTAATCCCCCATAATGTAGCCCCCTGTGTAATCCCCATAATATACCCCCTGTGTAATCCCCATAATGTACCCCCTGTGTAATCCCCATAATGTACCCCCTGTGTAATCTCCATAATGTACCCCCTGTGTAATCTCCATAATGTACCCCCCTAATGTACCCCCTGTGTAATCTCCATAATGTGCCCCCCTAATGTACCCCCTGTGTAATCTCCATAATGTACACCCCTAATGTACCCCCTGTGTAATCTCCATAATGTACACCCCTAATGTACCCCCTGTGTAATCTCCATAATGTACCCCCCTAATGTACCCCCTGTGTAATCTCCATAATGTACACCCCCCCCCCCCCTGTGTATATCTGCCCATAGTGACATTGCATACATCTCTCCCCCCTACATTCACAGACCTCAGATCAGCATGGCTCTGTCCACATGGATGTCCATTGTCCCTCCTCCTAGGCTCTTCCTCCTGTTGTGTCCCGTCAGTGTGGAGGAGGAGCCTTGGCTCCAAAGAGTGTAATTGTGATAGGCAGCCGGCATCTCTGCCTGCCTGCCTGTCACGATAATAGGGGATTGCAGTGCCGCTTCCCTGAGGACATGCAGGCGCCGTGCACTGGGCTATGGGAACCCGTGCTGCCTGTCTGCCTCACAATTATTTCTCCTCCTCACCGAACATCGCTGAGCAGAGATAGTGCTCAGTGGACGGAGGAGGAGGAGAGAGCCGCGGTGCGTCTCAATCCAGTGCCGTGCCGGGTGTCACTCCTCTGTCGGGTGACACCCGGGTGCGGCCCGCACCCCCCGCACCCCCCTTGCAACGCCGCTGCTGAAAGGATTCCTCCTATACACTGGTGGTCACTAAATGGTGGTCATATAAAAAATATTGCTTGTTGGTCTTATGGCAGCACCATCTTGAATTTAAACGCATTGGTGAGTGCTTCCCAAATATGTCTTTGTATGTTGTAATGAACCCTGACCAGGTTTTTTTTGGGTTAGAGCACCCCTCCCCCTCTTCATTACCTCTTATTTAGTGACCACCAGTGTATAGGAGGAATCCTTTCAGTTCTCCCACATAGAGGAGTTTGGCTCCCATGGTTGAGACGCAGGATCTTTCATTCTATTACTAGGGTAGGACCCACTAATTCGGGGTACTTTGTCGCAGTAAGTGGGCTTAGCACTATATAACCATATAGTGTGACCAAACCCCCGTATTTTTTGAATATGTTCAGGTGTTTTTAACTAGTCCTGCAGGAAACGTTATTCTTGAATGTGTGCGCTGTAATATGTTCGCTATTGCTTGTTGGTCTTATGCAGCACCATCTTGAATTTAAACGCATTGGTGAGTGCTTCCCAAATATGTCTTTGTACTTTCCAAAATGGGGTCATTTGGGGGGGGGGGGGGGGGGGTTGTGCTATCTTGTCATTTCATGGCCTCCGAAACTCGAAACTGTGATATAGTTAGTGATTGCCTGTTCACCGAACAGCGAACAATTTAGGGTGTTCGCGGCAAATTCGAAAACACTCTGTAAAAGTCTATGGGAGAAATCTAAAGTGCTAATTTTAAAAGCCTATATGCAAGTTATTGTCATAAAAAGTGTTTGGGGACCTGGGTCCTGCCCCAGGGGACATGTATCAATGCAAAAACATTTTTTTAAATCAGCCGTTTTTTCAGGAGTACTGATTTTAATAATGCTTAAAGTGAAACAATAAAAGTATAATATTCCTTTAAATTTCATACCTGGGGGGTGTGTATAGTATGCCTGTAAAGGGGCGCATGTTTCCCGTGCTTAGAACTGTCCCTGCACAAAGTGTAATTTTTGCAGGAAAAAAAGCATTTAAAATCACTCGCGGCTTTAATGAATTGTCGGCTCCCGTAATACAGAGAACAGTCATTGATAGAAAAAAAATGCGCGGGGTTCCCCCAAATTCAATTACCAGGCCCTTCAGGTCTGGTATGGACATTAAGGGGAACTCCGGGTCAAATTTAAAAAAAAAAAATGACGTGGGGTTTCCCCTAAATATCCATACCAGATGAAGGGTCTGGTATGGATTTTAAGTGGAACCCGCACCAAAAAAATGGCGTGGGGTCCCCCTCAAAATCCATACCAGACCCTGGTATGAGAGAGCACCCCCCCCCCCTGAACCGTACCAGGCCACATGCCCACAACATTGGGGGGATGCTTTGGGGGTCTGTGACCCCTCAAAGCACTATGTCCCCATGTTGATGAGGAGAAGGGCCTCATCCTTCTAAGCACGGGAAACATGCGCCCCTTTACAGGCATACTATATACACCCCCCAGGTACAAAATTTAAAGGAATATTACACTTTTATTGTTTCACTTTAAGCATTAGTAAAATCACTGCTCCTGAAAAGACTGCCGTTTTTAAAAGTATTTTTTTTGCATTGATACATGTCCCCTGGGGCAGGACCCAGGTCCCCAAACACTTTTTATGACAATAACTTGCATATTAGCCTTTAAAATTAGCACTTTTGATTTTGAACGTTCGAGTCCCATAGATTTTAATAGGGTTCTAAAGTTCACACGAACTTTAGGTCTGTTCGCAGGTTCTGGTGCGAACCGAACAGGGGGGTGTTCGGCTCATCCCTAGTAGCGAGGAAGGGAAATCACCATTTTATGCCCTTAGAAATCCTGAAGGCAGTGATTGGCTTTCGGGGTCCTGTCTAGGCTAGGCTAGGCTCCCAAAAAGGCTCCTAAAAAGTCTCACACATGTTGTATCCCCATACTCCTATCCCCATAGGAGAAGCAGCAGAATGTATTTTGGGGTGTAATTTCACATATTCCCATGGCCTGTTTGAGCAATATATCATTTAGTGACAACTTAAAAAAAATAAAAAAAATTCCCGCAAACTTGTGGCAAAATATTAAATATTCTATGAACTCAACATGCCTCTCATCTAATAGCTTGGGCTGTCTACTTTCCACAATGGGGTCATTTTGGGGGGTGTTGTGCTATCTTTTTTTTATTCAATATATTTTATTGATTTTTCAGAATAATACAGTGTACAATTAAACGTTGTACGTCACGCAACGACGTTGATGGTGACATGAAAATTAGGTTGAACAATCAAACATGCGTTCAGTAACATATATTAAACAGTATGCTGTAGTAATAGTTAACATGGAAAAAGATTGAACAGTGAGAAGTAGTTTCTAGTATTACAACCTGACCACTCGAGTGGCACCCCAAATGGGCTCATTAGTGCCACAGGAGTGGACAGGTTCGAGTGCGGATACAAAAATTCTGTAGTTATTGGGTGTATGTAACTTGGCAGTCTAGGTGAAAGTAAGGGTAGGGAGGGTCCAGTAGTGTTGCTCGGTCAAGAGGAAACTGTCGGTCTATGTATTGAAGTCATTAGGTACTAGTAGCAGCTTATGTCCAGTTAGTCCAGGGTTGCCAGTGGAGGGCTGTTTTGGTGGATTGAGTGTTGTTGGATGCCATCACTGTTTCGTAGCTGTGATGCAGGGTTACCAAGTCAATGACTTGGGATAGTGTCAGCGCGGCATCAGATTTTCAGTGTCTGGTAATGTTTAGTCTGGCAGCAAGAAGAATGTGGGTTGTCGTGTATCTTGAGGGGTAGGGAAGGTCTTCAACAGTCAGATTAAGGATTGCAAGTGCCGGTGATGGGGGGGTTGAGTGCTTGGAAATATTCGCGATGAGCTGGAATATGTCATTCCAGTAGTTTTCTAATTTGGGGCAGGCCCAGAAAATGTGGAGTATATCTCCAACGTTTGTTTGAAAATTTTTATTATGGTTTAACACATACATAACAAAGAGAGAACAAGTGAAACTTATGCAACAATAAAAATGATGCAGGTGAGCCATTGTACAGACAAATACAAAGCAACACAGCAGTTTGTCAAAGTAACTGTGAATGTCGTCTCAGTCAGCAGGCGTCCATCCCTGCAGACCAAGATGTAACAGTCCATTGCAGCCCAGCATTCCGTGACAATGAGCCAGGGCTAGAAGAACCCTGAGAACCCCGTGCTCCCAGGAGCCCCAATTGGGATCCTGCTGCAGCCCAGGAGACGAGGACACAGAGCTATCCCATGCAAAATGAATCCTGGGTCAGTGTCAGAGCGGAAGTGGCGGTGTAATAGTCACCATAAAGTTACAGATTCATATAAAGTGGCAAGAGACTAACCAGTATGATAGCATGAAGGCGAATGTATTCGCCAAGAGAGGCGACAAAATAAATAAAAGGGAGAGAGAAAAACGTGTGAGGGGGGAGGAAAGAAGAAAGGAAGGTAATGCCAAACTCATTCACTAGTGCCTCGGGAGTTCATAGCTCCCGGGGGTACGCCAGGAATGAGTGAGATATCACAAAGGGTCGCCCAAGGTTCCCAAACGTCCCTGAATTGCTCAGTTTTGTCATTGAGTTTAGCAACAATTTGTTCCTGCACCATGACCCATGTAACCTTTCTTTTAAACATCCGAAAAGAGATGGTATGCGTCTTCCAGGCCTTAGCGATAGTCATTTTAGCACCTAGGCATAAGAACAATGACAACATCTGGGAGGTTTTGGATAGCTTCGGGATCTGAAAATTAAATAATGCCCACCGAGGATGTGGTACAACAGTAGTGCCCGTCAGTGAGCTAATAGTGTGGAAAACTTTGTGCCAAAATGATCGTATGCGGGGACAAGTCCACCAAATATGAATCATTGAGCCCTCCAGTCCGCAACCTCGGAAACATACCGGTGATGTGCCTGGGAATATAGTCGCTAGCCTGGAAGGAACATAGTACCATCGTGTTAGAACTTTTAGTCCGGCTTCGATAAGGGAGATATTAAGAATACCTTTGAATGCTCTCGTTGAGGCGCGATACCACGTCGTAGTGTCCCAAGACTCGTCCATGTCGTGCTCCCAGGCTCGGGCGTAAGAGGGTTTGGATTGTTTAGTCATAAGTGCCATATAAATCAGTGAAATGCCTCCCTTCTGATCCTCCGTAGTGATACACCAGCGCTCAAAAGGAGTAATATCGGGGGGTAGGGGTTTGTTGTTCCAGATGGAGTGTATAAAGTGGGAGATCTGTGCATGTCTAAAAAGTTCTGAGTCAGGTAAATCCAATTTCTTCTTATAGTGTGTCAGTGAGAGGGGTCCTGCAGGGGAAAAAAAGTGTCCAATACGATAGAGGCCTTTGTCGGTCCACCATTTAAATGCTTCAATGTTCATTCCAGGGGGAAAGTCAGGATTATGAAATATGTGTTTTAGGTGGCTCAGTGGGGAAATTAGGGCGCTACGGGAGAAAAGTTTGGCGCTAAGTGCTATGGAGTGAGAGAGAGTGGGTGCCATTATTGCTGGTCTGTCTTTCGGCCCACAGCCTAAAAGGAAATCTATCGTGTTCAATGGGACAGATTGTCGTTCCATAGCAAGCCAATCTGGTTTGTTATGACTCGAGTAGGCTAAGGATATTTGTGCTAGTCTAGCCGCCTGATAATATCCCCACAAGTTGGGTAGTCCCAAACCCCCTTGTGTCTTTAATCTATAGAGCGTAATAGAAGGACATCTGTAACCTTTATTACCCCAAATAAAACGTAATATATCCGACTGCATTTTAGTAAGAAAGCGTTTGGGTATCGGGATTGGTAGAGAGCGGAAAAGATACAGGAGCTTTGGTAGCAGTGTCATTTTGACCGCATGAATTCTGCCCAGCCAGGATAGAGCACATCTAGACCACCTCTCCATGTCCTGTTTACATTTCTGTACCATGGGGGGATAATTTGCTTGGAATAAACCGTCAATACTTGAGGTAAGCTTGATACCCAAATATGAGATCTGGCGAGGTGCCCAAGCAAAAGAGAAATTGTCCGTGAGCTGTTTGAGAAGATCCGGAGGGAGAGTTATGTTCAAGGCCAGTGATTTGTCCATGTTAACCCGTAGACCTGAAATCCCACTGAATTCACGAAGAGTCCGAAGGATCACTGGTATTGAAGTCAGGGGGGAAGTGACAAAGAGGAGAAGGTCATCTGCATATAGTGCACATTTGTGCTCCCGGGGGCCACAATTAACCCCTTTAATGTCGGGGTTTGTTCTCAGAGCGATGGCTAAAGTTTCGATAGCTATTGCGAACAAAAGCGGCGACAGTGGGCACCCTTGTCTGGTCCCCCTGCCTATAGGGAAGGACTCCGAATATCTGCCCAAAAGGCGAACCTGCGCCGTAGGAGCGGAATAAAGGGAATCAATCAGATTAAGAAAATATTTGCCACAACCCCAGCGCCTTAGGATATCAGATAGGTATGCCCAATCTATTGAATCAAACGCCTTGTGCAGGTCAATTGAAAGTAAAAAGCCCTTTTGTGCGGGACCCCCATCCCAGTGAGAATTTAGCAGAGAAATAATGTCAATCGCTCGCCTGATCTGGTCCGGGCCTTGTCTTCCAGGGATGAAGCCTACCTGATCCTTGTGAACATATGACGAAATAAGGCTGGAGAGTCTGTCGGCCAGAATCTTAGTCATTATTTTGATATCATTGTTAATAAGAGATATCGGGCGGTAATTACCTACCACACTAGTATCCTTATCCGGTTTCGGTATGACTGAAATATAAGCCGAGTTCAAGTCCGGATTCAGAGTGGCTCCATCCCTGAGAGAGTTGAACAGTCTAGTTAAATGAGGTACTAAGCAGTGTCCAAATTTCTTATAATAACCCGTGGAGAGGCCATCCGGACCCGGTGAGGAGCCCAGCTTAAGGCGTTTAATAGTGTCCAGGTCTTCCTTGTGGGTGAACGGGCTCTCCAGGAGTTCAGCATGTGCTTTTTCTAGGGAGGGCAACGGGAGGTTATTGAGGAAATTATCCCCCAAAGCGGTGGAGGAACTGGGGCTACGTTTGTAAAGATCTGCATAAAATTGTTTAAAGGTGTCCATTATCTTGCTAGGATTCTGTGAAAGTTCCCCAGAGGTCACTTTTAGTTTGGGGAATGCCTGTGTGCGTAGTTTAGGGGAAAGTTTAGCCGCCAGTCTGGAACCCATCCTATCCTTCTGTGCGTAAAATTTGGCCCCAGTCCATTTAAGGTGTTGGGCAGCCGATGTAGTCAATGACATGTTTAGGTGGGCCCGTGCTGAATCTAATTTTGCTAGCGAGGTAGCATTGGGGTTACGTTTATGCTCCTTAGATAATCTACCGAATTCCTCCGTAAGTTTCACTGTATCAGCCCTATGTTCTGCCCTGAGTTTAGAGGATAATTGAATCAGTTTACCCCTTATAACAGTTTTGTGAGCTGCCCAAATGGTAACAGGAGATATCCCTTCTGTCGAGTTTAAAGTAAAGTATTCTTGTATAGCGTTTTCCAGTAACGTACATTGTATAGGGTCATTCAATAGGGTTTCCCGTAAGCGCCAACGCGGTCGGCTGTCCGTTCCCGCTGGTTTACATGTCAAGAGTGAAACAATGGAGTGGTCCGAAAGAGGCGTGTCAATGATCTTGGAGTATTTAATGAGAGGGAGTGTAGTGGCACGGGTGAAGATGTGGTCTATCCTGGCATAGGAGTTGTGGGGAACCGAGAAATGTGTGTAGTCCCTTACATGTGGGTTGGCTTCCCGCCAGATATCGATCAGGTCCGCCTCGTTGAGCATTTTGGCAATTTTGACACTCTGCTTAGTAGGGCGTTTGGGTTTGGACTTTCCGTCAGCAAACTTGTCCGAAGAGAAGTCAAAGGCTATATTCGTGTCCCCACCCAGGAAAACCGTCCCCTTAAGATGCGCATGTAATTTAGTAAGCAGAGATTCTAAGAAGGATTTTTGACCCTTATTCGGCGCATAATAGGACACAAATGTATAGAGTTCCCCATCTATAAGGCCGGAGACTAGTACATAGCGTCCCTGAGGATCAACAATAGTGTCCGTGAGGGAGAGGTTTACGTGTTTAGCAAAACAAATCGCCACCCCTTTAGTTTTGTTCTCAGCCGAAGCTAAAAAAAATTGTGTAAAGCGTTGATGTAAAAAAGAGGGTTTAAATGTAGAGGGGAAGTGTGTCTCTTGAAGCAGGAGGACGTCAGCATGCAATGAGTGGTAAAATTGGAAGATTTTCCTACGCTTGATCGGGGAGTTGAGGCCTTGCGTGTTGTGAGAGATGATTTTAAGGGTAGTTGACAAGGTAGGTGTATCAGGCATAGATCAGAAGGGGGTTGTCTATACAGACATTTTGTGACTTACCCTGCCAGCGTAGGAGAGGAGACCTAGTATAGCCCTCGGAGCATATAGAGAAGTACCTGGAACCTGGGAACGACGACTGGAAGAGACTGTGAGATCCACGAACTCCGCCTAAAGTACCCGGGAAAAGCGAGGGAAAAGAGATGAAAGGGAAAAGGAGGGAAGTAAGAAAAACATAAAAATTAGTAACAAGCTGGTGTGATATTACAACATTAGACTCAAAACATAATAAAAAAGAGGGGTCCCCTGACCCCTTCCCAACCCCAAGTCGGTTTGGATACTCCAAACCCACTCTAAACCCTGTGGTACCGGATTTTCCTAGCAAGGAAAATCCGGAGGAGGATTCAGGTATGCCAAATGGGCTCCTGATCCAATTGAGGCGCACTGGGTCCACCACAGCCCTCCCACCTCAACTCAGTAGTATCTAAGAGGTCCAAGAAGTCCCTTTATGAACAATTGCCAGAGCGCTCCCAGGGGGAGTGAGCTCCATTATCACCTAAAAAATACCTCATGTGTCAGAGTCACACCGTGCGACTCGCTTTGGTCTGGCTGTCCCGCAGCCCCCCCACAGGTGAAGGAGCCTGTGAGCGAGCCAGATTCCAAAGAATAAAAAAAATATGTATAAAAAGTAGAGGAAGTAAAAAAGGGACTGACTAGAACATATAATAAGTTCCTATATCCCGGCAAGTCCCCCAGAGTGACCCTGAGTGTACCTGAACCCAGGTAGATTAAAGTGTATCCAAAGAAATACAATGAACTTAGTAAAACATAGTTTCAGCCTAGAACTAGAAAATTGCCCTATGACCAGGCAGGCTACTACATGAGTGATAAAGAAAAAAATAAAAAATAAAGTATAACATGCCCTCAGTGGAGGGGGGACCAAGTTACAATGCGTAAAGCATGGGAGCAGGCAGCGCTCTGAAAATATATATTAAAAACAAGAAAAAGTCAGTATGCATTGGAGCTGAACCACGAACAAAGGCAGTCTTTACTGCAGGGGAAGGTGGACCCCTCAAATCCTCCCTCTATAAGGAAGAGGGGAAGAAGCGAGGGTCCTAACCAGTCCTTCGCCCTAAGTAATGCCCCAAAACCTGGGGAGAAGTCCAGTGAAGAACATATGGAGGAGGAAGGAGATTGTTCAAGGCGGTACGTTTTCCTTAGTGCGTTTGGGACCTTGCTTCATCCAGGATCTTTGCAAAGGGCTCGCTGGCGGGGGTCTCTTAGATGAGGAGGGGGGTCCTCTGACGGGCGGAGCAGGTGCAGGTTCCAGCTGAATCAGGCCAAGATGAGTGAGGAGACGCTCGCCTTCTTGGAAAGAGGAGAAGCAGAAACTTTTGTTTTTGTAGGAAAAGTTCAGGCGAAGCGGGAAAGACCATCTGTATGCTATTTCTTTATCTAGTAATACCTGCAGCAACGGTTTGAAAGATCGCCTCTTTTGTACTGTGTAAGGGGAAAGGTCAGCGAAGATCTGAATCTTGTGCCCAAGTAAAGTGAGATTATCTGAGTATCGTGCTTTTCTCATAACTTCTTCTTTGACTGAGTAATGATGTGGTTTGACAATAATATCTCGGGGCAGTCCGTCAGAGCGGGGAGCCTGCAGCGCTCTGTGGGCTCTATCAAGCTCTAAACGGTGATCAGTGATGCCAGGTATAAGGCCTTTAATCAAGGATTTAACCGCTTTATCCACGTCTTTTTCAGATTCCGGGAGCCCCCTTAATCGAAAGTTATATCGTCTCGACCTATTCTCGAGGTCATCGATTTTGGCGAATGCCGTTTCCAATTGATCTTGTACTTCTTGCAGTCTGGCAGAGTTCTGGTTAATCTGAGCCACTGCTTGGTCAGACTTCTGTTCTATGGTGTCTATCCTCATCCCTATTTGCTGCAGGTCAGCGTGCAAAGATGCCTGTATAGATGTAGTGATTTGAGCAGCGTTCAGGGCCAGACTTTTAGATAACATTCGGGAAAAAGCTGCCATCATAGATGGGAAGTCAGTGGGGGTAGGTATGTCCTCCTGTGCTTCACTGACTGTGAGCAACATGCCTGTGTGAGGGTCCATCTGTGGGGTTGTGGGGTAGCCTGGGCATAATCCCCCTAGCAGGGATTCCGTAGATGAGGGAGAACTGACTGCCTGCAGGGGGGGGAATTCAGTACCTGAATATAGATGCCCATCCTGGTCCTGGTCAGCAATGGATTGTAGTATCTCCTCAGAGGCCTGCGGGCCTCGTGTGGCTGACGCCATCTTAGCATAACTGAGGGGGCCGGGGACGGCCATCATCTGGCTCACTGGAGCCCTCCTGGGCAGCTGTAAAGTACGTGCTGGGTCCCTGTGGTGTCCCCCTATACGGATGGCACAAAGAGCGGGGTATTTGAGCTTTCTGGCAGCTCCGGTGTGCAGTGACAGTCTGTGGAGGAGCGGGGCTTCAGACGCCGGCGGCCATTTTGGATCTTCTGAGGGGGCCGGGAACGGCCGGTATATGGCCCGACGGAGCCCTCCTGGGCCGCGGTATGTATACCGCTGGGTTCCTGGGGTGTTCCCCTGTATGGATGGCTCGAATTGCGTGGAATTCGAGCCCTCTGTTAGCTCCGGTGGGCAGCGGCGGGCTGAGGTGGAGCGGAGCTTCAGATGACGGCGGCCATCTTGGAAGCGCCGCGCATGCGCCCTTATCTCCAACGTTTGAATTGCACCTGCAGCAGGTGGAGGGTTTTCGAGGGTCAAAGGAGGATAGTTTGGACAGTGTAAGGTACCACCGTAGTGAGATTTTCTGTGTGAGTTCCCATAGGGCAGCACATTTAGTGGATTTGTAGATAGACTTGAGTGCACATTGCCATTGGGAGTCAGAGAAGGTGAGTGCGAGGCCTGCTTCCCATCTGTGGTGAGAGTCTAGTTTGAAAAAGTCGGTTTTACTGTGTAGTTGGTTGTAAAAATGGGATATGCCTCTAGTCCTAGAGGTGGGGTTGGTAAGGTAGTCCCAGGACTTAACGTCAGTAGTGTATAGGGGGAGTGATAGAGTGTTCAGGCAGTGGTGTATACGCAAATAATTAAAGGCTTGAGGTGGTTGACTTGGATGAGGTCCTGTAGGGAGCGGATCCCTTTGAGGGTCCAGCTTGTGATTGGTAGGTCTGGCGATAAAAATGATAGAGTTCCTAGCGGAATATTAAATTGGGGGGCGGGTGGCGGAGGATTTGGGAGAGTTGTTAGTTTCTTCCAAGCGTAAGCGGAGGCTCTCATAGTTGGAGGGATGGAGGTCGGGATTGGAGTGCCTAAAGGGGTGCTCATGAGCCAGTCTTTTAGATTGGGTCGGGTGAGAGTGGAGCTTTCTAATTGCATCCAAGACGAGCTCGGACCTGGTTGGAACCATTTGGGTAGTTGGGCTAGAATGGCGGACATGTAATAATCTTCAAAATCTATGGAACCTACTCCACCTGCAAGTTTGTCTTTGATTAGCTTTTGGTGTGCGCATCGTGGCTTCTTATTGTTCCATAAAAATTTGTTGAAGATGGTTTGAAGGGTTTTAAAAAAGGAGGAGGGGAGTGGGACGGGAAGAGTTCTGAAGAAGTACAGTATTTGGGGGAGACAGATCATTTTAAAGGCTGCTAGTCTACCAGACCAAGAAAGTTCATGTTGTGCAATTGATTGAGATGTTGATTGAATAGTTTGTAGGAGTGGTAGGAAATTGCACGAGTATAGATTAAGGATGGGCCCGGTGTTCGATTCGAACCCATGTTCGAATCAAGCACTGGGCGTTCGCTCGCTCGGCGAGCCCAGAACTATTGGGGCCGCTCGCATCAAATTCGTGTGATGCGAGCGGCCCCGCAATGCATTGCGGCCCGCGCAGTGCAATGCTGGCTGATGATTGGCCAAGCATGCACTGTGACCCCGCATGCTTGGCCAATCACAGCGCCGGCAGCGAGGAGAGCCATAATTGGCTACAGGCAGGATGCCTGTAGCCAATTATAGCTCAGGGGCTTTAGTACACGCCCCACGGTATAAGAGGCCGCCGCGCCGGCGGCCTCGCATATTATGTTTCAGTCAGTGTCAGCGTGTCAGTGTGCTGCTGACAATATGTGCTCTATTTCTGGGGATATGTGTGTGCATGCTGTTAGAACAGCATTGCAGTATCACATCTGGGGGGTGTCTATAGGTGGCCTGTGAAGAGGGGCAGGTTTCCTGTGCTTAGAACTTTCCCTGCAAAAAAGTGTCATTTTTGCAGGAAAAAAGCTATTTAAAAACACTCGCGGCTAATGAATTGATGGCTCCTGAAACACAGAGAACTGTCATTCATTAATAAAAAACAAAAAAAAAGCGTAGGGGTCCCCCCAAATTCAATAACCAGGCCCTTCAGGTCTGGGATGGATATTAAGGGGAACCCCAGCCAAAAAAAAAAAAAAAGGCGTAGGGTCCCCCTCAAAATCCATACCAAACCCTTGAGGTCTGGTATGGATTTTAAGGGGAACCCCAGCCAAAAAAAATGGCATGGGGTCCCCCTCAAAATCCATACCAGACCCTTATCCGAGCACGCAACCTGGCAGGCCGCAGGAAAAGAGGGGGGGACGAGAGCGCCCCCCCCTCCCGCCTGAACCGTACCAGGCCACATGCCCTCAACATTGGGAGGATGCTCTAAGACCCCCAAAGCACCTTGTCCCCATGTTGATGAGGACAAGGGCCTCTTCCCCACAACCCTGGCCATTGGTTGTGGGGGTCTGCGGGCGGGGGGCTTATCGGAATCTGGAAGCCCCCTTTAACAAGGGGACCCCCAGACCCCGCCCCCCCCTGTGTGAAATGGTAAGGGGGTACAAAAGTACCCCTACCATTTCACCAAAAAAGTGGCAAAAATGGTAAAAAAGACAGGAGACAGTCTTTGACAATTCCTTTATTAAAATCTTCTTTCTTCTTTCTTCATCCTTCGGTTTCTTCATCTTCTCCTTCCGTCATCTTCTTCCATCTTCTTCTTCCATTTTCTTCTTCCTCCGATCCGCTTCTTCTTGCGCTGGTCTTCTCGTCCTTCTCGTCCGGCATCTTCTTCCGTCGGCGTCGGTGTCTCTGTCTCTTCTTGGGCCGCTCCGCGCAATGGGAGGCTCCCGCTGTGTGAGGCTCCGCTCCGTCTGACAGGTCTTTTATAATGGAGGGCACCTGGTGACCCCGCCCCCTCTGACGCACAGGGACGTCATGGGGAATTCCATGATGGCTTTCCCCATGACGTCAGAGGGGGGCGGGGTCACCAGGTGCCCTCCGTTTTAAAAGACCTGTCAGATGGAGCGGAGCCTCACATAGCGGAAGCCTCCCATTGCGCGGAGCGGCCCAAGAAGACACCGACGCCGACGGAAGAAGATGCCGGACGAGAAGGACGAGAAGACCAGCGCAAGAAGAAGCGGATCGGAGGAAGAAGAAGATGGAAGAAGATGACGGAAGGAGAAGATGAAGAACCCGAAGGATGAAGAAAGAAGAAAGAAGATTTTAATAAAGGAATTGTCAAAGACTGTCTCCTGTCATTTTTACAATTTTTGCCACTTTTTTGGTGAAATGGTAGGGGTACTTTTGTACCCCCTTACCATTTCACACAGGGGGGGGGCGGGATCTGGGGGTCCCCTTGTTAAAGGGGGCTTCCAGATTCCGATAAGCCCCCCGCCCGCAGACCCCCACAACCAATGGCCAGGGTTGTGGGGAAGAGGCCCTTGTCCTCATCAACATGGGGACAAGGTGCTTTGGGGGTCTTAGACCCCCAAAGCATCCTCCCAATGTTGAGGGCATGTGGCCTGGTACAGTTCAGGCGGGAGGGGGGGCCGCTCTCGTCCCCCCCTCTTTTCCTGCGGCCTGCCAGGTTGCGTGCTCGGATAAGGGTCTGGTATGGATTTTGAGGGGGACCCCACGCCATTTTTTTTGGCTAGGGTTCCCCTTAAAATCCATACCAGACCTCAAGGGTCTGGTATGGATTTTGAGGGGGACCCTACGCCATTTTTTTTTTTTTTTTGGCTGGGGTTCCCCTTAATATCCATCCCAGACCTGAAGGGCCTGGTTATTGAATTTGGGGGGACCCCTACGCTTTTTTTTTTTTTTTTCATTTTTTTTATTTTTTATCAATGACTTTTTTTTATGAATGAGTTTCAATGAATGACTGTTCTCTGTATTACGGGAGCCGTGAATTAACATTAGCCGCGAGTGATTTTAAATAGCTTTTTTACTTTCAAAAATGACACTTTGCGCAGAGACAGTTCTAAACACGGGAAACATGCGCCCCTTCACAGGCATACTATAGACACCCCCCAGGTACGAAATTTAAAGGAATATTACACTTTTATTGTTTCAATTTAAGCATTATTAAAATCACTGCTCCTGATAAAACGGCCGTTTTTAAAAAAAAAATTTTGCATTGATACATGTCCCCTGGGGCAGGACCCAGGTCCCCAAACACTTTTTATGACATTAACATGCATATTAGCCTTTAAAATTAGCACTTTTAATTTCGAACGTTCGCATCCATTATAGCTAATAGGGTTCTAAAGCTTGCACGGACTTTAGGTCCGTTCGCGGGTTCTGGTGCGAGCCGAACGGGGGGGTGTTCGGCTCATCCTTAGTATAGATGTCTGAGTGTTCTTGGTAGTGTGATTCCTAGGTAGGAAATGTCTTTGCCTGCCCATGTAAAGGGATGCTGTAGTTGTAGCAGGTTTCTGATGGTAGCGTCGATGTGGATGTCGAGTATGAAAGATTTAGTTGTGTTTACTTTATAATATGAAATTGAGCTAAACCAGGTTAACAATTTTTGTTCTTCGGCCAGGGAAGAAGTCGGATTAGTAAGGATTAGAATGACATCGTCAGCGAATAAGATGATTTTGTGGGCGATTGGACTGATTTGGAGTCCCGAGATAATGGGATTAGAGTGGACATGTTCAGCCAGGGGTTCCATGAGTAGGTTAAATATGAGGGGGGATAAGGGGCAGCCCTGACGTGTGCCATTAGTGATGGGGAACGGGTGAGAAAGCATGCCTTCAGTGAAGACTTGGGCTTCAGGGTTAGAGTACAATGCCATAATGGCGTTTAGTATACGGCCTTTGAATCCAAATTTTCGGAGGGTAGTTTGGAGGTATGTCCAATGGACTCTGTCGAATGCCTTCTCTGCGTCCAAAGATAGAATCAGAGACGGCGTTCCTGTGGAGTCAGCATGGTGAACGAGATTGAGCATCCGTCTGGTGGCATCTGAGGCTTGTCTGCCTTTCGTGAAACCTGTCTGGTCGCTATGTATAAGGGTGGGCATGATCTGGAGTAGTCTCGTAGCTATTGCCTTTGCATAAATTTTGAGGTCAAGGTTGAGTAGGGAGATTGGGCAGAAGTTTTGGGGAACATTCGACTCCTTCCCTGGCTTTGGTATTGTTATTACAAGAGCGTTTAAATATTCTTTAGAGAATCCAGAAGAGGAGGCAGCGTTGTTGAAAAGTTCAGTCAGGTGCTTTAGTAGTTGAGGGGAGTATTGTTTATAATATTCTCCTGATAGCCCATCTGGGCCCGGTGCTTTGCCTGCAGGAAGAGAATTGATAGTCAACTGTATTTCTTGTTCTATGAGCGGGGCGTTGAGGGCCTGTAGATGTTCTTTAGTCAAAGTGGGTAGGTGTAGGTGTTGTAGAAATTTGTCAATCTCGTGCTGGGAGGGTTGTGGGGTGTGTGGGTCTCGGTTTAAAATGTAGAGGTCGCCGTAGTAGGTGCTAAATGCGGCAGCTATATCTTGTGGATTGTGCAGGGGTATTTTTGTATGTGGGTGGAGGAGTTGGGAAATTTTGGTCTTTGCGCGTCTGCCTTTGAGTCATTGTGCAAGGTACTTCCCCGCTTTGTTGGAGGTAGAGTATGTGGTCGCTTTTAGTTTTTTGTGGAGGAATTCGTAGGAGTGGAGTAGTAGGGTTCTGAGTTCCTGTCTTAAGGTCAGTAGTTGGTCAGCTAGTGTGTCTTTGGGATTACGTTTGTGATTTGATTCTAATGCGGCTATTTGGGCCGTCAGTTCGTCTAAACGCTGCGTCCTCTTCTTTTTATGGAGAGAACTCAGTTATATCAGCATCCCTCTCATGAAGGCTTTGTGAGCACTCCACACCACGCCAGGATCAGACACTGTGCCCTTGTTGAGTGAAAAAAAATCAGTGATATGGTTAGATATCTCTGGTATGTAGTTGTTGTGTTGGATTATGTAGTTGTTCACACGCCAGAGGTAGGTATTGCATTGGAGATTGGAATAATCTATGGAGATTGTAAGTGGGGCGTGGTCTGACCATGTCGTGGTGTGAATCTCAGATTTGGAAATTTTTTGCAGGAGCCATTTGTCAGATAAGAAAAGATCTATCCTTGAGTACGAACGATGTCTGGAGGAGAAAAAGGTATAGTCTCGTTCGGAGCCGTGGTGGCACCTCCAGACATCATACAGGGCTTGAGAGGAAATAAATTCTTTCAGAGGCGAGCTTTGCCTTTTGGCAGTAGATGTGGAGTCTAGGTCGATACCAGGGACTAGATTGAAGTCTCTGCATATGATTAAATGGCCCCTCTGTATGGGGTTCGCAGTGCGGAGCACTTTACGTGGAAAGTTCAACTGGTGGGAATTGGGGGCATAGACATTGATGGTGTACGTTACTCGGTTTAAGTTGCAGACGAGAATTATAAAACGACCGTCAGGGTATGATATGGTGTGTAGCTTTTG
Organism: Lithobates sylvaticus; assembly: GCA_028564925.1. NCBI lineage: Eukaryota > Metazoa > Chordata > Amphibia > Anura > Ranidae > Lithobates > Lithobates sylvaticus. The sequence continues at coordinate 304,067,346 of CM053030.1, read as the reverse complement.
GAAGTCGACTGAGTCTTTGATTGCTAACAATACACCTTTGGTTTTATTGGAGTGGGAAGCAAAGAAGGTGTGTGGGAACTGGTGACTTTGCAGAGGTGGGTGTCTTCAGGTAGAAGGTGGGTTTCCTGGATGCACATGATGTCACTGTGGAGAGCCTTGACAGTTTTCCACAGTGAATGTCGTTTGGCTGGGTGATTCAACCCGTTAACATTAAGCGAAAGAATGTTGAGTGACATCTTGTGTGTGAGGCGTTTGCAGGAATGTAGGTTAACACTTACAGTTAGTTGTTAGAGGTGGGTCTGGGTACTGCGTGCGGCGAGAGGTTGGTGTTCGGTAGTCCAGATATCTGCTGGTAGAGCAGAGTAGAGAGCTGCGGATAGAGCAACACTGTAAAGTCAAGTTAGTTATGCGGATAAGGTGAGAAGTTGGAAAAAATAAGTAGTAATAATAAAAAATAAAAAAAAAATAAGGTGGACGACAAAAGGTGAAAAAGATAAAAAAAAAACAAAACTGGAGTAGGATAGAAGATTCCGTCAGGTAGTCGTTGATGGGGTGGATAGATGTATCCTCGTGGAGAGGTGTATTCACACTGGGAGTGAGTAGATACTGTGAATGGAGGAGAGAAAAAAAACAGAAGAAGGAGATAAAAAAAAAAAAGAAAAGGTTCAATCGGTCACAGAGGGGGTGCAAGCACCACAATAGCCTCTCAGGGGAGGGCACAGAACGTCAATAGCACCGGAGAGTATATGCAGGGGTGACGGAGTGTCAGACTGCGGGGGTCTCAATGTTGTTTTTTGGCCATATTGATTGTTGGGTCCTGCGGCTGTCAGGCGCGTGGGTGGACCGGACTTCTGCTGGGTGCGGGTGGGCCTCTCTGGTGGACTGGAGTTTTGGGGGGTTCCAGCAGGATTCCCATGTGTGGAGTAGGCGCAGGCCTTTCTCGAGGTCAGCGACAGTGTGGGTTTGACCATTCCTGGTGATGAGAAGGGTTGCAGGGTACCTCCACTTGTATGGAATTTTGTGGTTTGAAGGCCTTTTGTCATTGGATTCAGTTGACGTCTCAGTTGGAGGGTGTATTTGGAGAGGTCAGGGAAAAGTTGAATCCCAGTGTACGGGGCTGGCAGTGGTGTTTTGGCTTTTAACCCCATTAGCATTTTTTCTTTGATGTGATAAAAGTGTACCCTCATAAGGACATCTCTGGGGACCGAGGCAGCTAGGTGAGGTGGTTTGACAATCCTGTGGATCCTGTCTATTATGACATCTCTTGGAGACGCTTCAGGGATAATTAGGTGCATCAGATGCTTCGCAAAGCCTGGTAGGTCTGCAGGGGGTATGTTCTCAGGGACCCCCCTAAGCTCGACATTGTTCCTTCTGGATCTGTCCTCTAAATCGGCCAGCTTGGAGCGCATCCAAGATTGCTCCTCTTTAATATCATCACAGATGTCGATATGATCCGTGTATGAGGCGCGCTATGCGGCCGGGCCCGGCGCCATCTTGGAGGCCTGTGTCGCGCTCCGCCGGCTTGTAGGCGAATTCAGTCAGTTTTTGAGGTACCAGGTCGGTAAATCTTTTCCTGGATGGGCTCATTGTTGTCCACAGAGCGTTTGGAACAAGGATGGCCGAGGATGGAGCAAGGATTGTGGCCTGCGGCGCTGGATTCTATCCCCTGTCTGACGAGCTAGTGAGCTATGTGTCCATCACTGTCTCCGGTCAGCCACGCCCCCCCGTGTTGTGCTATCTTGACATTTTATGGCCTTCGAAACTATGATAGGTAGTGAGGAGTGAAATCAAAAATTTACACCCTTAGAAATCCTGAAGGTGGTGCTGTACACAGCTAGGCAACCAAAAAGTCTCACACATGAGAAATCCCCATACTCAGGAGAAGCAGCAAAAAGTATATTGGGGTGTAATTTCACATATAACCATGGCGCGTGTGAGCAATATATAATTTAGTGACAACTTTGTGTAATTTTTCTTTTTCAATGGGCTTAACATGCCTCTCAGCAATTTCCTTGGGGTGTCTACTTTCCAAAATGGGGTCATTGTGGGGGGTTGTACTTCCCTTCCATTTTAGCACCTCAAGAGAGGAGATAGGCAGTCATAAACTAAAAGCTGTGTACATTCCAGAAAATGTACCCTAGTTTGTAGACGCTATAACTTTTGCGCAAACCAATAAATATATGCTTATTGACATTTTTTTTACCAAAGACATGTGGCTGAATACATTTTGGCCTAAATGTATGACTAAAATTGAGTTTATTGAATTTTTTTTATAACAAAATTTAGAAAATTGTATTTTTTTCATAATTTTCGGTCTTTTTCCATTTATATTGCAAAAGATAAAAATTTCAGAGGCAATCAAATACCATCAAAAGAAATCTCTATTTGTGGGGGAAAAAAAGGATGCAAATTTTGTTTGGGTACAGCATTGCATGACCACGCAATTACCAGTTAAAGCAGCGCAGTGCCAAATTGTAATAAGTGCTCTGGTCATTGAGCAGCCAAATCCTCTGGGGCTGAAGTGGTTAATTCATTACGTTCCATTCGTTTAGATACGGCATTCGTTATTATGGATAATTCGTAACTTCGGTTAAATTCGTATTCGTTACGTTCACTAACAGCCAAATGTGAAAGGAAATTCCAATACCAATAATTTAATAGTTAGTAATAGTTTGTTATTATTTCAGATTTAGAATTTTCGGGTTTTTGAATTTCGGAATTTCATTCTTATTTTTGGATTTTCACATTTCTGAATATTCGTAAAAATTAGAAAATTCGGAAATTCAGATATTTCTGAATTAACAAATTTGTCTAAATTCGTTAAAAAATTAATTTGGAACTAAATGAATTGCATATGTCTAGTACAAAGTTCGGAATTTTTTTACGCAAATGGTAGTTTTGGAGGTCTATTTCAAATCGGTTTCTTGTAGCATCACAATATTAGCAGCATACCCTTTTAATTCCGGTATATCTAATGCCTCTTAATGGGATTGTTTAAGCCTCTAACATTGTGGGTAACATTGTAGGTAATTATATATAATGGTATGATATAAACAGTAGGATAAATTAGATCTTCTAGAGTTTAGGATTATACCATTTTGATAACAAACCTAAATACACATAATACATAGACATTGCATATCCCCACACCACCCCTCAAATCAATCCCACCCCAACAACTAACAGTCCCCTTGTGGGGAAACATTGCAAACGAATGGTGTTCTCGGCCCCGCAATGAGTGAGCAAAGGGGTCGAATCCCCATGGGGGATCCATATGGTCACATGGGCTTCCAGCTCTCATTCCCTGAAAATAGGGGTTAGTTCTGAAACACTGTGGTCATAACTGCTCCACGTACAATCCCCCTAGTCCTTCATTCTCTAACCTAAATCTCACTGCTAAACTAACCAGAGTTTTCCCTTAACTATACTTCTTTTATATATCTTACAACGCTTTATACTTTTGTAGCGGCCATAACCCTCAATGGGGCTTACCGGTTACCTCCACTTGGCTTGTTCTTCCAGGTCTAGGGATTCCCAGGGTTAGTACCCAACGACTTTGGATGCTGACACCATAAAAGTCCTTTAGAAAGGTTTTTATTTGCAGGGGTAACATCCAACAAACACATGGGAACAGAGGGCAAGGGTGAAGAAACTCAGGCACCTTGAACTGCTGACTATTAGGAAGTCTCTAATGCAAACCCAGAGAGTAGTCACTCACAGCTGGGCGCTTCAAAGCTGAACGAATCTCTAGCCAGGGATTATGGAGGTCAGCACTTTAATCCGGAACTTGCATAGTCTCTGACCTTGAATAAAGTTGCAACCAGAAATGAACAGGAACCTTTCTTCAATACCTGGAACGTTCTCTGTCTCCTTGGCAGTACTGGGAAAGTGTGGATTTGTTAGTGTCCTTGACAACCCAGCAACCAGGCACTTCTTGGGATGCCAGCTTGTTGGCCCTCCTCTGAAGAGTCCTCCCCTGGTCACTTACACGAGCTGCGATGCCCCTCCAAGTTGAGAGCACACCCGGACGCCTTGAATCCTCCCTCAGTTACTGCGCCTCGGACCAGCCGGTTCCAAAACTCGGGAACAGATGGATCCTTGCCCCAGACCATGCGGGTCTAATGGGGTCAGTCAAACGGACCATGTTGCGGGGCGGCACACGCTAACGGACCCCTCGCGTGGCTACCCCGGTCCAGATTCAGGAACAGGCAGCTCCGGCGGAACGAATCCCGAACACATGACTTCAGCATCTTAAGTACCCTTCCCCAGACTCCTCAGCGGGGCCAGACGCACCCACTGACTGGCTCCAGGGAAAGCTGATACTCAAATGTCCAACCAGGCCTGGTTCTGGGCCTGTCATGTGCACCTAACTGTACACATGACCAGGCAGAACCCTAACACAGCCCAGCCAAACTGATGCTAAAGTTAAACCTGCACAATTAACCCCTTAGAACCCCCTTACTGTTCTGAGAGAAAAACTAAATTTGCACATAGCGGACACCTTGCAAAAGTGTCGCCGCTACACTTTATTCCAAGATAATTTTTTCAAACTGGCCCAATCGGGGGCTTCTTCTGCAAAGGGACTTGTGTCTATTCTAATAGATTTGGGCTGGGGTGATTGAGATTTATTTGGCATTTTATATATTTCCCGATGGACTTTGCCTTCTCCATCTTCCTCTTCCACGCAAGTCCTCTTTTTCTTTTGCTCCACCGGAGGTGAAACTAGATCCTCCTCACTGCCTGCTACATGGCCTGTTTTTTTCCTCAACCAAGGTTTAACAGAGTTGTAGTTTACTGCTTCTGCTTGACTTGTTTTGTCTCCCTTCCTCCCCATTTCTTCACCAACGGCAATTGGCACAGAGCTGACCGGATTCCTTGTTTCTAGGACGCTGCATTTGTTGCTCTATATAGGCGGATAGCACATTTATAGGAAAGCAGTTTTCAACAGAAACACATTGGTGAATGATGGGCATAAAACTTATAACTGCAGTAGTCGATTTAAAGTTGCAAATCTAGTCCATGAGACTAGAGAGTTTATCCTATCAGGGGGAAGCAGACGTTCACTTACTGTGCCTTGAGCTCATAAGCCCTAGATCTCTTAAAACACAAATGGATGGGATTGATCCTTAAGAGTTTAAATAATTAAGCGAGCCTATTGCTCCATTGAAGCAGTTGTCGCCACACTGATGAGAAAGCTGGTAGAGTGAGGAACATGCTGATAAATGCCATTTGTAAGAGACTTTAAGAGCTTGGGAAATAAAAAAAAATAACAGGTAGCAGGCAGTATGAGGCTGAATAACTTGTAAATGGGAGCAGATCATTTGGCAAGATTTGTTGGTAAAGGCTGGGGCTCACTCACTGTACCGCAGGCTGTGCAACATAGGTCTCATACATGCAGAGATCAGCTGTCAGTTAAACTCCCTGTCCTGGTCTTGCCACCACCTTCATATACCGCTCACCCTACCCTTTCTCCCAGGGCAGATTTCAGCCTCATCCCTGTCCACAGGTAGCGCTGAAGCTGCTACAGCTCCAATGTCTCTGGTGGTAGATCCTAGTAATAGTTTCAATGGCTGAAGCCGCTCACCCTGCTGGAGCCTCGTGTTTGCTAGTGACTAATTCCGACTCTGTCCCAGTCCTCGCATGCCACTAGAATCGCTCAACTGCAGCAGCCCTGGGGAAGACTGAGATAGTCACTGTCCCCACTGTAGGGAAAAAGTTGGCCTCGCTCAACAAAGCTCTCCTCCTGGGATTAGGCTATAGCTTCTCTCATAGAAACAGCAGCGTCCTACTGCCCAGCTTCATTTAGGGAGTTTTCCTGGAGCTTGCAGCTACACGCTTCCACCTGGCGCCATGATGTTACTCCTCCCCCTCTCTCTCTCAACAACACAGACAGTGTTGATCATGTGATATGTTTATATGTAAGTAACCCTCAATAGTGTTTATGTTTATTAATTATCTCATTATATCTTGGAAATTATTGTATATATCAATTTCTAGAGTTCCAGAAGAAGCTTAACCTCAAAACTTATTAAACTGAACAACTCTCAGTATATGACCTACATAAGATGGCTATGTAATATAAAATAAATAAATTAAGTCTGAGTGAGATAGGCAGATGGTATATAGAAGTATGGATGAATAACATGTAACATTGTACATCTGATGGTTATTTTATGCCAGTTAAATATTTTCATAATTTTGTAATAAATAATAAAAAGGACACAGATAACAAAATCTGTTTTATTACTGAAGGTATGCACCTTAAACATGTCAATAGTTACTTAGGTTGACAAAAGGCACAAATCCGCCCTCTATGCCTCTTGAAATAACCATCCCTCCTCCCCTCCTCTCACCTATGTAGCTCAGTGGGAACGAGACTTGGCAACTGAGATAGAGTTAGCTGATTGGAGTGGGTAAAAAGACAAAAAACTGGCACTGGAGCAAGTGAAATAACCAAAAATTGTGAATGCATGTGATTAATTGCAGCTGCTGTAGAAAAAAGTGCTAAAACTTTCAAATACCCGAACTAAAGAAAACAGCGCTGGCAATGGTGATGATATTATATAGCAAATAATACAATAAATGTGCAAAAGTGACTAAACACATGTGAATAGTAATGACTGAGACCGCAGCAAAATAACTCTCATCATAAAAGTGCCCAACGGATACAATTCATCAAATTATCATGAATAAAAATAAAAATCTAATTAGTGTCCAGCATCAAAATAAAAAATAAATAAAAAAATAAATATATAGTGAAAAGTCCAGCATAAGAGCCAGTTCACACCGGGGCGACTCGTCAGGCGACTTAGCCGCCTGACAAGTCGCGTCCCGTTCTGTAGTATGGAACCGTTCTAATAGGAGCGACACAAGTCGCTCCGACTTAGAAAAAGGTTCTTGTACTACTTTGGGGGTGACTTCAGCCGACTTGCTTTGATTATATACAGAAGTAATTTTGCAAGCCACCGCTGAAGTCGGATGCCGTTTGCCTGAGGCAGTCGCGCTCCAAGTCATGCTGCCTCAGTGTGAACCGGCTCTAAAGAAATTATATTGGATTATTAGACAGCATTGTCCTTTCTTGGGCTGAACTCACCAAAGCAGACAGGCAAGCACGGCTGTTGAGGCAGGCAGGTAGACTTAATAAAATCCAAGAGGCACAGGATACACACTTTCACAGATGTATATTGGGATTTTCATATAGGTTTTGCCCAATAAAGTGAAGAAACACTAGATGGTGAAGTACTGCGGGGTGAATTTACAAACTGCGCGCTAGGCGCTACTTACAAGATGCATAAGAGAAGCAAACTTTCAGAGCTAACTTCTGCGATTGCCGCTGGATAAGCGTGCGTTCCACGGAGGCAGGAAATTACATCGGTGGTTAGATTGTAGGCCGGAAATTACGTTGATGTGTTTCGCCCCTCCTCCACGGTGTCATCAAAGGACATCACTTCCGGCCGACATAGAGAATATTTATACTAGTTGTTGTTATTAGACTCCTCCTAGAAAGGGTGGGGCAAAGACGCCAATCATGGTGACAGGAAGTAGAATCAAAACATAGCCTGCATATTCATCATATTGGTTTGCCTTACATGAAAATAAAACTTAATTTGACGGATGCAAATAGAACAAACATCTGTCCGATACACATAATAAAATATGAAATTTAGAAATAGATATAATATGAACATATGCACATATAAAAATATATTAAAAAAATATATATAAAACATTGTTATGGAAATAGTGGAACTTGAATTACTACACATATGGACAATTATGCAGATGTAATCATGTCTGCAATATGAAATATATGAAAAAATAATAAAATAAAAATAAATATAAATAAAATTATAAATTAAAATAAAATAAAAAATATATAATACAAAAAATAAATAAATACAGATAAAAAAAAAAGAAAAAAAAATGTAAATAAAAATAAAAATAAAATAACAATAAAAATAAAAATAAAAATAAAAATAAAAATAAAGATAAATATAAAAATAAATGGAAATAAAAATAAAAATAAAATAGAAAAGGGAATATATATAATGAAAGTAAACATTCCAGAGACGATACATAAACAAATTATTACCAATTGGAAAGGAAGCAGTTTAAATCCAGATCAATGTTAATACCTTGGGGACTTAAAGTACACAATCTATGGATCCATTGTGTTTCATTCTGCGAGATTGATCGTTTGAGATTGGAACCTCTCCAATGCTCTTCCACTCTATCAATCCCACAGAATGTTAAAACACTAGGATCTCGTCCATAGTTTCATAGTTAGTAAGGTTAAATAAAGACATCAGTCCATCCAGTTCAACCTGAGTGAGTGTCTACAATTGCCCCTATCCCTGTACATTGCACACTCACTTTGGTCCCTACCCTCAAGGAGCCCACAATCCAAGGTCCCCATTCATATACTAGGGCCAATTTTTAGATAGAAGCCAATTAACCTACCTGCATGTCTTTGGATTGTGGGAGGAAACCGGAGTACCCGGAGGAAACCCACGCAGGCACAGGGAGAACATGCAAACTCCAGGCAGGTGGTGTCGTGTAAAAATGCAAAAAAAGGGGGTACCGGCGCCAACTCTTATATTAGTATACGTTTATAAAGGCTGCACTCTAAATAGTAAGAGTACTGTATGTTCAATTACTTGTTATAGTTATGGTAATAAGGAGAGTTGCGCCAATCAGAGAAATGTATTTGTCCTTAGACACTGTACTAAACTATATTAAAGAGCTTGTTATATAACACTGCTGTCAACTATGGATCCCTTTGAGGACTATTCCAATCCTGTGGTGTGTAGGATAAAATAAAATAAAATAAAATAAAATAGATATAAAATATTATTGTGCCTCTAATTACTGTGCAATACTAGACACTCCTATGTGAAAGAGTGAATATTTATATACGATCCTGTAAGCAAAGTTCTACAGCAGGGTCTAAATTCTGTGAAAGAAAAAAACAACAAACCCCCCAATCATGCAAACCCAATCCTGCAAAGAAAAATTCAAAGAAATACGTGTGTATCTATAATCCTGTAAAAGAAATTTCTATATAACAGGACCACAATTCTGTGAGGAAAAACAAGACCATAAATCTGTGAAAGAAACCCCCCACTTCTGCAATCCAAATCCTGCAAAGGAAATTCAAAGCAAATGTATTCTCAAAGTCTATGTGCCACAAAAATCATGTAAAAAAACATATAAAGCATATAAGAAAGTCCATGTGTTGACACCACTGTCATTCAAATCAATCCGTAACGGGTTAATTCCACTCGGATACACCACTAGTGATTAACTCTTTCAGAGCTTATGTACATCACCCTGTGAATTCACCACCACTAAGAAATGGCCACTCACCAGATTTGGGTGAGTTTTAGGCGTTTGGTTTATTAGCCGGATAACCACTCCTTTACTCTGGTCTCTCTTCACTCAGGGATCCAGATTGCGTTAATACAGGGAATATCCTCCATGCTCAAGGGAAATAATAAAAAATGCTCCCATAGCGTAATATATCCAAAGAATTTATTTAACAAACAGAAAAAATAAAAGACAAGAGAACTTTTGCACTCACATTTGCATGTGCCCTCAAGCCGGCACTGAGCCTCTCCAGCCGTGTATAGGGGGACCTCAAGTCACAAAAAATCACTGTGCTGTGTCGCCTGTCCCCTCATATGCCTGCCAGCTGACCAGTTTACCTGTTTACCTGCTAGGTGAGAGTGCTAACCACTACACCACTGTGCCATCCATGATGCATCCTAAAATGGTTGGAGAGGCTATGATACCTGTATCCCTTCCTGATCCTATTTACATGTTCCCTTAACCTTACCCCTAATTGTCTAGTGGTTCTGCCAACATATTAGAGCCCACATGGGCAGGACAAAAGGTAGGGCACATGCGTTGTTCCACATGTAATAAACTTTTTGATTTCATAGGACCTCCCTGTGACATGCGATTCAAACTGTGTGGTTTTTCGTTTCCTAAATTTGGAAGTTCTGCACATCATACACCTACCACAACTGTAAAAGCCTGTTTGGTTCAAAAAAGTGAACAACTTTTTAGGAGGATTCACAACATTGTGCGCCAATTACAGTCTTAGAGTAGGCGGCTTGGTATAAATAAATTTAAGTTTACTGGGCAACACTTGTTTTAGCTCTTTATCTTCCAGTAAGAGAGACCAATGGTTTTTTATAATTTTTTCAAATTCTCTATACTGTCGGTTGTAGCCAGTCAGAAATGCTATGCCAAAATCCTGTTGTTTTTTGTTTTTTTCTTGAACAGTTCATTTCTATCCATCTCCCCAATCCTCTCCCTAGTCCATTTTAAGTCTTCCAAATTGTATCCTTTATCCTGAAAACGTTCAATGATCAGGTTAGACTGAACATTGTAATCTTACCAACCCAACCACCTCGGATGGTGACAGCTGGTGAGTGGGATGTAGCCATTCCTGTCTACATCTTTAAAAAAGGTGCGTGTAAACAATTTGTTTTCTTCCTTAAAAATTGTTAAATTCAAGAAGTTCACTTCTTGGTAGCTGAAAGTTTCCGAAAAAGAGATACCAAATGGGTTGTCATCCAATTTTTCCAAAAATATTTAAAAAGAATCCTGCAATCCTGCCCAGATAATTATAATATCGTCTATATATCGTTTATATAATCTCAATTCAGGAATATTAATATTATAAATGGCCTCTTTTTCCCAAAAACTCATAAAGAGGTTAGCCACTGATGGGGCATACTTGGCACCCATCGCGACGCCCCTCTTCTGCCTATAAAATTCTTTCTCGTGCCAAATAAAATTATGGCCAAATCTAAGGCTTGTAAGATAAATTCCCTCTGTTTAGTTTTAATATTAATATTCTCTAAAGCCCAATTGACAGCCTCAAGGGCATGTGGCTGCTGAATATTAGTGTATAAAGAATTTACATCTACACTTGCAAGGATACAATTTTCATCGACGATCATAGGACTAATCAATTCAATTAAATCTTTACTATCTTTAAGATAGGCTGGACATTTAGTGGTGAGTGGCTGTAGAAAATGATCTATGTATTCGCCAACTCTTGAAAACAACGATTCAATACCACTAATTATCGGTCGCCCCGGGGGTTTGAGTCAATCTTTGTGCAATTTAGGTAACTGGTAAATCACAGGGACTCTGGGGGCATCCGGTATCAGATATCTTGCTTCCTTCTTCTTTAAAATGCCATCAGCTGTTGCGATATGTGTTAGATTCTTCAGCTTGTCTTTGAATTTCTTAATGGGGTTCCCTTTTAGTTTTTCATATGTTTCTTGATCACCCACCAATCTATTCAATTCATCAAGTTAGTCAGTTTTGTTGAGTATCACTACTCCCCCTCCCTTGTCTGCTGACCTGATTACTATATTTTTATTCTTCTCCAACAGCTCCAATTCATTTCATATATTTTTTTTCTTCCTATTAGGTCGTACAGCACATTTATTGTATTGTTTGCTATATAATATCATCACCATTGCCAGCGCTGTTTTGATTGGAGTGGGGCCTGGTCTTCTGTAGCCAAATGCTCATTTAACACAGCCACTTTAGAGGCAGCATATAAGGTGCGTTGGTATTGGGTTCTGACCCACATTGCCCATGACAATCCATCCTTCAATGACCACTGTTTCTGGGGCTGTGGCCATCGGGTGATGTGGTAAACAAATGGTGGACGTACCCTAGACTAATTCGTTCCTGGTCCTGTGTATTTTGCCTCTTATTTACTTTGTTTCACCTCCCTATACCAAAAGAAGCCAAGTTTGCCTTACTGCATTGTCCCATTCCAGGTCTATTCGACCATCAGCAGAAGCTCGTTTCTTACTTATTTTTGTCAGCCAAAAGAACAGTTGCCCAAGCCTGGAAAAAAACATCTGTCCCCTTCCAGGGAGTGAGAGACCACATGACCGCGTTGATGCTTAACGAACATATATCCAACATCTGCAACGACTCCAATGCCAAGTTCCTTAAAGTTTGGAAACCATGGCTGTCATATGCTTTTCCCACCATCCCCCCAGCCAAAAAACCCTATGAAGCATAGTCCAATTTGCTCTAGCAGGGAAAAAAATGTCCTTCCTGATCCCCGGGGCAAATTGATACTCCCTGGACCAACACTCTCTGGTGTTATTACCTATTAATGTTGATGTTCAGTTGTATTCTGTGCATTTAGGAATTTAACCACTTCCGGACTGCTGCACGCCGATGTAGGTCCCTACTTTGGGGACGGATATCGTTGTTATGGCAGCAGCTAGCTGCCATAACCCCAGTGTCCCCATTGTTTGGCCGGCGGTCCGGTACAAGATAAAAGTGGTCTCTGTGGTGGATACGCCACAAGATCACTTTTATCTATGGCAGGGGGGCCCCCCTTCCGCCATGATCCGGTACCCTCCGCCACTTACCGGAGCCGTCGGCAGTGGTGGAGGCGATCGCGTCTGTCCCCTGGGCTGACATGGAGACGATTGAGGGGAAGATGGCCCCCACCCGACTCCATGCGACTCCATGACACTGCAGGGTGGAAGCAACGTCACTTCCGCCCATAACTCTTAAAGGGCCATTTTATATTTTTTTTCGTTTTTTAAAAGACAACATTTTTTTATTTTATTTTTTATTGCAGTTTAGTGTAAATATGAGATCTGAGGTCTTTTTGACCCCAGATCTCATATTTAAGAGGTCCTGTCATGCGTTTTTTCTATTACAAGGGATGTTTACATTCCTTGTAATAGGCATAAAAGTGACACATTTTTTTTTTTTAAACAGTGTAAAAATAAAAAGTAAAAGGTAAAATAAATAAGAAAAAAATAAAATAAATTTTAACCACCTGAGACCCAGGCCAATTCTGACATTTCTCTCCTACATGTAAAATTCCAATTTTTTTTGCTAGAAAATTACATAGAACCCCCAAACATTATATATGTTTTTTTAGCAAAGACCCTAAAGAATACAATGGCGGTCGTTGCAACTTTTTATCTCGCACAGTATTTGCGCAGCAATTTTTCGAACGCGTTTTTTTCAGAAAAAAAACAGTTTCCTGCTTTAGAAAAAGACAAAACAGTAAAGTTAGCCCAATTTTTTTGCATAATGTGAAAGATGAAGATACGCCGAGTAAATATATACCCAACATGTCACGCTTCAAAATTGCATGCGCTTGTGGAATGGCGCCAAACTTTGGTATTTAAAAATCCCCATAGTCGACGCTTTAACATTTTTTACTGGTTACATATTTTGAGTTACAGAGGAGGTCTAGGGCTAGAATTATTGCTCTCGCTCTAACGTTCGCGGCGATACCTCACATGTGTGGTTTGAACACCGTTTTCATATGTGGGCGGGACTTACGTATGCGTTCGCTTCTGCGTACGAGCTCGCGGGGACAGGGCGCTTTAAATTTTTTTTTTTTTCTTTTTATTGTTCATTTTACTTTATTTTTTTAGTTCAACAACTTTAAAAAAAAAAATAAAATATTTGATTACTTTTATTCCTATTACAAGGAATGTAAACATCCCTTGTAATAGGAATATTACATGATCGGACCTATTTACAGTGAGATATGGGGTCAATAAGACCCCACATCTCACCTCTAGGCTGGGAAGCCTAAAATAAAAAAAAAAAAAAAAAAAAACGATCACCGCTTCCCAGCGGAGGCGGCGCCGTTTTTTGAATGCAGAGGCCGGGCGTGACGTCATAACATCGCGCCCGGCCTCCGAACGATCATAGAGACTCCGGCGACCATCTGGTCCGCCGGAAATCTCTATGATCATCATCCGGTGCCGGCGGATCCCGAGTCCGACTCACCGATGGAAGCGGTGAGTCGGTAGAAGCACCGGAGGGCGGCGGGAGGGGGGGGGGGCGTCCCCTCCCGCCGCCCGTAAGAACGATCAAGCGGCGGAACAGCCGCTATAATCGTTCTTATGGTGCAGGGAATCGCCGGCTGAAACCGGCAATATCTGAATGATGTCTGTAGCTACAGGCATCATTCAGATATACCCCTGAGACCAAAAAGACGTCATATGACGTACTCTGGGTCTCAGGTGGTTAAACACGCCCCGTCCCGCCGAGCTCACGCGCAGAAGTGAACTCATACGTGAGTAGCGCCCACATATGAAAACAGTGTTCAAACCACACATGTGAGGTATCGCCGCGATCGGTAGAGTGAGCGCAATACTTCTAGCCCTAGATCTTCTTTGCAATGGAAAACATGCAACTGGTAGAATTTTTTAAATGGCGCCTATGGAGATTTTTAAGGGTAAAAGTTTGTCACCATTCCACGAGGGGGGTGCAATTTTGAAGCGTGACATGTCGGGTAACAATTTACTCGGCGTAACAACATAAAAAAATTGTGTTAACTTTACTGTTGTCTTATTTTTTTATTCAAAAAAGTGTATTTTTAAAAAAAAGTGCGCTTGTAAGACCACTGCGCAAATACGGTGTGACAGAAAGTATTGCAACGGCCGCCATTTCATTCTCTAGGATGTTAGAAAAAAAAAATAATGTTTGGGGTTCTAAGTAATTTTCTAGCAAAAATTTTTTTTTGAACTTGTAAACACCACATCTAAAAAAAGGCCCGGTCTTAAAGTGGTTAACCAGCTATTATTTTAAACAATCTACTGATCTGGCCAGAACTAGTTCTTGAGGGGGCCTATTCCACATTTTCACAGCTTCCGTACATAAAGGTTACCTCTAATTTCCTCCAAACACAATGAGTGCCCCTTGTCTTCTGTACTGATCTGAAAGTGAATCATTTTAGACCATGTTCACTATGTGGAACACAATGTGTATTTTTTATACATGGTAATTATATTTCCCTTGATAATTTCTTCTCAAGAGAGAACAAATTCAGTTCAGCTAATCTTTTCCTCCATGACTCTTATCAGTTTGTTTGCCCATGTCTGCACCTTCTCCAGTTCTCCAATATCCTTTGTGAACTGTTGCACAAAACTGAATTGCATATTCCAGATGAGGTGTTTCCAATGATTTGTGCAGGGCCAAAATGAGGCCTCTCTCCTTTGGAGTCTATACCTCTTTTAAATCAAGAAAGGATTTTGCTTGCTTTACTTTAGAAGATGCAGCTTGGTATTTCATGCTATTATTAACTACTTCTGATCCGCACTATAGCCAAATGACGGATACAGCACGGACCTACTTTGCCGGGAGTACGTCTATTGACGTCCTCTCGTGCCCGAGCGGCCTGCGTGCCCCCTGCAGGGCGCGGCATGCTCTGTGATCAGCGAGTCTATGAGACTCGCTGGATCACAGATCGGCGTAAGGGGTTGATCCTGACCCCTTACCACGTGATCAGCTGTCAACAGAGCCGGTAATCGGCTATCTTGTCTCCTCACGCTATCCGTGAGGAGAAAAAAAAAACAGCAGCTGTGAGAGGGACATCAGTCCCGATCAGGGCGAGTTGCTGCCAGATCCTCAGAGTCCACCTGTGCCCCCTGCCAGTGCCACCTAGCAGTAGGCAACAGTGCTGCCTACCAGTGCCCACCAGCGTCACCCATCAGTGCCCACAGTGCCACCCATCAGTGCCTACAATGAAGGAGACAAACTATAAACCATAACTTTTTATTTTTTTCTAAATTTTTCTTGTTTGTTTAGAAAAAATAAAAATCCCAGCTGTGATTAAATACCACCAAAAGAAAGCTCTATTTGTGGGGAAAAAAAATTAAAAAGTGTAATTTGGGTACAGTGTTGTATGACCCCCCTTGTCACTTTTACAATCAGCTCAGTTGTGTGGGGCTCCAGATATCTGTGAATGAATAAACTACAAAGCCCATCTTCCACAGAAGCAGACAACTTGTAGTGATCAATCGACTAGGAGTGCTGTGATCAGTGTACTTGTAGTCCATTAACACTTCCTGCAACTCTCCAACTGAAATCCTATATAGGAGGTATGCAAAGAGAGCAAAGGAAGTGTCTGCAGGCGCTTGACATTGCACCCAAATGCTTTCCAGGCTACTGTAGAAAAAAAGTACATGCACATTTTTTACCTGCAAATAGGTGTGCATTTATTTTTTTTCCTAACGATGAACGTTAAGTCTATTATCTAGCAAAACACCCATGTCTTTCTCTCCCATTTGTTTTCCTCCTAGAATGTATGATGCATAAGTATTTTTGACCCCCAGGGGCAAAACTTTGCATTAACATTAAACCTCATTTGCCACATAGTTGCTTGATGGTATAGTCCATTGGTGTCAGCTTGCAAGTTGGATACATCCTATAAGGATGTTATTTCACTGCATAGCTTGGTGTCATCTGCAAACACTGAAATGGCTCTTTGAATCCCCAAATTTTTGTCATTTTAAATATGTTAAAAATTAAGGGTTCCAACACTGAACCTTGGTGTACACCGCAAATAACCCTAAACCATTCTAAGTATATATTTTTTATCTACTGTTCTCTGAATACGGTCTTTTAGCCAGTTTTCTATCCATTTACAAACTTACGTTTCAAAGCCTGTAGGCTTTAACTTGCACATTAGCTGTGTATGGCAAACTGTCCATAGTTACTCTTCTGTCTACGTTTTTGCTTACTTCCTCATAAAAATAAAGCAGATATGTTTGACATCTTCAGCCTTTGATGCAGGGCTTTTTTTCTGGCAGAACATGGCAGCCAACAGCCCTGTTCTCTCCAACCTGTCACTGAACACAGAAGGCAGTAGAGGAAGTTGTTGCACTACTCACTTCCTCTACCGGCTTCTGTGTTCTATTGCCAGGCACTCAGGATATGTGTAGACCAGTGCATATGTCAGTGGGTGCCCTGGGTCCCCACGCCACAACCGATGCATTTTTTTTCCTCTGGTGCTTCGAGAGGCAGCTCGTGTCTCTTCCCACATGTCAGACCTGTGAACCTCAGAGCCGAGTGTAGTGTTCTAAATCTCCTCCTCGGCTTTGTGCTACACTAGTCTGATAGGCAGGGACTACACTGTTTTGGAAAAGAAGCCATGCACTCTTAACAGACCATTGGTGGCTGCACCGCTATTAAGCTTTTGATAGAAGGTGAACGAAAGCTGTGGAGGGAAAAGGAGAAGGGGGGGGTATTGGTTGTGCAGAGAGACATCTGTGGTGTATATGGGGAAAGAGGGGCCAATGGGACTTTAAATGAAGCATGTCAATTGAAAAATAAATAAATAAATGAAGATAGTAAAACCATGCGAGAGGGTAAACTGATTTGGATTTAATTTAAAGTCACAGACCCCTAGGGGTAGTCCCTAAAGTAAATGACCCCTAGGGGTAGTCCATGATTATAAAGCATACAGTATTGTGAATGCAAATATAATTAGAGAAAGAACATACATTGTAGTCATAATCATCAGAGGATCTAGGTGCAAACAAATCAATGGACATACAGAGATGCAATTCATAACAGAAATACACAAATTAAAAATTGCCAATCAGAGTAACAAAATCGCATGAGATGAGTACAAACTCTACGAAACAAAGTTGATAATATCAGGGATTAAAATAGACTTGATTAAGCATCCTAAGTTTGAAAACCCGACGCGTTTCTTGGCTTCATGCCAGTCATCAGGGGTGGGATGCATGTTTGATGCTAAAAAAGCAAAAGAATATAACAGATATTAAATATATGTGGAATCTCAGCTAAAGAGAAAAGGGTATCAGCTTGATCTGTTTGGTTGGGAAGGTTACTTACAAAATAGCCCAAAGTGGGCAGAACTTCCAGCAGTGGGATCTGTTTTGGCCTAGGATGCAACTGTCTCATCCGGGGTTGAGGCAGGGTTCCGACCAACCCCCCAACAGTTGGCATTTGTCAGGGGGCGGGCCAGGGGGAACAAGAGCAAGCCGATCCAGACGCCCTCAACACTGGTCCACTTAGTTTGAAAAATGCATGTGTTAACCCAATCTGTGAAAAAAATGGGAGTGGAAGGATGAATAAGGGAAAAAAGACATCTGTGGTGAAGGTGGCAGCTGTAAACCACAATGGGGTGAATTTGTGAAGAGGGGGGGATTGCTGTGTAGTGGGGAGGGCTGGTTGTACAGTGGAGAGAGCTGAGAATGGAGGGGGGTTGGAAGGGGTGTTGGAAGGTTATGTAGAGGTGACAGGGGGTGAAGAGGTGAAAGTTGGAGGGCTGAAAAGATGAGAGCTGTGAATTAGGGTCATCTGTAAATTGGGGTGCAGATGTGAAATGTGTAAGTGGGGCAGACAATCTGTAATTTTGCACGGGGGGTGTAAGCTATGGATGAGGGGGAGCAGAGTTGAGTTTTTGACAGGGGGTACAAAGGTGAGTTGAGGGGAATGCTAACATGAACTGTTAAAAGGGGTGCAGAATCGAACTCTGGAAAGAGGTACAGAGGTGTGAGGTGGATGGGGAGAAGAAGAAGTGAGCTGCTGACGGGGGCAGAAGAGGTGTGCTGCGGACAGTGGAAGAAGAAGTGAGCTGCGGATGGGGGGGGGGGGGGGGAGAGGTGTGCTGCGGGCGGGAGAAAATAAGAAGTGAACTGTGGATGGAGAGCCGAGGTGAAATGTGGACAAGGGGTTCAGAGGTGATCAATAGATGGCTACATTGGGGGAGATATGAAAGTACTGTCTCTTGTGCAAATATTTCTGATATAATTTAGAATTTTTGGTGATACACACACACACACACACCTCAGCACTCTCTTGGGCCCTGTGTGTTATGCTATCCTGAGTGCGGTACTCTGTGCCTCTTGTGCCTTGAACAATGTGCAGATTTGGCGCCACTTTACTTCTCTCCCTGAGGAACGAAGTAGTTGGGGCAGAGAGTTCCCGCACCCATCCTTTGAGAAATAAATCCCTGCTTTTATGAATCTATGCTGTCTATTGAATAATTTGTTTCATTAAACTCTACAGTATCTTCCTGACTATAGAAGTTAACTAACCAGTCTGTAGTTACATAAAAAGACTTTGTTCTCTTTTTAAATACAGGCACCATGTTGGCCTTGCACCAGTCTAGTGGGACCACACCAGTCATTAAAGATTAAAAATTAGAAACAATGGCTTTGAAATAACAGAATAAACAAATAATTACTCCTAAGCTACCAAAACCAAAATTTTAAAAGTAATTCTAAATACTGTGCTTAAAATAACACACCAAGCTGCTGCAAACACCTCAAATGTATTCCCACATCAAACTTAAATAAACATACAATATAGTGTTGGCTGCTTGAAAATCAGAAACTGTGCTAATATTCATAAAAGTAAAGCAGTGATGAAATAAAACATTTATCATAAATAATATGGTGTATATCCATGATTTCAAAATGTTCTTTCAATCCAGTGAAAATATATAGGGCTTTGTAAAACCTCAACTCCAGTCCTCAACTTCCACAGACAGACGCTTATCACTCACCAGTTCCAGATCCCACCTAGCTGCTGCAAATATGCTCAAAGTACATAAAAGACCACCATAGTGCAGTATCCTTGATAACATAATTTATTATGCGCTCACATAATAAGAAAAGTCACTACAGCATTCAAGTATTCAATTGAGGTTAAATCTGTAAATATGTGCTGGAACATGTATACTTTCACATGGCCTGTCCAAAATGAATCATAGTACAATCAACAGAAGCATGGTTTGAAAATTGTGCATAATATAATGCACAGGTAACAGTGAAGCATGGTCCCTTGCAGAATTCTGGATGCATTTCTGCACATGGATTTAAATATTTGATGAAAACATGTCTCTTCAACACTGAAAAGTATAGGCAGATACCCTTCCATTATGCAATATCATTAGAGCAGCATCTTCACCAGAACAATGACCCCAAACATACAGTCACATATAAGGAAATATTTTCAGGGAAAACAAGAACAAGGAATTTGGGAAGAGATGTCATGATCCTCACAGAGCACAGATCACAACATCATTGACTCTATCTGGGATTACATAAAGCAACAGAAGCAACTGTGACAAACTAAATCCACAAAGGAACTGTGGATAGTTTTCCTAGAAGTTTGGAAAACCTACCTGTCCAGTTCCTTAAAAATACTGTGTTCAAGTATACCTAGGAGAATGCATGTTGTTACAAAAGGCAAACAGTGTTTATGCACTTTGTAGGTTGTTAATTGATAAATCAGAAAGGTCAATTTCAATATTTTGGAAAGCATCCTCACTTTAAATGTATAGTAGTGACCTTCGTGCTACTCAAATGGAAACTGAGAGTGAATTACCCAGGTGTAAAAAATACATAAATAATGAAAGGTATAGAACATATAAAAATGACACAAATTAAATGTGCTTCATAAAACAACAATAATATATAGGTGTAATATCGTGTGAAAAAATGATGAACGTGCAAATTTTAGTGCAGAAAAAATTCCTTGCATAAAATAAACCAGCAGCAAAATCTAGTAGTGTTCACAATAACACAAAAAATTTAAATGTAAAATAAAGTGATTCAGCGCATAGGTTAAAACACACACCAAAAAGTGATGAACTATTAGTGATAAAATAGATATACTCAATGTACATATATATATATATATATATATATATATATATATATATATATATATATATATAAATTGGTTATGGGACAGAAGAAATAATGATAATATGAACAAGCAATATAAAAGAGTCCAAATTAGGTAAAATGGTCCCAGAAAATAATGAACAGTCTATATCCTATCTAAAATAGGTCTCTTTATGTGATAATCAATCTTCTCCTATATGTCACTGGAGTAGGTGGGTGGCAAATAGTAAACAATCCACAAATGAGCTCACAGAACTCTCACCTCAAGAAGACTTAAAATCAGCATAAAGAAACAGACTAAACAGGCTCCTCTCCACTGCTCCCCCTCAGGGCGTATGTTCTCCTTATATCCAAATCACTCCATATGGCCCATTGATTATCATCATCTAGACTAAATGGTATGGTAATGGCTCACCGGGAAAAGTAACATAAAAGAAAAAGAAATGCCTCCAATGGTGAAGTAAGTAGAATAAAGGGGACTTTATTTAAATATATAGTAAAATTGGACCCTTACAAAATTGAAATAAAAATCAAGCAGAAAACAGTGACAATATGGCGATCAAACACCTATCTCACATCACTTCCGGTAAACGAAACGTCCACTTCCGGCCACTCCCTACGCGTTACGTCCTCCACGTGACTTCATCAGGGGACTTTAAAGTGGTAGTAAACTGTAAAAAAATTAAAAAATAAATAAATAAATCTCCCTGCAAATTAATGTAATAATGTGCTAATAAATTAATCTGAAAACAAAGCACTCCAGCGGCTTCTATCTTCACCCGGTCTTCCTTATAGGTTCGTGAACAGCTGCCATTTGACTGGCGGAGCCATGATGACGTCACTCCCGCACGCCCATAGCACAGCTCTCTTTATGGACTGCAAGCCATCCATTTATAGCGCATGATCCAGTGGTATCAAATGCTCCGGTGCCACTTAAAGAAAAATCTCCTAAACGGTGCATCTTTAGTAGATATTTACTGTACCTACAGGTAAGCCTTATGATAGGCTTACCTGTAAGAATAATGTAAAAAGAAGCCCTTACTACAAAATTTTGGGGGGGAGGGGATGCAAACAAGAGGAACTTTCCCTTTTGAGTGAAGTTCCAATTTAAGCTTAGGCTGGCCATAGACCGGGCGATTTTCTTTCCTGCAACCATTGGCTGACACAAAGTGTTGACAGGGGAATCCGTCCCGGAGAGCCATCATGTTCTCCTGGCTGGGGGACAAGCCACAAGCAATAACAGCTGCTAGCAAAAATCACATGTAAAATCTGACAGGCTGGTTATATCCAAGTTGATTGATTAATTTGGGTACATTCAGCCTGCCCATACATGGTACCAATCTCTGCCATTTCCAGCTAAACCACCCGAGATTCAAACCATCTCTAGAAGGCTTTACTTAGCCCCTCTCCTTAATTAGTGCACTAAGATAAGGTAAAAGAGGGTTATTTAGAAAATGACAGAAGAGTGAAAAAAGTGTTTTAGAAAGTAATAGAAATGTGTAGCAAAAACTGAGGTGCTCTTATCTGGAAATCACACATGGAAAAATTAGCACAGTAATAAGAAAACTTCTAGGTGTTTGGCTCCCCATCTTGTAGTTTTAACATGCATTATCTCACAGAGAAACATACACTGCATTGAAGAGGAACTAAAGTTCAGCTTTTAAAAACAGCAGGAAGGTTTCTTTTTGTTGCAAAAGAGACATGCAATGGAAGGAAATAATTTTTCCTGTTGCATCATGGCAGCATACACTTTGGGTTGTGAGTCTGCCTCCACAACCTGATAGGACCACATAACTATAAGATGACGATATGCCCCCCGCCCCAGCATTCTCTTATTTTTCCACACCTGTTGGGACCGCACGGACATCACCCCCTTACCGCTTCGCCCCAGCCAGGTTCTAGCCTCTCCTGGTTGGAAGTCCTTACTGGTACAGCCTCTAAACAAAGCTAAATGGAAGGAACCCTACTCTGGTGATCTCAGGGGTATGTTACAATTCTCTCTGTGACCTTGGATTAAAAGCCTTAAACAGGCTCAAGTTGTTATGATTTGTCTCCTGCATGAGTTTTAAAAAAGCTCTGGTATTGCTGCCTTAATTTATATACTAAAGCCTTAAACAGGCTTAACATCATGCTTCAAAATATCCTGGCATATAAACCTTAAATAGGTTTAGCTAAACTGCAGTGGTCTCCTTTCTTTCTTCCTACCTGTTTCCTCTGTGCCTGGGCGGTATCACGTACCTGGTAGCGAGTCTGAATGGATGAGCAAGGCCTCCCTTACCACTCTGACTCAGGGCCCCTGATAGAGTAAACAGGAGGCGCCAGAGAGCAGAGTCGCACGAGTGCCAGAAAGTCTTGGTGGCAGCTGGTCGGCTAGTCCTGGAGGAGCCGGTGAAGACACAGGAGAACTTCAGCAGAAGGTCCACAGGTGACAGCAGGTGCAGATGGCAGCAGGCAGAAGCAAAGTCAGGCAGGCAGGGTCATACACGGCAGGCAGGATCAGGTACAGGGTTCAGGCAGGGACATAGTCAGGAAGCAAGCCAGGTCAATCCAGAACAGAGGTGCAGGTGCCAGGGAGGAGACAGGAGGTAGCTCACAGGACAAGCCGAGGTCGGTACAGGCAGAGTTCACGGGTGGACAGACAAGCCGGGTCGGTAACAGGTATCAGAACACAGGTTAACAGAGGCGGGTTGCACAGGAGCTGAAGACAAGGCAGCACTGGGCAAAGTGCAAGCTGGACTTAAATAGCTACCTTGGCGCCGGCGCGCGCTGGTGCGCTCATTCGCCGGGGCGCACGCGGGGGGGCGCAAGCGCCGTTGCGCACGAATATGCGCAACAGCTTTTGTTTGCGCTCCCATTCGCGCATGCGCACATATGTGCGCCATAGCCTGATTTCCATGCGCAGCAGGAATGCCCATTCTTCTGCGCCTCAGGGGTCTTCTGGATGGGTGAGGCTGTCTGTTGGCGGGTGGTTCCTGACATTGTCCCCCTCCAATGGGCAGCCTCCGGATGCCCAACTGAGCC
This sequence comes from Lithobates sylvaticus, assembly GCA_028564925.1. Lineage (NCBI taxonomy): Eukaryota > Metazoa > Chordata > Amphibia > Anura > Ranidae > Lithobates > Lithobates sylvaticus. Next base: position 304,043,857 of record CM053030.1, on the reverse strand, counting down.
AGTTTCTCTGGGTGGCTATTACAAAATGCTTGGACCAATCTTTGAGCATGGATATTATCCTCTGGCTCCCATGAATTCTCCTCGGGTCCGTACCCCTTCCACTTGACCAAATACTGGACCTGGTCCCGTCTTTTTCTGCAATCCATGATCGCTTCGATTTCATACTCCTCTTCCCCATTTACCATTACAGGTTCCGGAGGGTTACTATCCCGTTCATGGAATGGATCCGGACGGACAGGCTTTAGCAGGTTTATGTGGAAGACTGGTGGATTCTGAAGGAGTCTGGGAGTGCCAACTCATAGGCCACGCTATTGATCCTCTTCTTCACCCTGAAGTGTCCCACGAACCTAGGACCCATTTTTTTGGACAGGCAGGCTAACTTCAGATTAGTCGTGGCTAACCAGACTTGATCCCCAGGTTCCACTTGCCTCTTCTTATCAAAGGACCTTGTATAGTCTTCCTGGGCCTTAGCCATGGTCTTCTGTAACAACTGGTTGTTAGAGTTGAAAAAATGTATTGTGTCTTGGACATTCTGGTGCAGAGGTGGTCAGGAATGACGGGTGGAACCCATAGTTAGCGAAGAATGGGGATTGTCTGGTAGCAGAATGTTCTGAGTTATTGTACGCAAACTCCGCCAGTGGCAATAGCGCCACCCAGTCATCCTGCGAGAAGGAGGAGAAGCAGCGTAGATACTGCTCCAGCGTCTGGTTGGTACGTTCCGTTTGACCATTGGTCTGTGGATGGTATGCTGACGAGAAGGACAATTCGATTTTCAGGGTCTCGCACAGGGTTCTCCAAAATCTGGACGTAAACTGTACCCCACGGTCAGATACGATATTGGCAGGAAGTCCGTGCAACCTTACAATTTCTTTCCCTGAGATCTGCGCCGTCTCAGAGGCTGATGGGGTACCCTTAATGGGCAGGAAATGCGCCATCTTTGACAACTGGTCAATGACTACAAAGATGGTGGAGTAGCCTTCGGAAGGGGGAAGTTCAACGATAAAATCCATTGAGATCATTTGCCAGGGTCTATGAGGAACTGGTAAGGGTCTCAACAGGCCCCAGGATTTCATTCTGCTAGTCTTATTCCTGGCGCAAGTGGGGCAGGCTTCAATGTATCTCCTGCAGTCTTCCTTTAAACAGGGCCACCAGAAGGAACGCTGTAAGAGTTCAGCTGTCTTGTGGACTCCGAAGTGACCGGCAAGGGCATGGTCATGGCACAGGCCCAAGGCGGAGACTCGTAACCCTTCAGGCACGAAGATCTTATGATTGTGCCATAAGAGACCATCTCTTGCTTGCAGTGTCATTTCCGAAGGTGGCGGGATGCCAACAGAGGCTTGCCTAATTTGTGACAAGAAGTCTTCCTGTAACAAGAGGACATTTCTGGGAGAAAGGATGGTGTCAGGAGGGGTTGGTTCTTCTGTCATGCCAAACATCCGGGACAGAGCGTCCAGCTTAGTGTTCTTGGATCCTGGCCTGTAAGTAATGTGAAAGATGAATCTCGTGAAGAAGAGTGCCCACCTGGCCTGCCGAGGTCTCAACCATTTTGCGGCTCGCAGATATTCTAAATTCCGATGGTCGGTGTAAATTATGATCGGGTGTGCTGCTCCTTCCAGCAAATATCTCCACTCTTCCAGAGCAGCTTTAATCGCCAGAAGCTCGCGGTCTCCAACGTCGTAATTCTTTTCTGCCGGGGACAACTTGCGAGAAAAGAATGCCACAGGGTGTAGCAAGGACTTGGCCCCTTGGCGTTGTGACAGGACTGCCCCTACTGCCGTCTCTGATCTGTCTGATTGCCTTGTCAGTTGGGTTATCAGGGATATTATGGCAGAGAACCCCTTGATAAATTTCCTGTAGAAATTTGCAAATCCTACGAACCGTTGCACCCCTTTCTTGTCCGTAGGAGCTGGCCAATCCAGAATAGCAGAGACCTTCTGAGGGTCCATCTTAATACCATTTGTGGAGAGGATAAGGCCCAGGAACTGAATGTTTTGGCACTCAAATTCGCACTTCTCCGGTTTTGCGTATAAGTTGTGCTGTCTGAGTCGGGCCAGGACCTTTCTGACAGGTTCTCGATGGATTTCTAAAGAATAGGAGAAAATCAAGATATTGTCCAGATACACAATAACAAATAGGTCTAGATAGTCCCGAAATACATCGTTAATAAAGTCCTGGAATGTTGCTGGGGCGTTACACAGCCCAAAGGGCATTACTAAGTATTCAAAATGACCAAACCTGGTACGGAAGGCTGTCTTCCACTCATCACTTTCACGGATACGTACCAAGTTATATGCCCCTCATAAGTCCAATTTCGTGAAAATGACAGCGAAACGAAGTCTCTGAAACAACTCTGTGACAAGTGGCAAAGGATAACGATTCTTAATCGTAATTTTATTTAATCCTTCTTTTCGACTAAGAAAATTCCAGCTCCGGCTGGTGACGTGGAGGGACGGATAAACCCCTTTCTCAGGCTGTCATCAATATACTCTTTCAAATCGGCCAACTCAGGCTTGGTCAAAGGGAAAATCCGCCCGAAAGGTATTTCGGCCCCAGGGAGGAGCTCGATGGGGCAATCATATGGTCTATGTGGCGGGGGCGTCTCAGCCCCCTTTTTACTGAAAACTTTGGCAAAAACTCGGTAGGGTGCAGGGATAGAAGAACAAATCTCGGTACCGGTGTCCACACACAGCAGGGAAGACGGATGAGGGAGCGGCTTGGAGAGGCAATGTTGCTGGCAGTAGAGGGAGGTGAACTTGATTTTCCCAGAATCCCAATGAATACAGGGGTTATGTGCCTGGAGCCACGGCATACCCAAGATGATGGGGAATAGGGGTGATGCTATGGAATCCAGGCTTAAAGAGGAAGTAAAGCCTCCTCGGGAAAAAAAAAAAAAAACGGAACCTGCAAGGCAAAGGCATAATGAGCGAGTATGCATAGCATACTAGCTCATTATGAATAACTTACCTGAGAACGAAGCCCCCGAAGCGACCCTCGTCCACGACCTCCACCGCCGCCATCACTCCCGGAGTGACTTCTGGGTCTCGCTGCTCCAGCGCTGTCATTTGCTGGAGTCGCGATGACATCACTCCCGCGCATGCGCACAAGAGCGGCATATCACCGCGATCTCCGGCATGCTCAGTGCGCCTAAGCGCCGCTGTCTAAGGCGCATGCGCCATAGATATCGGTGCCTTTTCTTTTCTAAATATCTCCTAAACCATGTAGGTTTAGGAGATATTTATTGGACCTACAGGTAAGCCTTAACCACTTCAGCCCCGGACTTTTTGGCAGCCTAGCCGCGTACGGGGCCCCGAAACCCAAGCACCGCCTTCAGGATTTCTAAGGGTGCAAATTTTTGATTTCACTCCTCACTACCTATCACCGTTTCGAAGGCCATAAAATGCCAAAATAGCACAAAACCCCCCCAAATGACCCATTTTGGAAAGTAGACACCCCAAGCTATTTGTTGAGAGGCATGGTGAGTATTTTACAGCTCTCATTTGTTTTTGAAAATGAAGAAAGTAAAGAAAAAAAAAAAAAAATTTTTTTCTTTTTTCAATTTTCAAAACTTTGTGACAAAAAGCGAGATCTGCAAATACTCACAATACCTCTCAGCAAATAGCTTGGGGTGTCTACTTTCCAAAATGGGGTCATTTTGGGGGGTTTTATGCCATCTGGGCATTCCATGGCCTCCGAAACTGTGATTGGCAGTGAGAAGTGAAATAAAAAAATTACACCCTTAGAAAGCCTGAAGGCGGTGATTGGTTTTTGGGGTTCCGTACGCAGCTAGGCTCCCAAAAAGTCCCACACATGTGGTATCCCCGTACTCAGGAGAAGCAACAGAATGTATTTTGGGGTGTATTTCCACATATGCCCATGACATGTTTGAGCAATATATCATTTAGTGACAACTTTTTGTAAAAAAAATATATATATTTTTTTTTTTTCATTATTCAATCTCTTGGGACAAAAAAAAAAAATATTTAATGGGCTCAACATTGCTCTCAGCAAATAGCTTGGGGTGTCTACTTTCCAAAATGGGGTCATTTGGGGGGGGTTTGAACTGTCCTGGCATTTTATGCACAACATTTAGAAGCCTATGTCACACGTCACCCACTCTTCTAACCACTTGTAGACAAAGCCCTTTCTGACACTTTTTGTTTACATGAAAACATATTTTTTTTTTGCAAGAAAATTACGTTGAACCCCCAAACACTATATATATTGTTAAAGCAAAGGCCCTACAGATTAAAATGGTGGGTGTTGCATTTTTTTTTTTCCACACAGTATTTGCGCAGCGATTTTTCAAACGCATTTTTTGTGGAAAAAATACACTTTTTTTTATTTTAATGCACTAAAACACACTATATTGCTCAAATTTTTGATGAAATAAAAAATATGATCTTAGGCCGAGTACATGGATACCAAACACGACATGCTTTAAAATTGCGCACAAACACGCAGTGGCGACAAACTACATACATTTTTAAAAGCCTTTAAAAGCCTTTACATGATACCACATTAGATTCACGGAGGAGGTCTACTGCTAAAATTACTGCCCTCGATCTGACCTTCGCGGTGATACCTCACATGCATGGTGCAATTGCTGTTTACATATGACGCCAGACCAACGCTTGTGTACGCCTTTGCGCAAGAGAAGGGGGGCAGGGGTGCTTTTTTTTTTTTTTTTTGTTTTTTTTTTTTTTTATTTAGGTTTTTTATTTTATTTTTAAAATGTTCCTTCCATTTTTTTTCTTTGTTATGATTTTTATTGTTATCTCAGGGAATGTAAATATCCCCTATGATAGCAATAGGCAGTGACAGGTACTCTTTTTTTGAAAAAATTGGGGTCTATTAGACCCTAGATCTTTCCTCTGCCCTCAAAGCATCTGACCACACCAAGATTGGTGTGATAAAATGCTTTCCCAATTTCCCAATGGCGCGGTTTATATCCGGGAGGGGGGACATTCCCTCCCACTGCTTGTAAAAGCAGTCTAGAGGCTAATTACCCGCTAGAATTGCTTTTACATGAAAGCCGATCACTGGCTGAAAAGAATGATACCAAGATGATACCTAAACCTGCAGGCATCATTCTGGTATAACCATTCAAAGTCCAGCAACATACTGGACATATATTGTAATCTTTTTTTTTTCATGCAGCCTCTTGGCTGAACGAAAAAAAAGAGATTGATTGGTGGGTATGCCCACCATTAGAATACCTCCCTTCATCCACCCACTTCTAATGATGGGCATACATGCACCATTTATATATGCCGATGCATGGGGGCATCCTCCCGCAAAAGTTATGCCGTGTACACACGGTCGGAATTTCGACCGTATGTACGTGGCATTAGGAGCCAATCGCTCCCCCCCCCTGCTGCCCCCATGCTTCGGCATATATGCTCTTTTTTTTAACTGTGGTGGTGAAATCACCTCCTACAGCGTTGGAGTCGCGGCTTTATGTATCGTGGGAGCAAACGCTGTTGCTGTCAAGATAAATAAATCCGCGTTGCAACTGAATGGCGCACCTGAAAACAAAAAAAATGCTCAACACTAAAACACACAGTAAACAAAATTACATACCTGAAAAGCAAGCATGATAAAACATAATAAAACATAATAAAACATAATAAAACATTGCAGAATAGAATGGAGTAAAAAAAGAGCAACAATAGAGAGAGAATAGAGTGAGAGAGAGAACAATAAAACGACAACTATTTTATTTTTTTTTATTTTTTTTTGAGATTCACAGGTAAAAAAAGCTCCTGACTGAAGCGACTGAATCAAAACGCTACCACAAAAAAAATGTTAGCGATCGCAGGGATCAGGCCTGACTCTGCGAACGCTGCAGTTATGTGTGCTTAGTGTTTTGTAAGTGACAGTGATCGATCGATACTGCACTTGGGTGGGCTGGGCTGGGCGGAGGGGGGAAAACGCAGGTGCTAGCAGGTATCTGGGCTGATCCCGCTAACAATGCGTTTTTTTTTGGAACCCTAAACTGCTGGGACGCTAGTATAGATCTGATCAGATCAGATATTGATCTGTTCAGATACTGTGCCACTAAGGGAGGTGTATGCTTTGTGCGTGGGTGTTTGCGGTACTGGCACTAACCTGGGGCGACGCAGACCTTATTTGACCCTAAAACCTAATTGATATCACCCGCCGGGCGATCAGGGGGTTAAACCGTTATTGGGTAATAAATGGCGGGTGCCCTGACAGTATAAAAAAAAAGCTAACTAACCAGCGTCACCCGTAACAGTAATACAAAAAAAAAACTGGTTACCTAGCGACACTAATGCAGCGATCAGAAAAACGATCGCTTAGTGACACTGGCAAAAGGGGGTGAAAGGGTTAACTAGGGGCAATCAGGGGGTTAAAACCTTTATTAGGTAATATATGGGGGTACCTGACGCTATATAAAAACCTGACGGGGAACCTAAATAACGAAATAACTAACTGGCTAACCAGCGTCACCAGTGACAGTTATACTGTGATCACTGGTGAAAGGGTTAACTCTAGGGGCGGTCGGCAAGTGGTTAATCTAGGCTTACCTGTAGGTCAAAGTGGTTTGTAAGGGTTTACAACCACTTTAACAGTTCCTTGTGGGTACCGGAAATGGTAGCAGATAACGGAACAGTCTCTTGGATAACAGGACCGGATTTAATATGTGACCCATCTGCTAGGTGGATATAGAGTCCATGAGTCTTATGTGGCATACACACGGTCGGAATTTCCGATGGAAACAGTCTGATGGGAGCTTTTCAACGGATTTTCCGACCGTGTGTATGCCCATCGGTCTTTTTCTGTCGGAATTTCCGACGGACTTTGGATTGAGAACCTGTTCTCAATTTTTCCGACGGAAAACCTTTCTATCGGATTTTCTGATCGTGTGTATGCAATTCCGACACGTAAAATTCCGACGCATGCTCGGAAACAATTCGACGCATGCTCGGAAGCATTAAACTTCCCTTCTATAGTGCTGTCGAACGCGTTTTATGTTACAGACCGTCGGAATTTGGTGTGACCGTGTGTAGGCAAGACAGTTTGAGCGAAATTCCGTTGGAATTCCGACGGGAAAACCATCAGAGCTTTTTCCAACGAGAATTCCGACCGTGTGTACGTGGCATTAGGCTGTAGTGGGATCTTATGTTGGAGAGCAAAAGTCATATCTACAAAGCATGATAAAGGTAAGTAGGTAAGTAGGTATTCCCGCACTACTATAGTGGTGTACCCAGGAATCGATAAAATAGTGGATATATAAATATTAAAATTAAGTAAATAAAGATAGCATTTGGTTGCAGCAAACCACCGACAGGGGTGCAAACCCCACCCTATAAAATGTGTAAAAAATCAATATATGGTGTTGCGCTCCAGATAAATATAAGCAATAGATTCTCTAAAAGTAAAATATATATCTGTGGATAGATATAAACAATAAAATCCTCTAAATAACATTACAATTATATCTGAGTGTGGAAATCTTGCTAAAACGAATAATATTGTGCTAGAAACAGCAAAATAAATAAATAAATAAATGTGCTAAAACATAGGATGATATTTAGATGCAGCAAATAAACACACTGGTGTTTAAAGCGGTGTGTCAGCCTAAAAAAATAAAATTTAAAAGTCAGCAGCTAAAAAAAAAGTCGCTGCTGACTTTTAATAAGTACACTTACCCTCCCAGGGCGCCCGCGATGCTGTTCGTGGAGGCAGAGATGTCCCTCGGCGTTCCGGATCCAGCGCCGCCATCCTCAGTAAGGGAAACGGCTTCGCGCGGCCTACTGCGCATGCGCGAGTCGGCGCGCGGCCTACTGCGCATGCGCGAGTCGGCGCGCGGCCTACTGCGCATGCGCGAATCGGCGCGCGGCCTACTGCGCATGCGCGAGTGGGATTTGTGAATGGGGAACGCAATGTGTTGTGGGACACAGTTCCCATAACACACTGCGCCCCATTCCATAGAAGATGGAAGGAGAGAAGATCACCGCGGCGCTGGAGGAGGCAGATTAGGACAATCTGCCTAGCAACAGCCATTTCTGGTAAGTAAAAAAAAAATGTTTTTTTTTTTTTTTCATTTGAAATTGTTATTAACCTTTTTAAAAGTTTTTGTTTTCAGGGTGTCCCACCACTTTAAATCCTAATCAGAGTGAATCTGTGCAAAATGGTGCAATAAATAAGCAATAGTATTAAAAGAAAGGACTGCGTCTGTGATCCAAAGTGTAAACAGAATGTGCAAAAACGTATATATCTATGCAAAAATGCAATACAATATATATATATATATATATATATATATATATATATATATATATAAAAAATATATATGCAGTGCAAACGGTGATTGTCCAGAAAAATGGGTAAATATAAAGTGCGACAAGAAAAAAAAATCATCCACAGGGATGTAATGTGGCTGTGTCAAACTAGGTGACAAGTAACGTCCACAGAAATGGTGAATCTCCGTTTAAATGGAGTGTGATGGATAAAGTCCGTCCAAAGATGCAGGGGAGATAGCACTCTATGACTTGATGTGTGCAAGGTGATCCAAACCGTACTCCTCTGGGTGCCTGCAAATAACGGATGCAGTGGCTCCTTACCTCACTGCTGTAAGATAATCAGCATAGATCAATATTGCTCTCCTGAGCTCTGTATCCTGGGTGTGTATTGGGGCTTGGTTTGTCACTATTTTTCCACAGATATATATTTTACTTTTAGAGAATCTATTGCTTATATTTATCTGGAGCGCAACACCATATATTGATTTTTTACATATCTACAAAGCAACTACAAGACCCTGAATCCATGATGGCCGGTACCTGGATAACTCCCTCTGGGAGTTGCAATGCGATCTGGACTGCCAAATGAACAGACTTGGGAGGCAGAGATGACTGGCTAGCAAAGGTCAGACATCTTCGGGCCTTGGCAGGACAGGATCGCACATAATGTCCATCTTTCCCACAATACAGACACAAGTGGTTCTGCTGGCTGTGCAGGTGTTCCTCTGGAGAAAGAGATGTGTGGGACATACCGGACTGAGCGGGACTAGGTGAATTAGGGTTTTGTGGCAATGATCCTAAAGGCTGGAATCGTCCAGCCGATCTCTCGGCCCTGCGTTCTCTCAAACGTCTATCAACTTGAATTGTCAGATTGATCAGTGCTTCTAGAGATTCAGGTACCCTAACACGAGCCAGTTCATCCTTTAGGGGTTCAGATAACCCAAGTCGAAATTGGTGACGAAGGGCAGCACTGTTCCATTCAACATCTGCACTCCAGCGCCTAAAGTCTGTTACATAGTCCTCAGCGGCTCAATGGCCCTGCTGGAGCGCATGCAGAGCAGATTCGGCTGTGGCAGTCAGCAGAGTATCCTCATACAGTCTGGCCATGGTTGAGAAGAAAGAGGTCAGACTTGACAAACAGGGATCATCACGTTCAAGTAGACGGTGAGCCCAGGACTGAGGTTCATCCAGCAGGAGGGAGATCACAAACCCTACTTTAGTGGTTTCATGAGAGAATGTCCGAGGTAGTAGTGAAAAGTAGAGAACACAGGCATTATGAAAAGTCCTGAACTTGCCACGATTGCCAGAGAATTTTTCTGGAGTAGGTACCCGGGGCTCCGGTGACTGCATAACTACGGCAGGTGCAGGAGTAAGTCCATAGATCCTTTCCTCAAGCTGACTGTAATCTTTTTCTAGATTCTTGACCGACTGAGTGAGTTCAGAAAGGTGATGACACAGCTGTTCCACCGGGGAGGTTGTTTGTTCAGACTCGGTCATGGCTGCCTTGTACTATCACGTACCTGGTAGCAAGTCTGAATGGGCCCCCGATAGAGTAAACAGGAGGCGCCAGAGAGCAGAGTCGCACGAGTGCCAGAAAGTCTTGGTGGCAGCTGGTCGGCTAGTCCTGGAGGAGCCGGTGAAGACACAGGAGAACTTCCGCAGAAGGTCCACAGGTGGCAGCAGATGGCAGCAGGCAGAAGCAAGGTCAGGCAGGCAGGGTCATACACGGCAGGCAGGATCAGGTACAGGGTTCAGGCAGGGACGTAGTCAGGAAGCAAGCCAGGTCAATCCAGAACAGAGGTGCAGGTGCCAGGGAGGAGACAGCAGGTAGGTCACAGGACACAGAGTTCACAGGTGGTCAGACAAGCCGGGTCGGTAACAGGTACACAGGAGCTGAAGACAAGGCAGCACCAGGCAAAGTGCAAGCTGGACTTATATAGCTACCTTGGCGCCAAAGCGGGTGCGTGCGCGCGCCAGTGCGCGCACGCGGGTGCGCGCAAGCGCCGTCGCGCACGAATATGCGCAGCGGCTTCTGTTTGCGCTCCCGTTCGCGCATGAGCACATCTGTGCGCCATAGCCTGATTTCCATGCGCAGCAGGAATACCCATTCTTCTGCGCCTCAGGGGTCTTCTGGATGGGTGAGGCTGTCTGTTGGCGGGTGGATCCTGGGCTCTGTTGTCCTCCTAGGGGCTCTGGGATGTGTTCCGAGCATCTCAGCGCTCCCGCGCATGCGCAGTACGGCAGTTCTGGGCACTTTTCTTGCTATGCCAGTATCCAAGATGGCGCCGGCCGCCGCGCGGCGCTACTGCGCATGCGCAAGCGGGATGTGGCTCCGACGGAAAATTTAAAAGGGAATTGAATGAACCTGATCTTGTTCCCTGTATCTTGAGCTAAAGATCACTGAACTGCTGCAGTTTTTTTTGCCTGTCTTACAACAAAACATCTATTCAGCCTACTGAGGTAAGTGGCTGACTTTCTCTGCATCTATATTCCTTGAATAGCTGCTGTGTTTTACCTTACCTGTGTTTCTCTATGCCAATTGTTGTTACTATGTATCTCCTTAGGCTTGCCTTATTCTTTCTATGGAGACCACTGCCCTAGCAGATCACTGCCAGCCTATTAGGTAAGGGGGGAGGATTTTTGGTAAGTAGTGAAGATTGAAAAAAGAGAGCAATCCTAACGCTGCCTATATGGTTAGCCCTACCAGGTCCGCAAGATCTTCTGATTCAAGGCACAGAGAGACTTCACGCAGGAGAAGCCATTCTGGCCACAGACGGAGCCGCTCCAGTCGCAGGAGAAGTTGCTCAGGCCACAGAGGGAGTCGCAGGAGAAGTCGCTCCAGTTCTTACTCCAGACACAGCGGCTCCTATCATAGAGGATCTCCTGTCCATAGACAGCGATCACCAGTGCGACCCTCTGGAAACGCATGTTGGATTTGCGGGGCCGTAGCCCTTCCTGATAAATTGGCCTGCCGTAGATGCTTTGAGGAGGCTACTAGGGAAAAGGAATCGCAGTTTAGAGAGCCTGTAGCTCCACAGATTCTTACTCTGGAGACAGAGTTGTCAACGTGAAGTGCCTCACCTGCTCCTCCCAGCATGTCAAAAGAGCAGGATTTCCCGTCTGACAATGAGGGGTTGGAAGCAACTGCAGGGTTTGATTTTTCGCTAATTAAACCGTTTGTCAAATCGGTCAAGGAAGCGATCGGATGGGAGGAACGCCAGGAAGTTCATCCAAAGCGGAAAAAATACTTCCCAAACCTTAAAAGAGACTCAGAGGCTTTTCCGTTCATTGAGGAATTGGACGATTTAATTAAAGAGGAATGGCAAGGACCCGAGAAGAAATCGAGTCTGAATAACAGGCTTTCCAAATTATATCTCTTGAAGGAGCCTAAAGTGAGTCCTCTTGTCTCTCCTCCCGTCGTAGACGCATCTCTCATGCGGTTAGCCAGGTATGACACTGCCGATCGAAGATGCCGTGACATTCAGGGATGTCTTGGATAGGAGGATCGACACCGATATGAAGAGGGCCTACCTAGCAGCAGGAGGCACTTGCAGACCGGCTGTGGCACTTGCAGCTGTAGGCAGGGCTATTTCCAGCTGGTCATCAAACACAGAGAGGTTGGTCTCAGAAGGCGCGGACCAGAAGAGCATAATAAAAGCTCTACAGGAGTTAAGTCTCGCGGGGGACTTTGTGGCAGAGGCTTCGGTGGATGCGATTAAATCGGCATCAAGGGCCATGTTGGCCTCCGTAATGGCCAGGCGGGCACTGTGGCTGAAACCCTGGTCGGCGGATCCTGTCTCTAAATCCAATTGGTGCCGCATTCCATATGACGGCGTGAACCTTTTCGTTGCAAAGCTGGACTGATTCCATCGGACAGGAAACCAAAACAGCAGAGGCCTCCTCCCTTTAGACGTAATCTGCCAGACAGATACAGGGATGCTAAAACCTATAGGCCAGGGAAAGAATACAGGAGGGGCTGGAAGAACCCCCAGACATCCTTTATGAAGTTCCAGAAGCCCAAGACTCCCGCTTCCGGTGACCAAAAGTCTTTTTGAAGGTGCGCCCGCCCAGCCAGCAGTAGTGGGGGCAAGGCTTTCGAAATTCAAGCTGGTTTGGGCGGAAGCAATAAAGGACCCATGGACAGTGGCTACTGTCTGTTTCGGGCACAGATGGCTCTTCAGAAGACGTCCCCCAGGGGATCATTTTTGCCCAACCAGACTTCCACCTTCAGGGGAAAAAAACGTTACTGCTGACCAGTTACGTCCCAGAGCTTCTCCAGAAGAAAGCAATAATAGAAGTACCTGCACCACAGAGGGGTCAGGGATTCTACTCCCCGTTATTTCTGGTCAAGAAGAAATCTGGGGACCTTCGGCCAGTCTTGGATCTAAAGAACCTCAATCGCTCCATTTGAGTGGAGTCATTCAAGATAGAGAGTTTACAATCAATCCTCCAGGCCATAAATCTGGGAGACTGGATGCTCTCCATAGACCTCCAGGACGCCTATTTTCACGTCCCGATCCATGACGATTTTCAGAAGTTCCTTCGGATCTCAGTGAATCAGGGCCACTTCCAGTTTCAGAGTCTCCCGTTCGGGATCTCTACTGCCCCCACAACTTTCACCAAGGTACTGCTACCAGTAATTGCATCCTTAAAGGAGAAAGGGTTGAGAGTCCATTACTACCTGGACGACATGCTCCTCCTTTCAAGTAACCAGGAGTCCCTTGTCCAACATCGGGAGGTTCTAGTTGCCGCACTACAAAGACTGGGCTGGTTGATAAACTGGAAAAAAAGCAATGCTCATCCCACCCAGAGGATGATCTTTCTGGGTGCGGAATTGGATACCCGGACAAACACGGTGGAACTACCGGTAGAGAAGATTTCCCCACTGATTCAGAGGGTGAGAAGAGCAATCTCAGCAACATCCCTTCCGGCCAGAGCATGTCTCAGTCTCCTAGGCTCTCTGTCTGCAACCATTCCTATGGTCCAGTGGGCCCAATGGAACGCAAGACCCCTTCAAACGTCTTTCTCTGAGCCAATGAGATGGCTCATCCATGACCCAACCGATCTACATCTCGGAGGAGGTCAAGCGATCCTTGCTGTGGTGGACTCGTCCCTGCAATCTGAGGAGATGCAAGCACATAGTTCCCCCTCCTCAGGAAACGGTAACCTCAGATGCCAGTTTGGAGGGATGGGGGGCCAAAGGGCGCTGTCCATTCAGGATCCAGGACGCAGTCTGCAATGAGCTGGAGATGAAAGCAGCCTTTCAGGCCCTCCTGGCCTTCAGTACTTACCTAAGGGGGAAGCGAGTCCTCCTGAAGATGGACAACAGGGTGGCTGTTGCCTACATTAACAGGCAGGGGGGCACCAGAAGCTTCTCCCTGATGCAGGAAGTTCAGCCCGTGATGGAGTGGGCACAATCGAACCTATTGGACTTGAGAGCGACCTATATCCCAGGGGTCGAGAATCTCCTAGCCGTCTCACTCAGCAGAAGATTTGTTTCCAACAACGAGTGGTGTTAGGTACCTGGTAGTGATGAGCCCGACTTGGTGGTTGGAGACCTCTCTTACAACTCTGGTTCAGGGCCTGCTGGATTGGGAACAGCGTAGCCGTGAGCACAGCGGGTAGGAGTGTCCGTATGGATGCAGGTGGCCGATGCTGGGTGGATGCAGGTCTTGGGCCGGATGGTAAGACTGCAGATGAAGGTTCGGCAGACAACCAGGGTGCAGGAAGAAGACCGGCAGCAGGAGCAGCAGCAGACGGCAGAAGTAGCAGACAGCAGCAGCAGTAGACCAGCAGAGGACGGCAGCAGCGGAGGACCTGTGCAGGAACACTGGAAGCAGGGATGGTCAGGCAAGCCGGGTCACAACAGGCAAGGCAGTCAGGCAGAGACGGCAGGCAGAGGGATGGTCAGGAGGCAAGCCAGAGGTTCAGCAGCAGTAAACAAAGTCCAAAGCGGGGTCAAACAAGCCGGGGTCAAGGAACGGAGAAGGCAGCAGAGTCAGGCAGGCCGGGTCACAGACAGGATCAACAAACAGGTTCAGGTTGGGGTCACAGGTGGGAGCTGAGACGGACAGCGGCGCATGCAGGCAGCTGTCCCCTTTAAATAGGGCCACTGGCGCCAAAGCAGCGCCGATTGCGCACGTGCACGGGGGCGGGCGCGCCCGCTATTCGCGCACTGGAGCGTGCGCACATGTCCGGCGGGCGCGTGCACGCGCCTGCGGCGCGCGCCGACGCGCACGCTGACGCTCAGGGGGACCAGGGCTACCCAGGTGCTCGCGCACCCTCAGGCTAGTGTGCCCAGGGCGGCTAGAGCCCTGACATTGCCCCCTCACAAGGGGCAACCTCCGGGTGCCCACTAGGCGTCGTCTTTCTGGATGGGAAGAAAGGAAGGTGCGGATTAGTCTCTTGGCGTGTAGGTTACATTCCGGTTCCCATGAATTACTCTCGGGACCATACCCCTTCCACTTAATCAGGAACTGTCTCTCCCCCCTACGTCTCCTGCAATCAAGGATGGCCTCCACCTCGTATTCCTCATTGCCCTGGACCAGGACAGGTCCGGGTGGGTTTGTACCCCTATCTGGGAAGGGATCGGGCACAGCGGGTTTTAGAAGGGAGACGTGGAAGACTGGGTGGACTCTCATAGAGTCAGGTAGGGACAGCTCGTAGGAGACCTCATTGATCTTCCTCTTCACAGGGAAGGGTCCTAGGAACTTGGGAGCAAGCTTCTTAGAGGGACAGGCAAGTTTAAGGTTAGTTGTAGCTAGCCATACCTGGTCGTCCACTTGCAAGTTCAACTCTCCCCTTCTCTTCCGATCGAAGAACTTCTTGCTGTCTTCCTGTGCCTTGGCTATCGCTTCCTGAAGTATCCTGTTGTTGCGGCTGAGGAACGATGCTGTATCCTGGACTGCCGGGACTGGAGATTCTGGGAGAAAGTCGGGGAGAAAAGACAGGTGAAAACCGTAATTGGCAAAAAACGGGGATTGCCCTGTGGCAGAATGGCTGGCATTATTGTAGGAGAATTCTGCTAAGGGTAATAGGGACACCCAATCGTCCTGCACAAAGGACGTGAAGCACCTTATGTACTGCTCCAAAGTCTGGTTGGTGCGTTCCGTCTGCCCATTAGTTTGGGGGTGATATGCGGAGGAAAGAGCCAGCTCAATCTTAAGGATCTCGCAAAGGGCTCTCCAAAAACGGAACGTGAACTGAACCCCCCTATCCGAGACTATATTGGCCGGGACCCCGTGCAGCCTGACTATCTCTTTAATAAAAAGGTGGGCAGTCTCTGTGGCAGATGGCGTTCCCCTTAAAGGCAGAAAGTGGGCCATTTTGGACAACCGGTCCACCACTACAAAGATGGCAGAGCACCCCTCTGAGCATGGAAGCTCGACTATAAAGTCCATTGTTATCATTCTCCAAGGACGATCAGGTGCAGGGAGACTCTTCAAAAGTCCCCATGTTTGATTCCTTGACGTCTTGCTGCGGTTACAGACAGGGCAGGAGTCAACATAAGACTTGCAGAATTCCTTCAGCTTGGGCCACCAAAAGGTACGTTGCACCAGCTCCAATGTTTTGCGGCTTCCGAAGTGTCCTGCCAGTAGGTGATCATGTAGTAGGGCCAGGACCTTCACTCTTACTGTTTCGGGAACGAAGACTTGACTCCCCCTCCAGAGAAGTCCATCTCTGGAAATTAGGGTAACCCCGTGGGGTCCCTGGGAATTGGCGGATGCCTCCCGGATTTGTGACAGCAGATCTGGTTGTAGAAGTAGGAAGTTGCCGGTAGATAGAATGGTGTCTGGGGTGGTGGAGTCCTTGGGGTTGTCGAACATCCGAGAGAGAGCGTCAGGTTTAATATTCTTGGAACCGGGACGGTAAGTGATATGGAAGCAGAACCTTGAGAAGAACAGAGCCCAGCGGGCCTGTCGGGGTTTGAGTCGCTTGGCAGTTCGTAAGTACTCAAGGTTTTTATGGTCTGTGTAGATGAGCACTGGGTGGTTTGCTCCCTCCAAGAGGTACCTCCATTCCTCTAATGCTGACTTGATAGCCAAGAGTTCCCGGTCCCCGACATCATAATTCCTCTCGGCTGGAGAAAGTTTCCGTGAGAAAAACCCCACCGGGTGCATGGCGTCCTTATTGCCCTGTCGTTGTGACACAACTGCCCCAACCGCTACTTCTGATGCATCGACCTCTAAGATGTAGGGGAGGGCAGGGTCGGGGTGACTGAGGATGGGGGCGGAGGTAAACAGTCTTTTAAGTTGGTCGAAGGCCCCTTGAGCCTCTGGGCCCCAGTGGAAACGTGTGCCCTGTTTGGTCAGCTGGGTGATGGGAGTGATGATGGCGGAGAACTCCTTAATAAATTTCCTGTAGAAGTTTGCGAATCCAACAAACCGCTGGATGCCCTTCTTGTCTACAGGTGTTGGCCAGTCAAGGACGGCGGACATTTTTTGAGGGTCCATTCTGATGCCTGCCGGGGAGATTTCAAGTCCCAAGAACTGGATCTCCTGCTGCTCAAATTTACATTTCTCGGCCTTAGCATACAGGCCGTGCTGTCGGAGTCGAAGAAGTACCTT
This sequence comes from Lithobates sylvaticus, assembly GCA_028564925.1. Lineage (NCBI taxonomy): Eukaryota > Metazoa > Chordata > Amphibia > Anura > Ranidae > Lithobates > Lithobates sylvaticus. Next base: position 304,027,023 of record CM053030.1, on the reverse strand, counting down.
GCCCACATGCCCCCGATGCTGTTCCAGGGATTGAGAGAAGATCAAGACATCATCCAGATAGACGATTACGAAAATGTCCAAGAAGTCCCTGAGCACATCGTTGATGAAATGCTGGAACGTAGCCGGGGCATTACAGAGTCCGAAGGGCATAACCAGGTACTCGTAGTGGCCGAAACGGGTCCGAAACGCCGTCTTCCACTCATCCTCAGCCCGAATGCTCGAGATCGTTGCTGATCTTAATTTTTGAAAGAGCTCGGGTATCAAGGGCAGAGGGTACCGGTTCTTGACCGTAATCTTGTTGAGCTCTCGGTAGTCCACGCAGGGCCTCAAGGTCTGATCTTTTTTGGTGACAAAGAATATACCTGCGCCAGCGGGAGAAGTGGAATGGCGGATGAACCCCTTTTTCAAGTTTTCCGAGATGTAAGTTTTCAAGGCTTCCTGTTCTTTCTCGGAGAGAGGGAATATGCGGTCAAAAGGAATTTCGGCTCCAGGGAGGAGCTCGATGGGGCAGTCATAGGAGCGGTGGGGTGGAAGGGAGTCTGCTCCCCGCTTGCTAAACACATCCAGGAAATCATGGTAAGGTTGGGGTACAGACTGGCACAGATCCTGGTCAGAGTCCAGACAAAGCAAGGTAGGAGGTATCCTGGGGGTTGTAGGTAGGCAGTGTTCCTGGCAGTAGTGAGATTGGAACTCAACCTCCCCGGTGGACCAGTGAATCAGCGGGTTATGGGCCTGGAGTCATGGAATGCCCAGGATGACTGGGAACAGGGGAGAGGAGATCACGTCCATGGTTAGGAGCTCCTGGTGTTGAGGGAGAATTGTAGCGGGTAAAGGCAGAGTCTCTTGAGTCACCTGGCCAGACTTAATACGGGACCCATCCACCAGGAACACAGAAAGTCCTTGGGTCTTCTTCTGGAGGGGCAGGGCGTGGGTGTTGGCAAAGGTGGCATCCACGAAACAACTGCACGCCCCAGAGTCAATGATGGCGTTGGTGAGTATTGTCCTTCCCTGGCACTGCAACGACAGAGGGAGAGTAAGGTGAATAGTACTGGCTGGACAGGGTGCAGAGGGAGAAGAAACGGATGACAAGCACTTACGTGTCTTGACAGGGCAATTATTCATGAAATGTCCGGAGCCCCCACAGTACAGGCATAGATTCAACTGGCGGCGTCGGGCCCGTTCCTCGGGCGACAAGGGAGAACGCAGGAGACCGATCTGCATCGGTTCGGAGCCATCGGGGATGCAGAGGGAGCAGGTAGGTAACGGGTGGCAGGAACGGGAGCCCTTGCGACCATCCAGGCTGGGCGATTGGGTAATGCAGAGCGTTCAGCTCGGCGTTCTCGCAGGCGACGGTCCAGCTGAATCGTCAGAGTGACGAGGTCCTCAAGATCCTCTGGAACTCCTACACGGGCCAGTTCATCTTTCAAACCCTCCGAGAGGCCCATGCGGAACTGGTGTCTGAGAGCCGCATTATTCCACTGAAGTCTGTGATATAGTCCTCGGCCGTCCTGCGACCTTGCTGGAGCGCGGATAGGGCGGACTCAGCTGTAGCCGTGCGTTGAGGGTCGTCGTAAAGCTGAGCCATTGCCTGGAAGAAGGAGGCTAAGGACTGGGTCATGATGCTGTTGGTTCCCAGAAGACGGTGGGCCCAGGACTGGGGTTCTCCTTGTAGAAGGGACACCACGAATACCACTTTGGTGACCTCCAGGGAGAAGGTCCGGGGTTGCAGGGCAAAGTAAAGCTGGCAGGCATCCCGGAAGGCCTGGAACTTGGACCGGTCGCCTGATAACCTTTCTGGAACAGGCACTCTATGCTCGGGGGGAAGCATCACCACTGTTGGTTGAGAGGCAGGTTGCACTGGCGGTGGAGGAGGTGCAGCAGCCATGGGGCCGGCGAGTTGTTGTACTTGGCCTTCCAGCTTGGTATATCCCTCCTGCAGGGATTTCACCGCTTGTGTAAGGGCTGCCAGGTGGGAGCAAAACTCCTGCATGGTAGAGGCTCCTTCTGCGGGCTCAGTCATAATGGCTGTCCGTACTGTTAGGTACCTGGTAGTGATGAGCCCGACTTGGTGGTTGGAGACCTCTCTTACAACTCTGGTTCAGGGCCTGCTGGATTGAGAACAGCGTAGCCGTGAGCACAGCGGGTAGGAGTGTCCGTATGGATGCAGGTGGCCGATGCTGGGTGGATGCAGGTCTTGGGCCGGATGGTAAGACTGCAGATGAAGGTTCGGCAGACAACCAGGGTGCAGGAAGAAGACCGGCAGCAGGAGCAGCAGCAGACGGCAGAAGTAGCAGACAGCAGCAGCAGTAGACCAGCAGAGGACGGCAGCAGCGGAGGACCTGTGCAGGAACACTGGAAGCAGGGATGGTCAGGCAAGCCGGGTCACAACAGGCAAGGCAGTCAGGCAGAGACGGCAGGCAGAGGCATGGTCAGGAGGCAAGCCAGAGGTTCAGCAGCAGTAAACAAAGTCCAAAGCGGGGTCAAACAAGCCGGGATCAAGGAACGGAGAAGGCAGCAGAGTCAGGCAGGCCGGGTCACAGACAGGATCAACAAACAGGTTCAGGTTGGGGTCACAGGTGGGAGCTGAGACGGACAGCGCCGCATGCAGGCAGCTGTCCCCTTTAAATAGGGCCACTGGCGCCAAAGCGGCGCCGATTGCGCACGTGCACGCTATTCGCGCAGGGAGCGCGCGCACATGTCCGGCGGGTGCGTGCACGCGCACGCTGACGCTCAGGGGGACCAGGGCTACCCAGGTGCCCGCGCACCCTCAGGCTAGTGTGCCCAGGGCGGCTAGAGCCCTGACAAGTGGTCTCTGAGCCCCCAAGCATTTGCGATCATAATTAAAACCTGGGGCCCACCGGACATAAACCTGGCGGCCACACCAGCAAATGCAAAATCCCAGAGGTTCCTATCAAGAATCCCCTTTCCGTCAGCAGAAGGAGTAGATTGTCTACAACATCCCTGGAACTTCAACCTCGGCTACATCTTCCCTCCGACTCCCCTCATAGCGAGGTTCCTTCTGAGGCTCAAGAGGTCGGCGGCACTAGTAGTGGTGGTGATCCCTTTCTGGCGAGGAGGCCATGGTTCACTACTCTCCTTCAGTTGAACACAGCGGATCCTCTCCCTCTCCCGCTGTCAGCAGATCTACTCTCTCAGGACCAGCTTCTATATCCGAAACCGGAGAGGCTACATCTGATGGCCTGGAGGCTGAGAGGTCTAGGTATCTAGAACAGGGTTGTTCTCAGAGGGTATTGGAAACATTACTCCAGGCTAGGAAGCAGACTACCAACAACACCTACCAAAGGATCTGGGAGAAGTTTACCGCCTTCTCTCAACAACAAGGTTGGGACATATCTTCTCTGACAGCTCCTCAAATCCTGGAATTTCTGCAGTCAGGCCTAGATAAAGGTCTTCGATCCAGTACCCTTAGGCTGCATTCACACCTGAGCGTAGCTTTTCAGGCAGAAAATCGCGCGAATTGCAGCGTTTTTTCGCGGCGTTTTTTACCGCGATTTGCAGCGTTTTTTACCGCGATTCGCAGCGTTTTTTACCGCGTTTTGCCGCGAATTTTGTGCAGAGCAAAAGGTCACCAATGTAAAAAGAATAAAAACGCCCAAATCTGCCCGATTCGCGCGACAAAAAAGGGTCCGGAACTTGTTTGAGCTTCAGGCGTAGGGCTTCAGGCGTTTTGGAGTGGAGATGTGAACCATCTCCATAGAAAATAATGTATTTTTTCCCCTCTAGCTTTTGTAGCTTCAGGCTTCAAGCTACAAAACGCCCAGGTGTGAATGCAGCCTGAAGGTCCAGGTTTCAGCCTTATCCGCCCTGACCGGGTTCAAATGGGCACATGTTCCTCTGGTTATCCAGTTTCAGAGGGCCTGCCTTAAACTAAAGCTAGAACTTAACAGCTTAACGGGCCAAAGCTCTTTTGGCCTTACTTATCCTGTGAGTCACAAGAGTAGACACAGGAGTGGACTAGTTGTGCTCTCCTATGACCAACGATGTATCCTGGCCTAGGCCAACAAAAGGCCCAGGCCTAGGGAAGCACTTTGCAGGGGGGCAGCAGGGACAGAGTAATTTTGGTCTCTAAATTTACTGGTACAGTAGTGAGACTCACAAGAAAAAGAGCACCCTACTGTCAGCGACTGATTCAAACGCTACCATAAAAACTGTTAGCATTCGCAGCGATCAGGCCTGACTCTGAGAACGCTGCAGTTATGTATGTTGTGTTTTGTAAGTGACAGTGATCGATTGATATTGTACTTGGGTGGGCTGGGCTGGGCAAAGGGGCTAAACGCAGGTGATAGCAGGTATCTGGGCTAATCCCGCTAACACTGCATTTTTGGGAACCCTAAACTGCTGGGGACGCTAATATAGTTCTGATTAGATCAGCTATTCATCCGTTCAGGGATGAGGGAGGTGTATGGTGCGTGCATGGGCGTTAGCGCTACTGGCACTAATCTGAAGCTGCCTGGGGCGACGCAGACCCTATCTGATGCTAAAACCTAACTTTGATCACCTGCCGGGTGATCAGGGGGTTAAACCTTTATTGAGTAAAATACGGCGGGTACCCTGACGCTATAAAAAACAAACTAGTTAAACTGTGTCACCCGTGACACTTATACAGTGATCACAGGTGACAGGGGGTAATCAAGGGGTTAAACCTTTATTGGGGGGGTAGGGGGGTCCCTACACCTACCTGGGCCTAAGACTAATTACCCCAACGCTGATTTTTGTCACTAATGACACCAGTACAGCGATCAAAAAAGATCAGGGGCTGAATTGTGTGCCTACGTGACTTGGTGTCAATGTAGTGTTGGTGCACCTCATTTTTAGATGTTATCTCTCCTCGCTCTGGAACAGAAAAGACCGACACAAGGAGAAATTACATCACTTCCCCTGTCAGTGTTTACAGTTACAGGGAAAAGTTCTCATTCGCCAGGACTGATCACCGGGTCCAAGACAGATTTCATTGGCCTGGGCTTGGAGACTGATTGGTTCTGGATCAAATGCGATCATCGGCGGTCGCGCGCCCGATGTAACATAATGGCGATTCGTCTGCTCGTGCCATTGTTTCGCAGTACAACTCCGGTGGCTGGTCGGGAACAGGTTAAACAGAAAGGGGTGTGGCTTTGACAGGAAGGGGTGGGTCATATTTAAATTAGGGGGTGCACGAGTTTAGTCAGGCCTAGGGCAGCAAAAAACCTAAATAAACTACTGCCTATGACCCATATTCAGCTGACGTCACTCAATTGGTCCAGGCTCTGGAGAGATCCCGACTTGGGATCCGCCCAGATGCATACACAGGTGGCTGGCTCAGTCTCTCTGTGAGCCGCTGGGAGACTGAGCCAGCCGGTCCTACCCCCTCCACAATCCATTGCTTCTGCTCACTGAAAACAGAGAACTGAGTGATTTGAGGTGGCGGGGGGACAAATGCAGCATTGGGCCAATGTGGCATCCACCTTTCTGAGTATAAATGTATGTTTTGCTTAAATTCTGAACTTCTCTTTTAGGAGTCCGGTTCACACAGGGGCAGCTTCAAAGTCGCCCGACTCTGAAGCCACCCTGTACAGCGTGGATGCCAAACGACTTCTGTATAGAATTCAATGCAAGCTGCTCTGAAGTCGCCCCAAAGCAGTACAGGAACCTTTTTCTAAGTTGGAGCGACTTGAGTCGCTCTTATTAGAACGGTTCCATTGTATAGAATCCGCACGACTTGTCAGGCGGCTAAGTCGCCTGACAAGTGGCCCCTGTGTGAACCGGGTCTAAGACGTGTGAATTGTGGAGCTCTGCAGTTCAGATGTGTACCTTGCAGTGTGTCTGGTAAAATGCATTATTTATTGTGTATTACCCCAAAACATAGCTATGAAGTGGTCCATTTATTTAGACGTCTGTTTGCTTGTATAATGTAAGCTTCCATAAGGTGTGATCCACAAAATCATAGCTATACTATTATGCAAATACCAATGAATATAAAAGGAAAAAAAAAATCTGAAATGAAAGTGGATCAAAGTTCTGGTAGTTCTTGTTACATAGGCATGCAGTTCAGGATAAAATCCTATTGAAATAGGTGGCATCACAAATTGATAATATGCTGTCTATGAACAACAGTGACAAAAACTGTTCTTTTAGTACAAAATAATAATATATTCTTTAGTAACTTACAAATTATGTAACTATCTAAAGAATATTGTTGTTATTATTTACATTATATCCTTTTTTTCTTGCTTTGATGCATGCTCTGATAATAAACTCAACTGTGAAGATAAAAATGCCAAATCCACTTGGACATTATGTGACTAAGCACTAAGATCTTCTTTGAGTTTTTATGTTCAGGCTGACAACTACCTAAGGGGCACTAGGCAAGGATCAAAGATTCTACTAATGAAAATTACTAGAGATAATCACTTTTGAACACCAATAGAGTTTCATCTGTTAACCCCAAATGACTATCCTGGATATATGCTTTCAGTCCTCCATGAGATACTTTGATCATGCAATGATCAAATAATTATGTTAGATTGATAAAATCACCAAATGTTCCCCATGGTCTTAAGATGCAGGTGTAAAGTTTTTTTCCCATGTGATTTCCTTACAGATTGATGTGAGAGACCATTGTAAATTACTTTGCATCAACTCTGTTGTAAATTGAATCTCTGAGCTCTTTGCATGCCTTCACTTAAGATGAAAAAGAAACACAGGAAGAAAGATGCATATTTTCTCTGTACATGTCTTTACTTGGTAGCAAAAGGAAGTACAGAAAGCAGCACCAAATTTTTTCCCTGCATGTCGCACTATTTGGGGAAAAAAATCTAAGCACAGAAAGCAGCTTGTGTGTTCTTTATTGACACCACCATGTCATATAATAGTGAAATATTAGTACATTGCACAGAGATGAGAGTTTGCATCTGTGCAGTACTTTTTCCTAGATAAATGAGAACAAAGCCATAAACAGCACACATACCCAAAAATATGTGCAGCATTTGCATTTAGCTAGACAAAGAAAATGTAATTATAGAATCAACAATTCAGAATCTTTTGGGTGTTGCAAGGTTGCAGTTAAGAATGGAATGCAACTCACTTTGCAAAGAACACCCAATCATGTATAAGGTAACTAAGGAAAAACATAGATTTTTTTCTTGCACAATATTAGATGAAAAAAGTCAGTACAACTTCACCTCATGCATTAAGTTAAGTGAAGTTGTCCAATCACGTGCAAGCAAAAATTCGTTTTTTTTAATTATTTCCTTTGCACATGACTATGTATTCCTTGAAAAATGTATGTTTTCACTTTTACATTTATTCCATTCACTAAGACAAAAAGCAAAGTAAAAATTCACCATGAAGGAGTGCATGCGTGGAGGCTCCCGGGATGGCTGTGTAAGCCTGGAGCTCCACACAGCGCTAGCCATACAGCTTTAATAAGCAGCGGGAAGAGGCTGACAGGATTTCCCTAAATAACAGGAGAAGGCAGCAGATATCACAGGGCTTCTTCTTAGGCCAGGAAGACATTCCAGAGGAACCCCGGGTCCTGAGTTTGAGCTTTTTGATAAGCGGGACATATCTAAAATGGCGGAATTACCTCAGACAGGTGCACAGACTGCAGCTGAAATCTCCACAGCAGCCAGGCGAGTTGTTCTCCCTGCGACCCTCACATATGTACCTCAGTTACAGAGTGCAGCTACCTCTCTCAACACTTCATTGCCTGAAAACACAGTATCCCTTACTCACCCAGACTTTGCTTCTACACAAGCAGCACAGACTCTTGATGTTCCCTTCAATGTTCCTGACCTGTTTTTTAAACTTTCTGAATTATTGGATAAAGGTTTAACCCTGAATGCTGAAAGGATCACAGGGGAAATCAGGGCAGATTTCCAAAATCTGGGAACCAGGATTGATCATATAGAACACAAGTTGGATGTTACCATTTCTAGGGCAAACCAACATTCTGAGCAGTTGCATTTTATGCAAGAACAGCTTGACACAGCCCAGACCCTCGAGAATCGTCTGAGAAGGGACAATTTTCGGATTAGAGGGATACCAGAAACTGTTTCTGACGTACAGGCTGCAGTTCAAGAAGTTATCAAATCTCTGATACCTTCGGTCCCGGTAACATAAATTGGAGTTGGATAGGGCACACAGATCCCTAGGCCCTCCCAGGAAAGATGGATCTCCGAGGGATATTATAGTAAAACTGCACTTTTACTCAATAAAAGAAGAAGTAATGAAACGTTCCCGCCAACAGGACCAGATACAGTACCAAGGGAAAGTCATACAAATTTTTGCTGACATTTCCCCAAACACCATCCAAAAAAGACGATCCTTGAAACCCCTTTTGACAGCCCTCACCAAGAAGGATATTAAATATCGCTGGGCCTTTCCATTCGCTCTGAAATTTACTTATGACGGTAAACAACAGACATTCCGCAGTTTTCCAGAGGGAGAGCGCCTGTTACTGGATCTGAAGATCATTACCCACGATTCGGAGATGGATACATCAACCACACAGCAGGGATCTGCTAAACGCCAATCTCCACTAAGCCCAACCTCTCAACTATGGAACAAGGCTAAACACAAGAAAGTCAATGATAACTCCCCTCCCTGATGTGGGGACGTATAACACACCTGTATTTAAATCTTCTTTTCTTTGCCTTGTTACTTAGGCAGAAAATGTTGTTTGATCTTCAATCTTGAAGTTGAACTGACTTTTTCTTATCACACATGACAGTTGATGGAGTTTAGTTTAGAGGTCTGCACAATGTTTCTATATCAAGAGTGCACCTGATACTTAATAACCTTCTCAGTTTTGCCCCACCCCTATTTACTTTGTCTCCCCCAGTTTGTTCTTTTAAGCCCCATACACACGGTCGGAAAATCCGACCACCAAATCCATCGGATTTGGTCCGACGGATTTAGTCCGACACTGGTGTTGCATGCACACGGTCGGACAAAGTTGTCGGAAAATCCGATCATTCTGAATGTGGTGACGTTTGTTGCGTACGACGGGACTACGTAGAGGCTAGTAGCCAATAGCTTTGGTCTTGTAATGTGATCTGAGCATGCGTGGCACTTTGTCCATCAGAATTCGCTACACACGATCGGAATTGGTGTGATCGGACTTTGTTGTCGGAATATTTATAGAGCAGGAGATAGAACTTTGTCCGTCGGACAATCCGATGGAAACTGTCCGATGGTGCCTACACACGGTCGGAATTTCCGACAACATTGTCCGATAGGACAGAATCCATCGGAAAATCCGACCGTGTGTATGGGGCTTTAGAATGCTATAATTTGAATGCACATTTGAATGTTCTAGGGTTTTTTTTTTTTATGTGCTGTCACTGGCTGGAGCTGATGCATTGTGCTCCCACCTACTACTCAGGCAGTTTTTTTTCTGCTCTGTGTGGTGGGGATATAGCCCTCTGTATGGGCTATGCAATTATTTTTGTTATGAATGAGGGGAGGGAGTCTTCCCCCTCACCTCATTCCGGGCCGGGTTATGGCCTTATGGTATTAAGCAAACTGCTGATATTTTATTTTATTTCTTTTTTTCTATCTTCCTTTTTCTCCTAGCCTGCCTGTCAATGAGATGTTGCTTCAGGATGTTCTCGGATTTATTGACCCTTATAATAGGGGATGATCCTATTATGTATTTAGTTACTCCTTTATGTACTGAGGGAAGTGGATATAGGTTGGTCATCGCTCTCTCCCTTTTGCTCCATGGCTAATAATAATTCTACTTGTTCTCCCTTACGCATAATATCTCATAACACTCAGGGGTTAAATTCCCCAGTCAAAAGAAGGAAGGCCTTTCAAGTCTATAGTACTCATCGCATTGATGTGGTCCTCCTTCAGGAGACTCATTTTCCTCAGCAATTTACCCCCTCGTTTTTACATGCACACTTTCCCACATTTTATTTGGCAAATGCGGAAAACAAAACAAAGGGGGTGGCGATTCTATTTTCCAAACACTGCAAATTTCACTTTAAAATGGAACACAGAGACCCAGAGGGAAGGTTCCTACTAGTTAAAGGTATGATTGAGGATAAAATATATACATTTATTTCTTACTATGTTCCTAATAGAGGACAGCTACAGTTCTTCCGACAGATGTTCAACATCCTTGACCCATTTATGGAAGGTGTCATAATTATGGGGGGTGACTCTAATACAGCCTTTGATACTAGTCTAGATAAATCTAAACCACTTAAAGCTCAATCAATTAGTCCTAGGAAATCTAGTGTACAAATTGCACGATTGATCTTTCATTCGAGACTAACGGACATTTGGAGGGAACTAAATCCAACTGCACGAGATTTTACACACTTCTCAAACCCACATTTATCTTATTCCCGTATAGATCATATCCTGCTCTCAACGCACCACATTCCATTGGCTATTTCATCATCTATTTTAGAAGTATCCTGGTCAGATCATTCCATGGTTCTATTGGTTTTGGGTAAAGATAATCATGGACAACAAGACACTCAATCAGTCTATTTTAAGAGATCCCGGCATGGTATCGGAAATACAGGAGGCTCTGCGGGAATACTTTCGCCTTAACGATGTGGAAGATGTTTCGGCAGAGACTCTATGGGCTGCACATAAGGTGACCATTAGGGGTAAACTAATTCAAATTGCAGCAAGACGTAAGAAAGAGAGGATGAGAGACATAGAAAGAATGGAGAGAGACTTTATTTCTCTTAGCAAATTACATAAAAGTGATCCCTCCAAAGTTTCTAGTTCTACTCTAGATGCTGCTCGAGTGGCTCTAAATTTGGCTCTCACAGCGAAAGCTGATAAATCTATTAGGTGGACTGGGGCCAAGTTTTATCAGACAAAAGATAGAATTGGTCCCATGCTTGCACACAAATTGTCCCCCAGGTTTCGTTCTCACGCCCTACCCAAAATTAAACAAAAGGATGGCACCTTTACCCTGAATCCACAACGAATAATGAAGGCTTTCCAGGAATTTTATGCTGATTTATATAAAGCAGATAACAATTCTAACCCCACTAAAGTAGGAGAATTTCTGGATAATTTGCATTTACCAACACTGACGGACTCTCATAGAGCTGAGATGGAAGCGCCTTTCTCTATAGAGGAGGTGTCAGAAGTTATCAAAACATTAAAGGGAGGTACAGCACCGAGTCCTGATGGATTTTCCTCACCCTATTATAAAACTTTTTTCTGAAATACTACTTCCATACCTTACTAGATTTTTCAATGACATGACTAAGGGCACCCCGTTAGGTAACCAACTCAATATGGCATATATAACAGTAACCCCTAAACCAGATAAAGATATCAGTCATATAGAAAACTACAGACCTATTTCCCTAATTAATAATGACCTAAAAATATTGACCAAAATATTAGCAAACCGATTAGCGTCCTTTATAGGCATTTATATCCATAAAGATCAGGTAGGGTTTATCCCTGGTAGGCAGGGTCCTGATCAAGTGAGAAGAGCGGTGGGTCTGATAACGGTTATGCAATCGCAATGGGAGGGAGGTCATAAACAAGAAGGCATGCTATTATCATTGGATCTTCGGAAGGCCTTTGATTCCGTTTCATGGCCATATCTCTTTGCGGTTCTTAGACGCTGGGGATTTGGGCCGAATATTTTAGGTATACTGGAAGCCCTATATTCTACACCTAAGGCTAGAATCAGACTTCAGGGACTTTTCTCTGACCCCATAGAGATAGCCTGGGGCACTCGTCAGGGATGTCCCCTATCTCCCCTGATATTTGCAATAATGATTGAATATTTGGCGATAGCCATTCGTAATGACCCAAACATCAAGGGGGTCCATTTGTGGTCCAGCAACCCATAAATGCGCACTGTTTGCAGATGATCTATTGCTTTTTGTAACATCCCCAACTTCCTCCTTACCAGAAATATGTACATTGCTCAATAAACTTGGGTTAATATCAGGTCTTAAGGTGAACATGTCTAAATATCAGGCTCTTAATGTGTCTCTCCCAGACCCTTTAGTTTCTCAACTACAGGAGAAATATGAATTCAGTTGGAGCATGTCCTCCATTAAATATTTGGGAATTAATATTACTCCCAAGATTGAAAATCTCTACCAAGCAAACTATCCCCCAATGTACCAAAAACTAGAAGCTGACCTTAGGAACTGGGAGTCACATAATATAGCCTGGACGGGCAGAATTAATTCAATTAAGATGACTCTCCTACCTAGACTCCTATATCTGTTTAGATCCCTTCCAATCCCAATCAGAAGGGACCATCTAAAAACCTTTCAAGGTAAACTTACCAAATTTATATGGAATAAAAAAGGACCATGCCTTTCACACCGTACCCTGTTTAATCTTCCCAAACAAGGGGGGCTAGGCCTACCAAACCTTCTTTGGTACTACCAAGAGGCTCGGTTAGCACAGCTCTCAGCTATATACCTTAAAACTGAACAACCGGACTGGATAAAAATTGAAAGTCAAGCAGCTCCTACATTTACTTTGGAAGATTTATTATGGTGTCCTCCCAAGAGTAGACCCCCCATTCTATCTCCAACTCTCTCTCAATCTCTCTCTATGTGGGGTTCACTAAGGAGGCTTCTTTCCCTGGTCTCTGAACTACAACCATTGGCTAATTTGTTCCGAAATCCCCTGTACAATTATGGCATGGACATTGATGACTTCAAATGGTGGCTAGACAAGGGGATATATCGCTTAGGACACTTTATATCTTGCACGGGCCTTCTACCTTTTAAACAATTTGTGGAAAAACTGGAGCTCCCTTCTTCGGAAAGGAGTAGATTTCATCAGATCTACAGTTTCATCCACTCCATATGGAAAAATAAATTGAATCCCTTGAGAATTACAGCTTATGAAAGCTGGTGTGAACAAGCCATGGGGCGGAAGGGGGGGGATTTCTGTGATCTATGAGTCTCTAGCGTCTAACTCTGATAAACTACCATACATGCTGGCCTGGGAGAAGGATCTACATACTGACTGGGAACTGGTAGACTGGTATGAGAACTATTCTCGATCGATCAAAGGCATTTACAATACCTCTCTCATTGAGGCTAACATCAAAATATTTACAAGATGGTACTTAGTTCCTACAAAATTTGCGGCAATGTATCTTTCCGCCTCTATGCTTTAGTGGTTGCCAAGGACTGGGCTCTATGATACATATTTGGTGGGAATGTCCCAAACTCCGGGGATTTTGGAATAGGGTCTTCCATATTATTAGAAAAGTTACGGGTTATGCTGTCCCCCAAACACCAGCTATTGCCTTGCTCAATGGATTAGTGCTGCACGTGCCTAAAAACACTAGAAGACTGATTCTATTTATATTAACGAGAGCCAAATTAACCATTGCAAAAGATTGGAAGAAGCCCTCGGTATCTGTATTGTCCATGAAAAGGAAAATTTCATGGATAATTCTTCTCAGTTTTTAGTCTTTCCTTTTTATTTTTATTTTGGATATTATTATTATTATTTTTATTATATATATATATATTTTTTGACTAGAGTATCTTTCCTTGAATTACCTAGGAATTGACAGGTTTTTTACATTAGTATGTCTTACTAAATATAGGATTTTTTCCTGGGCTTAATCCAGTGAGAACATGATGTTGTATCCATGTTAGAATCTACAATTTTATTTTGTCTGGGCAACTCGAAAAGTTAATTGTATTATATCTTGCTTCTCAGAAGTTATATAGTAAATTCTATTCGTTCGAGGGGGGGATATCTGCACCTCCTTGGACACAGCTTGATCTCAGGTGGTGGGGCCGGAGGGGATGCGGAGTTCCTACCCTTCTTGGAGTGTTCTGGGATATAGCATACAAATGAGTTGTCACAGCTTAAGTTACATACTTATTTTTTACTTTGTTAAATTCTCAATGTCTCATTGGTATGTTAACTAGTCACATTTGTTAGCTTTACTGTGAATTCTTCTGTAATGATTTTACTTTGTGAAAATAAAAATCTTAATGAGAAAAATTCACCATGAAAATGAACAAGCTCCAATACTGGGTTACAGTCTCTTAAAATATTATAAGTGTGGAAGCCTACTTAAAAAAATATTTCCTGGCCAGCCTCACGTTAGCACACAATGGGTTAACCCCTTCCTCCAGTCTCTCAGTACCACCTTCTCTCAGCTGATAAAAGGGAGCCTCTCCTCCCCCGCCCTTGTTCCTTTTTCTTGGTCGGACTCCAGGCCACCATGCTCGTGGATTAGACTACACCCCCCTACCAAACCTACCCACCAAGGTTCAAGCCTCTTCTAGGATTGGAAGGTCCAGAACGATAAAGGTAGTTCCTTTTATCACACTGGACACTCTATGTGCAGGAGCCATGCGGGCATACTAAGGCTTAAAGAGCTTACCATTTTAGGCTGTGGTGTTGCTGTAGTATTGTGCTTTCCTTACCTGCTCCCTAGGAGCTGCGCCAGCTGCCTCCCCTGTGTTTTTTGTTGGTTGGCAATGACCTCACAGGGGGGCAGGCCTGTGGGCGCTGAGGTGTCAGGCGTCACCTAACAATGCTCACCATAAAGCCTGGAGAGCCAGAAGCTCCAGTGCTGTTTGCCACATCTAATGAGTGAAGTGTACTGGTGAGTTTTTACTTCACAGAGGGGGAGGGGTGGCTGGGCTGTATCAGTGTTTACTGAGCCATGATTACAAATTGCATTACACCATGTGTTTACAGCTTTTCAGATACCCTACAAACCTGCTGCCACCCGAGTGACTCCATATCCAGTATTTAGGTAAAGGTAAGGCTGACCGCAGGTCAGCCTGTATTTGTAGGAGGAGTCAGGCTGCATAAAGCCTGCCCTCCTTTGCCTCCTTCTCTCGTGGTGGGAGGCTCTCGTGTCTGTTCCTGATAGCGTCATTTCCGGTGCGACCTATCTGACGTCACTTCCGGGTTTTCGTCTAGACTAGGAAGATGTGCGCCTGGAAGGGGGGCTCCGAGTCCCCCCGCTTTCACATGCAGGATACAGGTTTGGTCAGGGGGATCCAGGGGCGGACGGCCACCCCCATCTGGAATAATCCCGGGCATCTACTGGCATGCCGCTACTCTCCCCATTCAGGGATCAGAGTCCAGCCATTTTTCCCAGTGTCAGTTCTGACATCCTCAGGGCTGAGGCCGTTACGGCGTCTGTCTCTGGTGCACGCGTGCGGGTTACCTAGGAGCTGTTGGTCACTCGCAGGTGTGATGCTGTCAGGCTGCACTCTGGCTGGCTCTGTTGTTGCCTGCGGGGCTGGGGGTCTCTGGTGTCAGAGTTGGCTGGACTAGGGACGATCATGGCTGCTTTAGTGATGTTGGTATTTGGGGTCTGTCACCACTGGCTGGTCATGTATCTGTGGGGAGGTCTGGGGATGCCTTGGTTATGTTGCAGCAGCTACAGCATGCATGGGCAGGGTCTCCTCCCTCCTAGGCTCCTCATGATGGTTCCCCCCCCTCCTGAGCTCCATGTGGTGGGTCCCCCCTCCTGAGCTCCATGTGGTGGGTCCCCCCTCCTGAGCTCCATGTGGTGGGTCCCCCCTCCTGAGCTCCACGGGGTGGGCCCACTCTCCTGAGCTCCACATCCTCCTGAGCCCCATGTGGTGGCCCCCCCTCCTCCGGAGCTCAGTGGGCACTGTGTATTCTTCACACAGCCTATTCACTCCCCCTCATGCTATAAGGCTGCGGATGGGTGTGTCCGTGGTAGTACATGTAGCGGTCAGGGTGGCCCGCGGTGTGCTGCCGTTTCACCTGATTGGGGCCACACTGCTACCCTGTCACATGGTAAGTATGGGTTTTCAGAGGTTAATTCAGACTGCGGGATTGCCATGACACTTGCTCATCACCTGTCATCTCATTGTCTCTTCAGGGGCTGCATGGTTCTAGAACGTCTCTCATGCAATTTTTCTCATGTAATTTCACGTTTCTCAGGCAAATGTTACGTTTCTCATGCAATTTCACGTTTTCTCATGCAATTTCACGTTTCTCTTGCAATTTCACGTTTTCCCATGTTTCTTACATTTCCCATGTTTCTTACGTTTCCCATGTTTCTTACGTTTCCCATGTTTCTTACGTTTCCCACGTTTCTTACGTTTCCCACGTTTCTTACGTTTCTCACGTTTCTTACGTTTCTCACGTTTCTTAAGTTTTTCACGTTTCTTATGTTTCTCACGTTTCTTATGTTTCTCACGTTTCGTATGTTCTCACATTTCTTGCGTGTCTCACGTTTCTTGCGTGTCTCGCGTTTCTTGCGTGTCTCGCGTTTCTTGCGTTTCCCACGTTTCATGTCATATGCCTTTTCATTTTGTGCTTACAGTGCTTTCAGTTTGTGCTTACATCCAGGATCTGTCAGGTCTACAGATCCATACGGACTGAGGTTTCGTTTTTAATTGATTGTCGTCCCACAATCTTCTCGCCTGTAGTCCATACGTCATACATGCACGTTCACCATTACACCTCACCTTTACTACTACCCACCACGGTCTGTGGGTACCTTAGCCCTGAGTGTTCGTTTTTAATTTCCTGTCTTGGCGCTGCAGGTTGCTCGGGCTCGCTTACTGCATACGGTAGGGTGGGGTGGTCATGAGGTTCACGTTCATGTGCTGATTGGTCTTGTAATTTCGGCACCTACATCCTTATACTTGTCAGGTACCAGGGGTATTGTTATGTCATGGGCTGGTTGTCTGTTATGTTCTCTGGTCTTTTTTACACAGCTGGGTTGTCCATATTCTTCCCACTGCAGGTTACCCATCACGTCTATGGGTTTAACAGATTGAGGTGATCGTTTTTAATTGGCTTGTTTCGGTGGCAAGTCTCCTCATCTGTTCTTGCGCTGCTCACACATTTCGTACAAAACTCACGTTTCTCAGGCAGTTTACGTTTCTCAGGCAATTTACGTTTCTCAGGCAATTTACGTTTCTCATGCAATTTACGTTTCTCATGCAATTGTTTGTTTCTGTGCCAACTCACGTTTCATGTTTATTCTTGTTTTCTCTCGTTTTCCCAGGTTTTTTCTCGTTTTCCCAGGTTTTCTCTCGTTCATCAGTTCACGCTCTCGTGCAACCGACGTTTCTTTTACAGGTTGCATTTTTCTTGCTGCCGCGGTTCTTATGCTGCTCACGTTTTTGTCAGATTGCGCTACTCGTCCAGTCATGTTCCTTCACGCAGCTTACATTCCTGTCACAGGTTTCTCAGTCAGTTCGTTTCTCTCGCAATTTATGTTCCTGACCCAGTTGTGTGTCATTTTCACGCTACCTTCAATTTCCTAGCTCTGTCCGGCCAGGAGTTGCGCAATAATATGGAACTATTGGTAAGTCAGCCTATTGCAGCTCCAGCAGCTTCTACTGGCTTAGGGGCTTTAGGGGATTCCGGAACCCTCTTGGTACCTGGACCGGTATCAGTAGGCCCAGGTCTCGGACACAGATGCCGGCGTCACGCCTTCTCTTCGGTTTCCAGCATTTGTGATGGATTAGGGTTCCTTTGGGCTGACGCAACAGCCTGGATCGATAAACTCTTTGTTTTGTATCCCAGGTAGGCTCGTGACTTGGCTTGGGATGTTTTCCAGGCTTTCCGGTCTAGGTTTCTTATTCCTGATGGTTGACATCCAGTTCCTATTTTGCTTTTCTGTTTTTTTTTGCCTCTGCCAACTCGTATCAGCCTACAGCACTATCGGGGCGCATCTGGTGGAGACTCAGCATTTCATGTTGTTGGCATACCCCGATAGGCCTTTCTTCATTTTTTAGCGCACTCTATTCAAGCCATCCTCAGGGATCCAGAAGAGTTGGCCTCCTGCTGTGCTCAGCAGACTTCCCATAGTTTGTTAAATTCTTCATGACATATCCGACATGCTCTCCAGGTCTTCTTTTCGTTGTGAACCAGCTTGATGCTTAAGGCAGCGCTTTATCTGACCTTTATGGTTCCTAAGGCCAGGGGAGTTGTGCTTCTGGCCCAGGGTCTCGCATACTTTTGGCCAATCAACTGGTTTGGCACCCCGGTCCTTTCTGTTACATCTGCATGCTCGCAAGATGCAGCATTCTGGAGGCGGCCCGTCATCAGGATTCTTGGATTCTTGGCCTGGTGTTGGTTTTAATCCAGCCCGTCGGTGCCACATCTGATTAACCCAGGGGGGTCCCCGGTTGCCTTTTCCTAGTGCTCCCCTCTCTGCAGCTCCATGCATACTTCTTTACCGTCCCCTTTTGGATAAATCAGGTTCTGGACCCTGAAGCATACTTTGGCTATTTCATTCAGGATAGGAGCGGCTTCTGTGACTTGCGCCAGGGGGTCCCGGCCATTATCATTTGGGTAGGTGGAGGTTGTCTTATTTTCTCTGGGTACGTCCCAGAGCCCCTTTGGAAGTGTCATAAGCGTTTGTCAATTTCAGCAGATTGGACGGCAATTCTGTTGGTAAGCTTTCATCCTACTGTGGTTATTTTTGCCCCCTTTTAGGCATACTGACCACGTGACCCCTGGCACACCACAGGTCAGTGTTCTAATTTGCTCTTTGTTCCTTTCCTATACTATCCACAGATTGACTCTGAGTTCAAAGGTAAGGCTGACCGCAAGTATTTGTAGGAGGAGTCAGGCTGCATAAAGCCTGCCCTCCTTTGCCTCCTCCTCTCGTGGTCGGAGGCTCTCGTGTCCCACCCACCCATCCCTTTTTTCTTTTTTTTTTTTTCATTTCATTTCATTTCATACTTGGGTATGCCCCCTTTTAGGCATACTGACCACGTGACCCCTGGCACACCACAGGTCAATGTTCTCATTTGCTCTTTGTTCCTTTCCTATACTATCCACAGATTGACTCCGAGTTCAAAGTTATTTCCCTTAAAGAGCCAGTAAAAAAAAAAAGTGATAGAATAGGAACTTCTTTTTTCTTATTTCTATATCCTGTCTTTTGTTGCTGTAGTATGAGCTCACCACAGCCCCAAAGTGCACGAAGATCATTGGAAAGGTAGGAGAGGGTTCACGGGGCCACAAAACAAAAGAGTGCAACACCAGTCTAATAAGGTGTTTTGTCTTTAAAAAAAGTCAGTCCCGGAAGGAAAAGTCCCGCCACCGCTCAAAATCTCTGCATGCATCTGGGTCACGCACAGGACATAGACCCCAAGCAATGGCCAGTTCACGCCACAAAAATGCTCAGACCGCTATGGCGGCAGAACCAAGTGCGACAAGAGGCCGTCCCGCTAAAGGCCTCTGCTGAGTGAATATGAGATGTAGCCACAGAGAGAGAAACAGAGGCACGTAGGATAAAGGACTATATTCAGGAGGTGGTGACAGAAAGTATGCAGGCGGTCGCAGGCGTAAGTGCCTCCGGGACTAAGCCTAGAGCCCAGAACGCATCTAAGCAGATGACATCACTTGAAATATCTTCAGGAGATTCTTCAGACTCCGATGAACCGTCTGAATATTTATTCGAGTTCCAACTCATAGACCCTTACATTGTAGCAGTGAAGGAGGCCATAGACTGGGAACAAGACACTCATGACGGAGATCTGCAAATTATTCGATGAGGAATGGGAAAAGCCAGAAAGAAAGGCAAGCGTACAAAATCGCTTTTTAAGATTATACCCATTTAACACCCCAGATGCTGCCTTTTGGGAGTCACCTCCAGGGGTAGATGCAGCCTTGCAGCTTTTAGCAAGGCAGGTGTCCCTGCCATTGCAGGATTCTACAACCTTCAGAGACCCGATGGATAGCCGCACAGACACAGATCTAAAGAAGGTCTATTTAACTGCTGGCGCAGCTTGCTGCCCGGCCATAGCCCTAACCTCGATCTCCAGGGCTCTGAAGGTCTGGGTCACAAATGTGGAGATGGCCCTGAAGTCTGATGTAGAGACGGCCAGAATCATTTCGGCAATGGAGGAACTTAATCTCTCAGCCACCTTTTTGGCAGAAGCCTCTATAAACCTAGTAAAACTGCTCACAAGAATTATGAAGTTTTCAGTAATGGCGAAAAGGGCCCTATGGTTATATCATTGGATGGCAGACAGTACCTCAAAACAGGCACTTTGTAACATTCGATACAAGGGCAAGATGCTATTCGGGGACACCCTGGAGGAAGCTATTAAATGAGCTACTGGAGGGAAGTCGGGTCTGCTACCACAGAGACCCAAAAGGAGACAGCAAACTGCTCGGTCAGGCCAATCAGAGTTCAGAAGGGTGAGATCATCTTCCTCTAAAGATGAAACTGTTTTAACCAGAGGGGGCATGACCAGATGCGGGAGAGTGAGAGTGAGTGAGGAGTGAGTGCAGCGTCCCATCTCCCCCCTGTCTCCCGCTCCTCCTTTCAAACAAATGTCCGAGTCCACTGGGACTGATGATAGAGGTGATACCGAGAGAAGCCGACAAACCGAGTGAAGCCGATTGCTGCCGAGTGAGAGAGGCGGCTGTGCAGAGCGCAGGAGTCGGGTTGTGACGAGCCTCAGCGTTTTACTTTGATTGACGGGCAGACTACATCCAGCGCCTGTGTCCCCCGTACAGCGTATTGGAGTATTGGAGCCTATTAATTCTTGCAGAGCATCCCTGAATGAGATGAACCATCAGCTGAAATCAATTCATGAGGAACTTTCTTCTATCAGAAATGAGTTACAAAAAGTCCAGGAGAGGACTACAATCCTTGAGGACAGATTAAGTTTAGTGGAGTACGATTTGGCACCTCTAAAACGAGAGATGAGTGAAATTAAAGATTTCCTGAACAAACAAGCAAATAAAATGGATGAGATTGAGAATAGGATGAGATGGAAAAACATTTGTATAATAGGTCTCCCAGAACATTCTGAGGGTTCAGACCCTGCCGCTTTCTTAGAAAAGTGGCTTAGTGAGATTTTTGGTCAGGACTCTTTTTCATCGTTTCTTGCAGTGGAGAGAGCTCATAGGGTTCCCTCTAGACTTTCTAACCCCGGGGCCCCTCCAAGACCTTTTTTGGCAAAATTACTATTCTTTAAAGATAAAGTAATGATAATTCGGAAAGCAAGGGAAATGGGTAACATTCTCTATAACGGTACAAGGGTATCCATTTACCCTGATTACTCGCCAGATCTCCAAAAAAAGAGAGCCAAATTCAGAGAGGTGAAACGTAAACTACGCCAAGTTAACACTACATATGCTTTGCTCTACCCAGCAAAACTGAGAGTGGCGGCTCCTGGGGGGACTTTATTCTTCGACACCCCTGAGGGGGTGGAGGACTGGATAAAAAACAAAATCTAAAGAATGACTCTCAGAGGGTGTGGACTAACTTGGGGTGCTGTCAGCGCTATTAGGGGGGTGGGTTGTATTTACACTTTGTACTGAGTTCTGGGGGGGGGAGCGGGGGGCGACACATGTTTTTTTTTTCTTCCTTCTTTTTTTTTTTTTTTTTGCCGTGTTGTCGCCCCCCTCTCCCCCCCTCACCTTTTTTCTTTTTCTTGGGTGGGGGGGGGGGGGGGGGGGGGTGATGGGGACGCTTTGTAGGGAAGGAGGAGAGCAAAGGGTATTGTATTCCCAGGTTATGGGGGTGCAACAGGAGGTTCTCCTTGAGTCTATGTTTAGTTTGTCTTTGTGGGGGAGTATTTTTGGTATTTGGGGGAGGGGGAACGATGTGTAGTTTTGGGGAATGGGAGGGATAGGGAAGGGGAACATATAAAGCTATTGACACTAAGTTTTTTTCTAAAAAGGTGTGTATGGGTTGGTCACAAGAGAAGGCCCTCAGCGGAACCTAGGGAGGTAATGAATGAAGGATGTAAACAGAGTGTTGGATATGATAGTGTTGTATGTGTGGATGAAAGGGAGAGGTATAATATGTTCACAAGGTATAAGAATGCGCGGGCAAATTCTTTGCAGGTAAAAAACCACGCTCACAGAATTAGTTTGGTTAGTAAGATTTTACAAGTATCAAAAATAAGAATAATTTGGTTCACTATAACGGGCACGAGATTAAGGAATAATGTTGTTGTAGAAATTACTCACTTTTATAGTCACGAATGATTAACGCAACACAAGAGGGTAAAAAAAAGCTCACTATATGCTCTTGGAATGTAAGGGGACTGGGAGATTTAGGGAAAAAAGCTGCAGTACGATCCATGGTTAGATCCTATGGGAGCTCTATTTTGTGTCTCCAGGAGACCCACTTCACTAATGTTTCCTTACCCAAATTAGGGTGGGGGGAGTTTGCTCTCCAGTTCCATTCGGTTCATTCATCCTTTTCTAGAGGTGTTAGTATTCTGATCAGTTCAGGGATCACATTTAACTGTATTCAAAGTAAAATTGACGATCAGGGACGGTATATTTTCTTACATTGTAAGATTGAGAATAGAGTTGTGCTACTTGCTAATGTGTATGTTCCCCCTCCGTTTAATATTGAGGTCCTTCTTGACCTTGTGGATTTTGTGTTGGAGAGGCCGGGTCTACCGGTAATGGTCATAGGGGATTTTAATATGGTGCTGGACCCGACAATAGATAGGTTTCCCCAGGGGACCCAACAGGGAGGGCTAGCCGATAGCCGTCTCCATTGTTTCTTGGAGGAATTGGGTCTGAGGGACATTTGGCGACTGAGAAACCCTGGGATAAGGGGCTATTCCTGCTTCTCCAGTACACACTCCACACTGTCAAGAATTTACATGTTGCTTGTAGGGATGGGCCCGGTGCTCGATTCGAACCCATGTTCGAATCGAGCACCGGGCGTTCGCTCGCTCGGCGAGCCCAGAACTATTTGGGCCGTTCGAATCACATTCGTGTGATGCGAGCGGCCCCGCAATGCATTGCGGCCGGCGCAGTGCATTGCTGGCTGATGATTGGCCAAGCATGCACTGTGACCCCGCATGCTTGGCCAATCACAGCGCCGAGAGCAATAATTGGCTACAGGCAGGACGCCTGTAGCCAATTAAAGCTCAGGGGCTTTAGTACACGGCCCACCATATAAAAGGCCGCCACGCCGTCGGCCCAGGTCACATGTGTTCCGGCTTTAGGGGAGAGCAGTCTGCTGATTGATTTGCTTGATTGCTATTGATTTGCTATCTATTGCTACCTGAGTCATTCGTCATTACTGATCATTCATTGCTGCTGATTGCACAGTTAGTGTGTTATTAGCTGCTGCTGGGGATTAGTCTGGTGTGTATTGCAGTAGCACCAATCGCAGTGCTGTTAGCACAGCATTGCACCCCAACTTCTGTCCCAACCTTCTGTCCCATCCCAGGCAGGGATTTGTAGGAGCCATATTGTGTTTGTGGCAGCACACATAGGTCCTATATTTTCTTGTCAGCAGCACACATATAGTACCTATAGTGTCTTTGTGTCAGCAGCACCCATAGGACTTATAGTGTGTTAGTGGCAGCACACAGAGCTCCTATATTTTCTTGTCAGCAGCACACATATAGTACCTATGGTGTCTTTGTGTCAGCAGCACCCATAGGACTTATAGTGTGTTAGTGGCAGCACACATAGCTCCTATATTTTCTTGTCAGCAGCACACATATAGTACCTATAGTGTCTTTGTGTCAGCAGCACCCATAGGACTTATAGTGTGTTAGTGGCAGCACAAAAAGCTCCTATATTTTCTTGTCAGCAGCACACATATAGTACATATAGTGTCTTTGTGTCAGCAGCACCCATAGGACTTATAGTGTGTTAGTGGCAGCACACATAGCTCCTATATTTTCTTGTCAGCAGCACACATATAGTACCTATAGTGTCTTTGTGTCAGCAGCACCCATAGGACTTATAGTGTGTTAGTGGCAGCACACATAGCTCCTATATTTTCTTGTCAGCAGCACACATATAGTACCTATATTGTCTTTGTGTCAGCAGCACCCATAGGACTTATAGTGTGTTAGTGGCAGCACACAGAGCTCCTATATTTTCTTGTCAGCAGCACACATATAGTACCTATAGTGTCTTTGTGTCAGCAGCACCCATAGGACTTATAGTGTGTTAGTGGCAGCACACATAGCTCCTATATTTTCTTGTCAGCAGCACACATATAGTACCTATAGTGTCTTTGTGTCAGCAGCACCCATAGGACTTATAGTGTGTTAGTGGCAGCACACAGAGCTCCTATATTTTCTTGTCAGCAGCACACATATAGTACCTATAGTGTCTTTGTGTCAGCAGCACCCATAGGACTTATAGTGTGTTAGTGGCAGCACACAGAGCTCCTATATTTTCTTGTCAGCAGCACACATATAGTACCTATAGTGTCTTTGTGTCAGCAGCACCCATAGGACTTATAGTGTGTTAGTGGCAGCACACAGAGCTCCTATATTTTCTTGTCAGCAGCACACATATAGTACCTATAGTGTCTTTGTGTCAGCAGCACCCATAGGACTTATAGTGTGTTAGTGGCAGCACACAGAGCTCCTATATTTTCTTGTCAACAGCACACATATAGTACCTATGGTGTCTTTGTGTCAGCAGCACCCATAGGACTTATAGTGTGTCAGTGGCAGCACACAGAGCTCCTATATTTTCTTGTCAGCAGCACACATATAGTACCTATAGTGTCTTTGTGTCAGCAGCACCCATAGGACTTATAGTGTGTTAGTGGCAGCACACATAGCTCCTATATTTTCTTGTCAGCAGCACACATATAGTACCTATAGTGTCTTTGTGTCAGCAGCACCCATAGGACTTATAGTGTGTTGGTGGCAGCACACAGAGCTCCTATATTTTCTTGTCAGCGGCACACATATAGTACCTATAGTGTCTTTGTGTCAGCAGCACCCATAGGACTTATAGTGTGTTAGTGGCAGCACACATAGCTCCTATATTTTCTTGTCAGCAGCACACATATAGTACCTATAGTGTCTTTGTGTCAGCAGCACCCATAGGACTTATAGTGTGTTAGTGGCAGCACACAGAGCTCCTATATTTTCTTGTCAGCAGCACACATATAGTACCTATAGTGTCTTTGTGTCAGCAGCACCCATAGGACTTATAGTGTGTTAGTGGCAGCACACAGAGCTCCTATATTTTCTTGTCAGCAGCACACATATAGTACCTATAGTGTCTTTGTGTCAGCAGCACCCATAGGACTTATAGTGTGTTAGTGGCAGCACACATAGCTCCTATATTTTCTTGTCAGCAGCACACATATAGTACCTATAGTGTCTCTGTGTCAGCAGCACCCATAGGACTTATAGTGTGTTTGTGGCAGCACACATAGGTCCTATATTTTCTTGTCAGCAGCAGACATAGTACCTATAGTGTGTTAGTGTCAGCACCCATAGGACCTACAGTGTGTTGTGAGCACACATAGGAGCTCTATTTTTTATACAATATACACTACCGACTACAATGGCTAGAAGACCGCCAAGGAGAGGCAGACCGTCCCGAGGCAAGAACACAGGGCAAGCAGGCTCTGTTTCTAGAGACAACAGTGCTGGTCGTGGACGTGGTCGTGCATCGTCATCAGCACGTGGCCATGGGACACGCTTGTCTTTGTTTTCGGCAGCTGGACATGTTGAGCCGCTTGGTAGAATGGATGACCAAGCCCTCCTCATCCTCCTCATCCTCTCTCACCCAGGCTCAGGGTACTGGCAGAGCAGCTGCCAACGCGTACTCAATGGCATCATCAGCCACCCCTTCCCTAGACCCACCATGTCCTCCTGAGGAGTCCCCCGAACTGTTTGAGCACAGTGTTGGGTACATGCTCCAGGAGGATGCCCAACGATTGGAAGGCTCGGATGATGATACCCAGCTTGAGGAAGGCAGTAATGCGCGCGCAGAGAGAGGGGATGCTGAAGGACAGCAATCTGGCAGTAATGTTCCACCAGCTGCAGCTTACTGCCAGGTTTGCTCTAGTGGTGAAGAGGGAGGGGATGATGAGGTCACTGACTCCACCTGGGTGCCTGAAGGGAGAGAGGAGGAGGAGGAAGATGCGGCTGCACATGTCCAACGAGGCAGGATGCCCCCTGGAGGCCAGCTAGAGGCCAGCACACCAACTGTATCACACCGCAGAGCTCCGCCTGTGCAGGGCACTGCCTCTGCACGTTATCACAAAAGTTCTTTGGTGTGGGCCTTTTTTGAGACGAGTGCATCAGATCGCACCACTGCTATTTGCAATATTTGTCTCAAGCGTATCTCGCGTGGCCAAAACATCAGCCGCTTGGGCACCACAAGCATGAGCAGACATATGTCGACCTGCCATGCAGCTCGTTGGCAAGCACACATAAAAGACCCACACCAAAGAACAAAGCGGACCTCTCCTTGCTCCTCATCAGCTGGGATCTCCATCCCCACTATATCTTCAGTCCTCTCTGAAAGCTGCTCTGAGAGAACTGAAGGTGTAGAATTAGGTGTGTCACAACCAAGTACTTGCAGTACACCGACGTCCGATTGTAGCAAGCAAATTTCCCTGCCCCAGCTGCTGGACCGTCGAAAGAAGTATACTCCCAGCCATCCACATGCCCAGCGGTTGAATGCTAGCTTGGCTAAATTGCTAGCACCTAAACTGCTGCCTTTTCAGTTGGTAGACTCGGCCCCTTCCGTGAGTTTGTTCAATGTGCGGTTCCTCAGTGGCAGGTTCCCAAACGCCACTTTTTCTCACGGAAGGCGATTCCGTCTCTCTACCGGCATGTGGAAGGCAATGTCCATGCCTCGCTGGACAGGGCGGTCAGCGGTAAGGTGCATATTACCGCGGACTCATGGTCCAGCAGGCATGGACAGGGACGTTATCTTTCTTTCACGGCCCATTGGGTCACTCTATTGGCAGCTAGGAGGGATGCAGGACAAGGTGCAGTAGTGTTGGAGGTTGTTCCGCCACCACGCCTCCAAAATGCTACTACTGGTTGTGACACACCTCTCTCCTCCACCCCCTCCTCTTCTTCTTCCTCCATGTCCTCTTCGAGTGCTCTGTCCTCGGAACCAGCGGTGCTCCGTAGGCGTACAAGGGGCTACGCGAGTACGCAGGCAAAAAGATGCCATGCCGTGCTTGCGCTGGTGTGTTTGGGGGACAGGAGCCACACTGGGACAGAGGTTCTGGCAGCTCTGCAGGGGCAGGCCGAGAGGTGGTTGACACCACGCCAGCTTAAGCCAGGAATGGTGGTTTCTGACAATGGCACCAACCTCCTCTCCGCCCTGCGACAGGGGCAGCTCACCCATGTGCCCTGTATGGCTCACGTCCTCAACCTGGTGGTGCAGCGGTTCTTGGGCAGGTACCCAGGCTTACAGGATGTCCTGAGGCAGGCCAGGAAAGTCTGTGTGCATTTCCGCCGAGCTGACTGAGCTGCAAAAGGAGCTGAACCTGCCCAAGAACCGCCTAATATGTGACATGTCCACCAGGTGGAACTCAACGTTGGCCATGCTGCAGCGACTGCACACGCAGCAGAGGGCCATCAATGAGTACCTTTGCGACTACGGCACCAGGACAGGGTCAGGGGAGCTTGGCTTTTTTTCCCCACGCCAGTGGAGCATGATCAGGGATGCATGCACTGTCCTCTCACCATTTGAGGAGGCCACGAAGATGGTGAGCAGTGACAGTGCATTCATCAGTGACACTGTACCTCTTGTCCACCTGTTGGAGCATACGCTGCGTGGGATAATGGACAGGGCACTTGAGGCAGAACAGAGGCAGGAAGAGGAGGACTTCCTTGCCTCTCAAGGCCCCCTTTATCCAGACAGTGTTCCTTTTGTCCCACCCATCACACAGGAAGAGGATGAGGAGGAGGATTGTGTGAGCATGGAGGTGGAGCCTGGCACTCAGCATCAGCAGCAGCAGTCTTTTAGGGATGATGTACAGTCCCAACAAACCAGTGGACTTGTACGTGGCTGGGAGGAGGTGGCTGGCGATCATGTCGTCCTCAGTGACCCAGAAGACTCCGGACGGAATGCCTCAGCTAACCTATGTTGCATGGCCTCCCTGATCCTGCAAAGCCTGCGGAAGGATCCTCGTGTTCTTCGGATCAAGGAGAGGGACCATTACTGGCTGGCCACTCTCCTTGATCCACGGTACAAGGGTAAGGTTGCGGACCTTATCTTGCCGTCGCAGAGGGAGCAGAGGATGAGACATCTCAGGGAGGCCTTGCAGAAAGGTCTGTGCAACGCGTTCCTAGAAACTGGGAGGTTACAAACTCCTGGTCCTGGACGACGAGTTGCTGAGGCTTCGGTCAGCAGCAGAAGGAGCGGTGGGGAAGGTGGACGTCTGACCGATGCGTTCAGACAATTTTTTAGTCCGCAGCCCCAAGATATGATCGGTTCCAGCAACCATCGCCAGCGTCTGATATACATGGTGCAGGAATACCTAGGGGCAAGGTCAGAATTGGACACCTTTCCCACCGAAAATCCTCTGGCTTACTGGGTCCTGAGGATGGATCACTGGCCAGAGCTTGCACAGTATGCAATTGAGCTACTGGCCTGTCCTGCATCCAGCGTTCTTTCCGAACGCACATTCAGTGCTGCTGGAGAATTTGTCACCGATCACAGGGTGCGCCTGTCCACCGACTCGGTTGATCGACTGACCTTCATAAAAATGAATCAGTCTTGGATCACCACCAGCTACCAGGCACCTGAAGCGGATATAACGGAATAATTTATAATGTCACATCCCTTCAAGACTGCCTATGCTGATGCTGAGTGACTGTCCTGTTATGTTCACTGACTATCCTCTTCCTCCTCCTCAATGATCCATGCCACCACACCAGTGCCTAAGGCACAACTTTTCAGCCCCTGTATAACAGGGGCGTGTAATTACAATTTTTTTTTAAAAATGCTTCGCAACAGGTGTGACTGCTGTGCTCCAAGTACAGTATCTGTGAGGGGTTGCAGTGTTGTGGCACCAGCACCAGTGCCTAAGGCACAATTTTTCAGCCCCTGTTGGGGCGTGTAATTACAATTTTTAGGCAATGCTTTGCAACAGGTCTCATTGCTGTGCTCAGAGTACAGTATCTGTGAGGGGTTGCAGTGTTGTGGCACCAGCACCATGCCTAAGGCACAATTTTTCAGCCCCTGTATAAAGGGGCGTGTAATTACAATTTTTTTTAAAAAATGCTTCGCAACAGGTGTGACTCCTGTGCTCCAAGTACAGTATCTGTGAGGGGTTGCAGTGTTGTGGCACCAGCACCAGTGCCTAAGGCACAATTTTTCAGCCCCTGTTGGGGCGTGTAATTACAATTTTTTGGCAATGCTTTGCAACAGGTCTCATTGCTGTGCTCAGAGTACAGTATCTGTGAGGGGTTGCAGTGTTGTGGCACCAGCACCAATGCCTAAGGCACAATTTTTCAGCCCCTGTTTAACAGGGGCATGTAATTACAAATCTTGATCTAATAGTTCACAGCAGGGCCCATTCCTGCGCCCACCAAGAGTAACTATGAGGGCCTACAGTCTTGTGGCAACACCGTCCACCACCACCACCACCAAAGGCCCAATTTTTCTGCCCTGTTCAACAGGTGCATGCAATTACAAATCTTGATCTAATAACTCACAGCAGGGCCCATTCCTGCGCCCACCAAGAGTAACTGTGAGGGCTTACAGTCTTGTGGCAACACCGTCCACCACCACCACCAAAGGCTCAATTTTTCTGCCCTGTTCAACAGGTGCATGCAATTACAAATCTTTATCTAATAACTCACAGCAGGGCCCATTCCTGCGCCCACCAAGAGTAACTGTGAGGGCTTACAGTCTTGTGGCAACACCGTCCAACACCACCACCACCACCAAAGGCCCAATTTTTCTGCCATGTTCAACAGGTGCATGCAATTACAAATCTTGATCTAATAACTCACAGCAGGGCCCATTCCTGCACCCACCAAGAGTAACTGTGAGGGCTTACAGTTTTGTGGCAACACCGTCCACCACCACCACCACCACCAAAGGCCCAATTTTTCTGCCCTGTTCAACAGGTGCATGCAATTACAAATCTTGATCTAATAACTCACAGCAGGGCCCATTCCTGCACCCACCAAGAGTAACTGTGAGGGCTTACAGTCTTGTGGCAACACTGTCCACCACCACCACCACCACCAAAGGCCCAATTTTTCTGCCCGGTTCAACAGGTGCATGCAAGTACAAATCTTAAGCTAATAACTCACAGCAGGGCCCATTCCTGTGCCCACCAAGAGTAACTGTGAGGGCTTACAGTGTTGTGGCTACACCAACATCTAATAGGGCAAATTTCTGCAGAGTATATACGGCAGGCCCCTACTTTCAAACATCCAACTTACAAACGACTCCTACTTGCAAACGGAAAGAGAAAACAGGAAGTGAGAGGAAATCTACCCCTAGGAAGGGAAATTCTATCCTGTTACATTTAATTTGGGAAAAAGGTATCGCCTCTCTACTGATGCTTTATCACCAATCCTTGTTTCAATTAAAACCCCACTTTTCCAAAAACATTTGTCATTGGGACGGAAAGTGAGGTGAAATGTTCTGAACAGATGTGCAAAGACAGCAAATGTTACAAGGGTGATAACCCCTCCCTATGTTCTCCAAAAAGCTTAAAAATAGATTTTTTTGGGATGGAGCTACACTTCATAATGTACCTGTTCAGATTCTACTTAAGAACAAACCTACAGTCCGTGTCTTGTTTGCACCACCTATATACTGCTGTTCAGAGTATATAGGGTTGTAGGTATAGGGTTTTATTTTGGGTGTGGGGTCCCCCTTAATATCCATACAAGACCCAAAGGGGCTGGGGTGGGGGGGGGGGGGGTGATGGGGTAGCCATGCCATTTTTCTCAAGGATTTTCAGCCATATGGCGGCCAGGACAAGACATGACATTAAAGCCGCAAGTGGTTTTAAATGGCTTCTTTTTTTCCTTTACAAATGTCATTTTGTGCAGGGACAGTTCTAAACACGGGAAACACATGCCACTTCACAGGCATACTTTAGACACCCCCCATTTACCATATTTAAAGGAAAATTTCACTTTTTTTTTTTCACTTTATGCATCATTAAAATGACTGCTCCCGAAAAAACGTTAGTTTTTAAAAGTTCTTTTTGCATTGATATATGTCCCCTGGGGCAGGACCCGGGTCCCAAAACCTGTTTTATGACATTAACATGCATATTGGCCGTTGTAATTAGCAATTTTGATTTCGAACGTTCGCGTCCATTATAATGAATAGGGTTTGAAAATTTGCGCAAACTTTCGGTCCGTTCGAAGGTTCTGGTGCGAACCGAACCCGGGGGTGTTCGGCTCATCCCTTGTTGCTTGGTAACGACGAGCTGATTGCTATAATAGACAATATTAGGTATAGGCCAAGAGGTCTCTCTGATCATTCCCCTGTGACAGCTTCAATTGAGGTGGGGATGAGAAGCACCTATCAAGAGTGGAGAATTAACCCCTCCTGGCTGGAGTTAATGGGCGAACCCCAAGAGGTTCTGGACGCCCTGAGGGAATGTATCGAGTGGAATAAAGAATCGGCTCCCCAGGGGGTAGTCTGGGACACAGTCACGGCTATCCTACGGGGTTTGCTGATCCAGCAGATATCTAAAATAAAAAAACCAGTTAAGAGAAGGGGAGGAAATCGCAGCGAATAAATTAATATCTGCAGAAGCCGAGTACTTAAACAATCCATCATCTGTAAACTTTAAGATATGGACAGAGGCACAAAGGGTCTATTGCGTAGTCCTTCTGGGTAAAGCAGAACAAAAATACATCTTTCAGAAACAAGCTGCTTTTGGGGAGGGCGAAGGAATAAGCAGGATGCTTGCTCATCTAATTAAAACTAATTCTCCCTCATCGATGGTCCTAATGATTAACATGGGAGCGGGTAGGACATCTTCACATACACCTGAGATTGTGGATACCTTTCGGGATTACTATGAGAGGTTATACCACTCTGAGCAGGTGGATATGAAAGAGGAAATGGATACATTCTTTGAGGGGCTGGTAGTCCCCTGTCTCTCTGAGGAGGACAGGGCTGTGTTAGACGGCCCTGTCACCCTGGAGGAGATACAGTGGACCGTCCGGGAAATGGCTGGCCAGAAGTCCCCTGGACCGGATGGCCTTCCCATCGAAATATATCGTCGTTACGGGGAGGTGCTTCTCCCTGAACTGCTGGAGGTATTTAATGCATCAGCAATGGAAGGGGAGCTCCCCAAGTCAATGATGGAATCGACCATTATTGTGATCCCTAAGGAGAATAAGAACCCAGTTTCCCCCGCCTCATATAGACCCATAGCACTTTTGAATTCAGATATGAAGGTGTTAGCAAAGGTCTTGGCAGCTAGGCTAAAAAAAGTTATTCACAAACTGGTTCATCAAGACCAATCAGGATTTATCCCGGGAAGGTCTTCCAGTTTAAATATTAGACGGCTTTTTCTGAACCTCCAACTACCTATGGAAGATGGGGGCAACAGGGCCGTCCTTTCCTTGGATGCGGCCAAGGCCTTTGATACCCTAGAATGGAAGTATCTGTGGAGAACTTTAACAGAATTTCGGGTGGGTCCGAATTTTGTTAAATGGGTAAAACTACTATACGGCTCTCCGGGGGCAAGAGTGAAAGTAAATAATGAACATTCTACCAGGTTTCGATTGCTAAGAGGGACGAGGCAGGGGTGCCCATTGTCACCCCTCCTCTTCGCCCTCGCAATCGAACCCTTGGCTCTCTCCCTGAGATCATCCCCAGAAATAAAAGGGTTTAAACGAGGGGACTTAGAGGAAAAAGTGATATTGTATGCAGATGATCTTCTTCTATTGCTTAATGATACACAGGAGTCACTACGTGAGACCATGGGCAGAATCAAAGACTTTGGCCTCTTGTCAGGATTGAGAATAAATTGGGAAAAATCAAATTTACTGCCTATTGACCCTATAGACCTCCCTCTACCACATGAGGCAGAGCAACTCCAACTAGTTCATCAAATAAAATACCTATATTATAATATTTCGAGAGACCCTAAACAATTTGTTGTAGAAAATCTGGTCCCACTTCTGAATAAATTTAAAGGTAAAACCCAAATTTGGAAAAAACCTCCCCCTATCAGCAGCAGGTAGGTGTAACCTAATAAAAATGGTGTTTATGCCACAACTTTTATATGTACTCCATAATTCTCCAACATGGATCTATAAAAAGTGGTTTAACAAGGTAGATACCATATTTAGAGAATTAATTTGGAAAGGGGCGATATCCCGGATCAGCCTTAGCACACTACAACTTCCAACCGGGCTAGGAGGAGTTGCTTTGCCACATCCTTTCATTTACTTTTTAGCGGCCCAGCTTCAACATATTGGGGGATGCAAGGTTAAGAAAGAGGGGCGAGAGTGGAAGATCCTTCTCTATAAATCCTCACATAATTCTCTGACTGAGATATTAGAGGCAGGGACCTTCCAGAAGGGGCTCCCTACTCAGGATTTGATGGCAAAGGTGTGGGGTACTGCAAAAAAAATGATGGGATATAGAGGTCTTACAGTTTTCTCCCCGTTGTGGGCGAATTCTAATCTGAGTGAGATACAAAAGATGGGGACTGTCAGAGAATGGGAGAGAATAGGCCTAAAATATATTGCCCAGATTTATCATGAGGGAAGGATTAGAAGTTTCCAGGACCTTAGAGATCAATTTTCCCTCCCCAGGAAGTCTTTCTTTAGATACCTGCAGGTAAGGCATGCCCTGGCCGAACAGTTTAAAGGGGAACCACTAGAGTGGACTAACATGCCGGTATTACAGAGTGTTTCAGGGGCCCGTGACCCGCAAGGGGTTGATTTCTAATCTTTACCTACATTTATATAAAGGGAATAGGGAAGGTTTACAAATAAGTCCACATAAAGTAAACTGGGAGAGAGATGTGGGAATCATCTCAGTTTCACAATGGGAAAGGATACTCAAACTCGCTCCATGGGTTTCACTCCCCCCCCAGAAGATGTCACACCTTTTTTTATTATACCGAGCATATTACACTCCAAAAAAACTGTTCAGGTTTGGCCGCAGGCAAGATGATAGGTGTCCTAGATGCGGGAGATCTGGGGGAGACCTTGTCCACATGTTCTGGAGATGTCCAAA
This sequence comes from Lithobates sylvaticus, assembly GCA_028564925.1. NCBI lineage: Eukaryota > Metazoa > Chordata > Amphibia > Anura > Ranidae > Lithobates > Lithobates sylvaticus. The sequence continues at coordinate 303,993,138 of CM053030.1, read as the reverse complement.
ATTATACGGATATTGGAAAGAAGTGGTGGACAGGGTCTCCCTGGTATTTAACACTCACCTGGACCTGGATCCTATTCTATGTGTTCTGGGGGGATATGGTTGAATAGGTAGGCCAAAGGAAGCCCAGATAGCGGTCTTGCACTGTCTTTTTCAGGCCAGGATACTAATTGCTTGGAGGTGGCAGTCCTCTAGCCCCCAACAGTTAAGGAGTGGGAGCAAAACATGGATAGGGTGATTATGAAGGAGAGAACTACATACATTAAACAAGGGAATCTTGATAAATTCCAATTAACATGGAAATCATGGATCGAGAGAGCAACATGACAAATGCTTCAGATAGCGCTAACCAACTATATCTAGACAAAAAGAATAAGTGGATTAACCGTAATTAATAGAGAACAAGAGGACGGATATATGGGGTAGAGGGTGAATGTAAGGTGGAGTGAGAGTGATCTAGGAAGCTTTCAAACCGTTTAAAGATTTGTATATAAATTTACCTATGTAAGAGAGTTGTAAGAGAATGTGTATAATATGTAATTGTAAAAATCGAAATAAAGATATAAAGTTAAAAAGAGTTCAGAAGGGGCGTGGCTTGGCGCGCAACGGAGATGGCAGCTTACTAGAGGAGCTCCGGAGAAGCCGCAGCCTAACACCCGCTCTTTGACGCTTTCAACCCCCGATAATGAGCAAACTGGGTTACCGGACACCACACACCAGGTCAAGGAAGTCGGCAGCAGCCTTGAAAGGACGGAATATCTCCGATATCTTTAAAAGCCAGTCCCGCTCGCTGTCCGGGAGTACAGGCCCCAAGATGGCACCGACACGTGTATTGGAAGACTTCAGTGAGGACTCCCAGTCGGCAATGGAGGACAACGGTAGGGGATCCTCACACCCTAATCTCCCCCTGACATACTCCGACATGGCCATAATAGCAGCGGACATCAAATCGTCCTTTTCAGCGGCCATCACTGATCTCAAGTCTAGCTTCTTAGTGCTAAACGACCGCATGGTAGCCGCTGAATCTGCAGGGAAACAGAGGGAAAAGGCCATCCACAGACTAGACAGGGTTGCCTTCTTACACTCCAACCACATTATAGAAATGAATAGGCACCTGGAAGATTTGGATAACAGGGGGAGGAAATGCAATATTAGGGTGAGGGGGATCCCTGAGACGGTCGAAGCCGACCAGATCAACCCAGCCCTCAGACGTGTCTTTAACAGTTTATTAGAGAGGCCAGAGGACACAGATATAGAATTTGTACGAGCGCACAGGGCACTGAGGGCTCGCGGCCCTGACAATATGCCACCACGGGATGTAATCTGCTGTCTGCAAAGCTTTACATTAAAGGAGGAGATAATGCAAAAAGCACGCAGAAATGAACAGATCATTTTCAATGGCGAGACCATAATGCTCTTTCATGATCTCTCCCAAATAACGCTGAGGAATCGGAGGGCCCTTCGCCCCCTGCTGGACAGACTACGCGAGAAAGACCTCAGATATACTTGGAGGTTCCCATTCGCCTTAATTGTAACACACAACGGTAGACAACACGCTTTGCGATCACCTGAGGATCTGGACGAGTTTTGCTCCGCACTACACCTGGGCCAAGTGGAACTCCCTGAATGGTATCAGGAATTCCGTTTACCTCCCCCGGAACGTAGCCCTCCAAGCTCACCATTAACTTCACCTGAGAAACGGCACCAAAAAAAGAAGCTAAAGCAGAACCGCGCTAGCGGGTCAATGGCAGGCACACCGAACAACAACAGAGCTCACGCTTCCAGGGCACAGGAGGATGAGATCTAATTCATCCAAAGCGACAAACGTTCCTACTGATGTCCATGTTCATACTGCAGTCCACGTTTTCAGCCTGGGACTTTGAATTGCACAGACCTGTTTATCCGGCCCTGCTCCTTTACTCTCCCCTCAAACTGTCGTCCAACTAGTGTATGCACTGTTCCTAATGCATACCCACAAGAGTCCGCCACTGTTTCGTACCCGTGATCCACACGGCCCACTCATGCTTACACCACAGGCACATGTGTTAAGTGCTCATACTAATACAATTGGACCGCTTAAGCGTACATGCACGCTGAAATGATTTTGACTGTTTGCAAGCATCTGTGCCAAAGCTACCTAGACCTTCAGCCAGCATCTCATCACTTCTTGGAATATTTACCTGCCGGTCTATACTTAACATGTACAGCTATGCAGGATACAACATCTGGACATGTTCGTAATGACCCGTGCCCTATGGGTGAGATGTCACTGAAATTGATGGGTACCTCACATGAGGAAGATACGAAGAAATGTTACACTTTATTCCATGCTGCAAACAACTGGGACTTAGATGGCACAATCGTCTGGAACAGAAGGACAGATCGGAGATGACAGTAAAAGCAGGACTTTTTTTTATTTATTTTTATTTTTATTTTTGCTGGCCCGTTTTTTATGGCCACCAGGTTATTGGACATGTGCAGTGTTCCTCCAAAAGCTCTTTTCTTGCACTGTTCTAAAATGTTAACTGGTGTAAAAGTTTAATTGATTAGATTATAGAGTTTTAACATGCTTGTGGCTGAAGAGCCGGTAATCCTTAGTGTCAAAAGGCACAACTAGCACCCTTTGATTGAAATTTCAGGCTGCGGCCTCCCTTCCTCTACATTTTGTTACCACTACTTACTCACTAGACGATCCGCCTATCCTGCATTGTCAAAATAGGGTGCTGCCTCCCCCTACCCCTCAAAAGTGTGTCCTGTGGAGGCCATTGTCCCGACAGGATACACAAGTCTACACCTACACAATAGTATACTATTGCTTAGGTCTGAACCTAATTACTCTCTCAACTGACCCCCCCACCTATCTATACCCCCAAAGTACCCACTACACGGGTTGGTGTTCGCACAAGAGCAGTATTTAACGAATATATTTTACGTAATTGGATGTTGTTCCGTACTCTTATTTAAATTTTTTCTTCCCTGTTTAACACATTGCTTGTTAGTGTTGTTGGCAGATCTCCTCTCTCTGGGTCTCTCCGGTTCGACACCATGGCTTACTCCACGATGGGTCCGCGTGCCACAGTGATCTCTCACAATGTCCAAGGTTTGAACATTCCAGAAAAAAGGTCATCCCTGATAAGGGAGCTCAAAAAAGGTAGGCCACACTTCGCTTTCTTACAGGAGACACACTTTAAATCCCCAAAAATACCCAGGCTCACTGATTCCTTTTTCATAGAGGCACATCATGCTACTAATGATCAGGCAAAGACAAAGGGTGTCTCAATACCGGTTAGTAGAGAGGCTCCCTTTGCTCTGAAAGACAAACTGACAGATCCAGAAGGGAGGTACATACTCCTTAAAGGCCTCTATAATGGTAATCCCGTAACACTGGCTAATGTCTACTTCCCCAACAGACTACATCTAACCTTTTGTAGGAAATTAATAAGAATAATAGAGGGATTCAGCGAGGGATGTATTATTTTAGGAGGTGATTTTAATCTCCCTTTGAACCCCCTATACGATACCTCCACGGGCAAATCACACATGACATATAGGGTGCTGAGATCGTTCAAGAAGCTTTTACATTCCCTGCATTTAATTGATTCTTGGCGCTTTCTCCACCCTGAGGGCAGAGATTACACGTTTTACTCAGCACCTCATGCTAAATACACGAGGATTGATTATCTATTCATCTCCCGCAGAGACCTACATCGCCTGAGTGGAGCCAGGATAGGGATCCAAACATTTTCGGATCACTCTCCTATCTCCCTTACGATCTCAGCTGAACCCCCAAGAAAAGGCCCACTTACATGGAGACTGAACTCCTCTCTGTTGACAGATCATACACTGTTACCAGAAGTAACCTCTCATCTGAAAGAATATTTCAAACATAACACTACACAGGATATGGACCCACTTATGATATGGGAGGCCCATAAATGCACCATGAGGGGAATCTTAATGAAAATGGGTGCCCAACGCAAAAAAAACAGAGACAAAGAAATCATCGGACTGACTGACAAGATATCACAGCTAGAGGCACTACATAAACTGTCCTTGACCAAGACAGTTGCGACCGAACTATTAGACACACGGAAAGCACTACAACAATCTATGGAAACTATCTCCAAAAGATTTCTATTCTTCAAGCGAAAGGTGTATTATGAATATGGCGACAAGACTGGAAAGTTTTTGGCTAGGGCACTGAAAGGTTCACGACTTAGAAATAACATAATGGGCATACGCAACAAGACAGGCAGATTAGACATTACAGATGACCTGATTTCTAAACACTTCCATGAGTACTATACGCAACTCTACAACCTCCCAAAACAACATAAGCCAGCAGATTTAACAGGGAATAGGAAGGAATCCATACAGAACTATCTAATAGCTTCCAAAATGCCCAAATTATCAGACGCAGACATTGAACTTCTTGACCAGCCCATAGGCTTGGACGAAGTTCAGCTGGCAATACAAGACTTGAAAACTGGGAAAAGTCCGGGCCCTGATGGGTATACTTCTATCTACTACAAGACATTCACCGAGGTTCTGGCAGGTCCCCTCACAAGAGCCCTAAACTCCTTTATGGTCCAGAGAGATAACACAACGTCACTTCTAGAAGCTCACATCACAGTGCTGCTAAAACCCGACAAAGACCCATCCCTTTGCACAAGTTACAGACCAATTTCTTTGCTGAACTTGGATGTGAAAATCATGGCCAAAATCATCGCCAATAGACTGAAACCTTGTCTTCATACTCTAATAGGCTCAGAAAAGGCAGGCTTCATGCCTGGGAGTAGGGATGAGCCGAACACCCCGGGTTCGGTTCGAACCAGAACCTTCGAACGGACCGAAAGTTCGCGCGAATTTTCGAACCCTATACGTTATAATGGACGCGAACGTTCGAAATCAAAAGTGCTAATTACAACGGCCAATATGCATGTTAATGTCATAAAACAGGTTTGGGGACCCGGGTCCTGCCCCAGGGGACATATATCAATGCAAAAAGAACTTTTAAAAAACTAACGTTTTTTCGGGAGCAGTCATTTTAATGATGCATAAAGTGAAAAAAAAAAAGTGACATTTTCCTTTAAATATGGTACCTGGGGGGTGTCCAAAGTATGCCTGTGAAGTGGCATGTGTTTTCCCGTGTTTAGAACTGTCCTTGCACAAAATGACATTTGTAAAGGAAAAAAAGAAGCCATTTAAAACCACTTGCGGCTTTAGGTTTGATCTTAAGTAGAATCTGAACAGGTACATTATGAAGTGTAGCTCCATCCCAAAAAAATCTATTTTTAAGCTTTTTGGAGAACATAGGGAGGGGTTATCACCCCTGTAACATTTGCTGTCTTTGCACATCTGTTCAGAACATGTCACCTCACTTTCCGTCCCAATGACAAATGTTTTTGGAAAAGTGGGGTTTTAATTGAAACAAGGATTGGTGATAAAGTATCAGTAGAGAGGAGATACCTTTTTCCCAAATTAAATCTAACAGGATAGAATTTCCCTTCCTAGGGGTAGATTTCCTCTCACTTCCTGTTTTCTCTTTCCATTTGCAAGTAGGAGTCGTTTGTAAGTTGGATGTTTGAAAGTAGGGGCCTGGCGTATATACTCTGCAGAAATTTGCCCTATTAGATGTTGGTGTAGCCACAAGACTGGTGGGCACAGGAATGGGCCCTGCTGTGAGTTAATAGATCAAGTTTTGTATTTGCATGCACCTGTTGAACAGGGCAGAAAAATTGGGGGTGGTGGTGGTGGTGTTGGTGGTGGACGGTTTTGCCACAAGACTGTAAGCTCTCACAGTTACTCTTGGTGGGCGCAGGAATGGGCCCTGCTGTGAGTTATTAGATCAAGATTTGTAATTGCAAGCACCTGATGAACAGGGCAGAAAAATTGGGCCTTTGGCGGTGGTGGTGGACGGTGTTGCCACAAGACTGTAGGCCCTCATAGTTACTCTTGGTGGGCGCAGGAATGGGCCCTGCTGTGAGTTATTAGATCAAGATTTGTAATTGCAAGCACCTGATGAACAGGGCAGAAAAATTGGGCCTTTGGCGGTGGTGGTGGACGGTGTTGCCACAAGACTGCAGGCCCTCATAGTTACTCTTGGTGGGCGCAGGAATGGGCCCTGCTGTGAACTATTAGATCAAGATTTGTAATTACCCGCCCCTGTTAAACAGGGGCTGAAAAATTGTGCCTTAGGCACTGGTGCTGGTGCCACAACACTGCAACCCCTCACAGAGACTGTACTTGGAGCACAGCAGTCACACGTGTTGCGAAGCATTTTTTTAAAAAAAATTGTAAGTACACGCCCCTGTTAAACAGGGGCTGAAAAATTGTGCCTTAGGCACTGGTGCTGGTGCCACAACACTGCAACCCGGCCCTCACAGAGACTGTACTTGGAGCACAGCAGTCACACGTGTTGCGAAGCATTTTTTTAAAAAATTGTAAGTACAGTTAAACAGGGGCTGAAAAATTGTGCCTTAGGCCCTGGTGCCACAACACTGCAACACGGCCCTCACAGAGACTGTACTTGGAGCACAGCAGTCACACGTGTTGCGAAGCATTTTTTTAAAAAATTGTAAGTACACGCCCCTGTTAAACAGGGGCTGAAAAATTGTGCCTTAGGCAGTGGTGCTGGTGCCACAACACTGCAACACGGCCCTCACAGAGACTGTACTTGGAGCACAGCAGTCACACGTGTTGCGAAGCATTTTTTTTAAAAATTGTAAGTACACGCCCCTGTTAAACAGGGGCTGAAAAATTGTGCCTTAGGCACTGGTGCTGGTGCCACAACACTGCAACACGGCCCTCACAGAGACTGTACTTGGAGCACAGCAGTCACACGTGTTGCGAAGCATTTTTTTTTAAAAATTGTAAGTACAGTTAAACAGGGGCTGAAAAATTGTGCCTTAGGCACTGGTGCTGGTGCCACAACACACTTCTAGAAGCTCACATCACAGTGCTGCTAAAACCCGACAAAGACCCATCCCTTTGCACAAGTTACAGACCAATTTCTTTGCTGAACTTGGATGTGAAAATCATGGCCAAAATCATCGCCAATAGACTGAAACCTTGTCTTCATACTCTAATAGGCTCAGAAAAGGCAGGCTTCATGCCTGGGAGGGAAGCGAAAGACAACGTGACGAAGTCACTCAATCTTATTCATGCAGCTCAGGTGCGAAAAATCGAAGGCCTTCTCCTCTCCACGGATGCGGAGAAGGCCTTCGATAGAGTAGCCTAGGATTTCATGTTGGGGACGTGCAGACATATTGGGCTGGGCACACATATGTTATCTTGGGTTGAAACCTTATATAGGAACCCAACCGCCAGGCTCCGTATTAATGGAGCTCTCTCAGACAGGGTGCAAATAGCTAACGGTACGAGACAAGGATGCCCGTTGTCACCCATTCTATTCATACTTTCACTAGAGCCCTTCATCCGGATGATACGGTCTAATCCCAATATCCAAGGATTCCGCATCACAGACACGGAATACAAGATAGCCGCTTATGCGGATGATCTGCTCTTCTTCCTAGCTAACCCACACATATCCCTCCCGATCCTCCTAAAGGAATTCACTATATATGGATATATTTCCAATCTGAAAATTAATCTGTCCAAATCAGAGGCCCTGAACATAAACATACCAGAACATTCGCTCAGACTAGTGATAGACAACAACCCCTTCACATGGGTAACAAAAGCGCTCAGATACCTGGGGGTGTGGTTGCCTCCGCAGGTCTCCCAGGTGTTCGAGTGCAATTTCCCCCACTCCTCAAGACAATAACTACGGACATAGCAAGCTGGCACCCCAAAAATTTCTCGTGGTTCGGCAGGGCTGCCATTTGTAAAATGGTAGTCCTGCCCAAACTATTATACCTCTTTAGGACTTTACCAATACATATACCATCGGCCTTTTTCAAGAAACTGCAGTCGCTCCAAAACCAATTTGTATAGGCACACAAACAGGTACGCATTAGACACACGCTCCTGACTCAACCTAAGGGAAAAGGTGGGATAGGCCTACCAAATTTTAAAAAGTATTACCATGCGGCACATATCGCCAGGATAATAGACTGGCATTGCCACTATAACGTCAAGGATTGGGTGGCCCTGGAGAATGACCTCTGCTCACTACAGCTGAGGTACTCTCCATGGATTTCATAGTCTCATTACCCTATGGACATGAAGCAACACCCCCTGACTAACACCACCTTACGAATCTTCCACCTCTTAACTAAAGACCCTGGTTTTTCCACTTCCCTGAGCCCACTCACACCTATATACCAGAACCCAGACTTCCCACCGGGTATGGGAAGTCAGTTCCGGAGGACAACAAACCCACCCACACCTCTAATAGCCAAACATTGCTTCCAAAACGCACGACTAAAAGACTTTACGATCCTGAAAATAGACAATGATCTACGACACATGCCTATGTGGTCATACTTCCAACTTCGTAGTTATCTCAATCAGAGATCCCATAAACAGTACTTTACTAAACAATTAACAGAGATGGAATCAGTGTGCTTGGAGGGGACTCCTGTTCAGAAGGCTACCTCCTTGGCCCACTTGTGGTTACAGGGCCCGGATGCTCGCCCTACAGAGAGACTCAGAGAGAGGTGGTCGGAAGACCTGGGTATAGTGATCTCAGACAAACAGTGGCAAAAGGTATGCATATTAGCTCACAAATGCTCGTTAAGCACCAGAATGCAAGAAACTTCATACAAATTGTTAACACATTGGTACGCTACACCTGAAAAACTACACAAATGGTACCCCCAGACTTCGGATCTTTGCTGGCGATGCCAGAAGGAGACTGGAACCTTACTACACATTTGGTGGCAGTGTCCATTGATAGCTCAATATTGGGCAAAGGTAACAGATATCATACACCATGTAACAGAGACCTCTATGAGACTAGATGCTGCTTGCTGTTTACTCCATGTCACCTCATTCTCGCTCAGACGATATAAAAAATCGTTGACCAGACACTTTCTGAACGCGGCTAAGTCTCTTATACCGCTTCACTGGAAATCTACTAGCACCCCTTCAGTAAAAGAATGGCTATCGAAAGTCAAAAGCCCCATACACACGCGCGGACAATCCGTGGACCAGGTCCGTCGGACCATGTCCGTCATACTTTGTCTGATGTTGGTTTTGCGTACACACGATCGGACAAAGTTGTCGGAAAATCCGATCATTCTGAACGTGGTGACGTTTGTTGCCTACGACGGGACTACGTAGAGGCTAGTAGCCAATAGCTTTGGTCTTGTAATGTGATCTGAGCATGCGTAGCACTTTGTCCGGTCGGACAAGCGTACACACGCTCGGATTTGGTGTGATCGGACCGGGTTGACGGGAAATCTTTCCAGCAGGAGATAAGACTTTGTCCGACGGACAAACCGACGAACACTGTCCGATGGTGCATACACACGGTCTGATTTTTCAACAACCTTGTCCGATCGGACCAAATTGATGAAAAAGTCCGACCGTGTGTATGGGGCTAAAGACATATGTGACATGGAGGAAACCATAGCACAATCTAACGATTCAGTTGAAAAGTTTCATGCTACCTGGATGCCATGGCTCACCTTTAGACATACACAATATTACGAAGACCTTAGAAATTAGCCCCTAGGGGCTACGCCCCTTTGCGATCAACCACGATGACACATATTAAAATGGCAACTTAGATCCCTTTTTTTTTTTCTCTCTTTCCTTTTTGAGACCCATACATCCTATTGTAATGATGTGCGAACGCCACCCACCTTTACCTTCTATACCCCCTACCCTTTCCCTATCCTTTATACCCCTCATATCTGTACCTTTACCTCCCCCTTCCTCCCTCTATTACCCCGATCCACTGACTAAGCTAATCATAGAATAGTCTACAACATACAAACATGTGAACATGGTTACTACCGACTTGAACCTTGCATGACAGTTGGATACTAGTATTAACCTAAGTTTGATGTCTAATTAGTCATTGGGTAACACGTTAGATGCAGAATACTGTATGTAATACCTTAATGATACCCTTCCAAGAAGTGTAACAAACTTGTTATTTTTTTTTCTCTTCCTTTGTATGTTTATTCTTTGATGCTAATAAACTTTGAATGGTTAAAAAAGAGTTCAGAAGGGTGCAGGAGGCCAGGTCATATAGACCAGGCCGAGAATATACAAGACCCCAATGGAGAGGCTCACAAAGCTCCTTTCTTCGGAACGTTGAAGTCTAATGCGGTGTACACACGGTCGGAATTTCCGATGGAAAATGTCCGATGGGAGCCTTTCATCGGATTTTCAGACCGTGTGTATGGTCAACGGTCTTTTTCTATCGGAATTCCGACGGACTTTGAATTGAGAACCTGTTCTCAATTTTTCCGACGGAAAACCTTTCTATCGGATTTTCCGATCGTGTGTAGGCAATTCCGACACGCCAAAAATCACGCATGCTCAGAATCCACTACGAGACGGAACCGCTCGGTCTGGTAAAACTAGCGTTCGTAATGGAGCTAGCAGATTCTTCACACTGGGTTTTTTTTAATTCTTCAATGCGCCGCTCATTCTCTTCTTTATAATGCTAGAAGAATGAAGTGGTTTTGCTGCTTATATTCACACAGAGTTTTTACAAACGTATTTCTTTATTATTTCTCGGTCTCTCCAGAATAATATTTAGATTAGAATTGAAGCCAGATCTGCATGAAATAGATATAATTTTTTAAAGTGTTTTTTTTTTCTTTAATAAGAATATTTGTATTATTGTATTATTTTCTTGTGCTCTCCTTTTTTTTATGTTATGTTTCCACAACACCATTATTCTGTATTATTTGTAAACCTGTTTGTCGTTGGTGTTCCTTGTTAATTTTGACATTGTATTTTTGAAATGTACCTGCCTACTCCCCCAAAATAAATTGATTTGCTATTTGTAGAAAAACACATAGGCAAGTATTTTCTGAAAACCAAATCCAAATTTATTTCACACGATAATTACAAAATAAAGATAAAGGCAACGCAGGAGAAATTGCCTAAATTTGTGAAGACCCGGGTCCCCAAGGCAGACATCAAATAAACTGGTAGCTGAGAAGTCCATACAAAATGGAGGACAATGAGGTCCAGGAGTCCCAGAGAACCGGAGCAGCAGCAGATGGTATATGTACCCAGTCTGTGGTCCTACAACAGGATGTTGGTTCTTTGAGACGTGAAGGCAGGGGATCACTTCCTGGTCTTCCGTAGAGCCTTCCCTGCAGCCTTCCGTGCAGCCTTCCCTGCAGCCTTCCCTGGAGGCTGTGGCTCTGGAGGTGGCATTGTGGCAGGAGGAGGAGGAGGAGGAGGAGGAGGAGGAGGAGGATGGGGGAGAGAACAGAGGTGTTGGTTGTCCGACATTTCCCCACTTAACCCCTTCTGTATAGTATCGAAAATGATTCTGTCACACTTTCGCCGTTGGCCCTCCTCCATTTGTTGCAAATTAGAGGCAATATAGATGCCATAGGCCTCCGTAGCATCAATGGGGGATCTGAGGGACTCGTTAGCCTCCCTGATCAGGGCCAGTGCTGCCTCCTCTGCTTTTGTGCCCTTCCTCTGGCGTTTGTAGGGAAGAATGAGGGGAGGAATCTGGGATTGGGTGTGACTGGGCCCTGCCACCTCCTGGGTGACACTTCCCCCTGCCTCCTCCTGTGTGCCACTAGCCAGAGCCTCGTCCTGGCTGAGGTCATCCTGTGTGTGAAAAAGGGACATAGTTTTAGTTGTTTGTTCATCAAACACCCACAATTTTCAGCTCATGACTTGCAAATTGAATGTTAATAAATAGAAAAGACTATCATTCTGAGCCCAGCATTTTTCCTTCTTGTCCTAATCTATTTTGCCCACTTCTGTCTATAAATCTGTGAAACACTTTTTGTTACTTCATTCATTTATTAGCAATAATAACATCTACTTACCAACAATCTTTTTTTTGCACAGATAAATTATGTATAAAAAACCTTTACCTGGCTCCATCTGGGCTCCTCAATCTCCTCCTGTATGGCAGGCCCAGGTTGGTCCACAGATGCCTCAGCTTTGGGTAGAGGGAAGGCTGGAGGGAAGGCTGGTTGGAAGGCTGGAGGGAAGGGGTGTCGGAAGGGTAGAAAGTGATTCCCTGCCCTCCATCTGGTCATCTATGAACCTCATCCTGTTGTAGTACCACAGACTGGGCACATACACCTTATCTGCTGCTACTCCGGACCTCAGGGACTTCTGGACCTTCTGGTACTCCTTCTTATAGGTGCTTCTCAAGCTACCTATTTTTGCCTCAACAAATTTGATGTCTGCATCGTGGACCCGGGTCTTCACAAATTGAAGCAATTTCTCCAGCGTTGCCCTCCTAGCTGGCTTATTGTGGTACAGGGGGTTTTTCACCTCCCAGAGATTTCTCATATACCTGTACTTATCTATGAATTCCCCAAGGAATTTGGGGTCCATGGGAGCATTTTCTCTGCAAGACCAAACAAAATACAAAAATAAAAATCTCAGGATAATCTTTCAACACAATATAGGCATCAATCTAGATTTAGTATAGGCCGCACATGACTCCAAAAAGTTTCAAATCTTACCTTCATTCTAACGTTCGTCGTTGTTCGACGTTCTTGGTGGCGTCCGTTCCTCCTTCCCGTGCACACAGAACGTAGTTACGACACACACGTGTTTGAAGCTTTATATACACTGCGCATGCGTGAATCTCCGCCCGCGTCGCCCGCCCCTGACGTTCTTTCTAGAATATTCGCCGCCCAGTTTCTTTCGTTGCAGTGGGAGCGGAACATGGCGGAGACACAGCAGGTGCATAAAAGCAGTAACGAGGAGGAGGAAAGCCCGGAGCCTGAAACGTCACGATCGAGGAGGAGATTTAAGGCCTCAAATATGTCCTTTGAGGAGATGATGGAGATGGTAGACATCTTGAGGAGCAACGACTATGATGGGAATTACGGTCCGTACCCAAACCCAAATATGAGAAAGGCCAAGATCATGACTAAAGTTGTGAAGAGTCTGTACAGTAATTTTGGGGTACGACGAACGAAGGATCAACTGAGGAAACGCTGGTCGGACCTCAAATTAAGGGAGCACGATCAGTATAGGAAGATCAAGAAAGTTCTTCGAAAAAGTAAGTATATTATGTCGTGTGTACCTATTATTATTAATATTGCATGCTGCGCCATGTGTTTTCCCCTAATAAGGTCTTGTACAGTCCAAAATGGCTACTTTCATGGTCATACGCAGTAATCGTTCGTTCCTTATCCAAAATACGATGTTTTCACAGATAAATGATTAAATACTGTAGGGCCTTCAATTTTTCACATTTATCCAAAAGAGTTTTTTAGAACATTGTTGTCTAGATGTGTTTGAACCTAGAAGGAATATCAATCTTCATTCAGTGTAATGTATGTAGAGGACACTCTGCAGCTGTTTACACATCTGGACTCAGGTGCACATTTTAGGGTGTCAAACACAGGTACTCCAGTGGATACTTTGGGGTGTCTCCAGGTGGGAAATTTATCCAAAAAAGGTAAGTATTCCAGCCTGAGGAATTAAGGGAATAAATCATGTGTTCAGCTTGGAATTCTGCCCAAACAGAGAATTGTCCCCCACTTCCAAGCAATGTTTATCATTTATATTTGTTGGCTCAAATATGTGTGCTAAGTATACCTTTTATTTTATTCTCATAGGGGAGCAAAGAATCGGGAAATATCATGTCCCCAGGGACCGACCATCTCCAGAACGAAGGGAACAGAGGTCACCACCAGAATATGAGGATGTGGAGGAAGGAGAAGTGGTCGAGATTGAGACCACAACAGGTGAGTGTCTGACACCCCAGATTCAGGTAATCAGACATGTATGCCTGCCTATTTATAATACATGGTGTGTTTTTTTTATTTTTAGGCGAAGTACAGGATGTGGAAGAACAGTCACACCATTTCACCAGTGACAGTGCCCAAAGGCTAATCCAGGACATAATGTTTTGTAGTCAGGATTTAGAGATAATTCGCAAAAAAACTAGGGATATTGAAGTGAAACTTAAAGCGGTTCTGCACTCTGTAAAAAAAAAATTTTTTTAAGGACGTAATATAAAGTATGCTTACCTTTATTAGGGGACTCACCTGTTCCATCTTCCATCTCGATCGCCGCCGGTTTTCGTCCGCTGAAGTTCCTCGTCTTCTTCTTTAGTGCTGGGGGCCATCTTGCCTGTGGGCATGTGAAACCCCACAGGCAGTGTTGATGGCCCAGCATGCACCGCCGTTACTCGCGCGTGCGCAGTAACGGCACATCTGCCGACATCTCACGAGATTTCGGCACATCTGCCGACATCTCACGAGATTTCGGCAGATGCGGCCGAAATCTCGGGAGATTTCGGAAGATGTGGCCGAAATCTCGCGAGATTTCGGAAGATGCCCGCACTGACTCCTGGGATCAATGACACCAGATCCCAGGAGACAGTGCGGCGTGACGACGATCGACGCAAGACCCCGCCCGCCGCCGCAGAGGGAGAAGACCGGAAGTCTTCAATTACAAGGTAAGTAAAAAAAAAAAAAAAAAAAAACATTTCATTTAGTACTCTTTGCCTGATTTGGAAGGCAAAGAGATTTACTAAATGAAATGAGTGCAGAACCACTTTAAAAACATGATTGATGTCCTTGGGAGAATTTTATTTTTCCCAAAATGTCCAACCTTTTCTTTTTGCTGTTTTATTAAAAAAGTTTACAACATTTTCAAAAGCCTAATTTTGAAGATGCACACAGTATGTCAACATGTGCTATCTGCCATCAGGGGATATCAATGTACGCGTTTTGTGCCTGCAACCCCTTCCTCAAAACTCAAGTCGGTGAGAGGAAGGGGTTGCACCCCCAAAACACAGACATTGATCCCCCATGATGGGAGATAGCACATGTTGACATTAGGCATGGGATCAGGATGTAAATCCCCAGTTTGCCTGAAAATTTGTGTGCATCTTCAAAATTAGGCTTTTACAGGGGTCACTGCACCCCATCTGATGAAGGCAAAATCCACACATTTTGGACAATGTAATGTGTGATCTTGGCTTCAAAAGTTTTTGTACATATAACTTTGTTATGCACCAGAGTTGTGTATTTTCTTTTTGGAAACATGGCTGTTTATGTACCGTAACCCCAATTTTTGGGGGTGAAAATGCAAAACTTGTTATTTTTTTATAAAAAAAAAAAAAAAACATTTGCTCAACAATGTGTGCCTTCTTCTTTCAATACCATTTCTTGGTGTTTAAATTGGTGGTTACAGTGACAATGGGTGTTTAGATAATAATGTGCAAACCACTTGGCACTACAAGTGCACTATAGGAGACACAAAAAAAAAACACAAGCAGGAAATTCAAAGCAAGATTTTTCTAGATAATTCAAGGTAAAATTTATTCAAGCACTGCTGGCAAAGCAATGGCCCCCCTCCCCGAAAAATATTCAGAATAATTTTCCCGCACCTCGCGGGCGCTTTGGGGGGGCAAGCCAGGACGGGCCACTTCCAGGGACGTGAGAGATTGTAGCCCAGCGTCAGGCCCAACTGTAACCACATCATTTGGGTTTGTCCGTTTAAAAAAATTGTGCAAGATGCAACATGATACCACGATGGTGTTCAGTTTATATTCCGCAATATTTATGGCCGTTTGGAACAGGCGGCCAGAATACCAAACGCATTCTCCACGACTCCTCTGGCTCTGGCCAGCCGGTAATTAAATACCCTCTTCTCCGGGGTGAGGGTCCTCTGGGGGAACGGTCGCATCAAATGGTTTGCCAAACCAAACGCCTCGTCTGCCACGAAGACAAACAAGAGTCCCTCCACATTCTCCTCCGGGGGTGGCAATCCCAAGCCACCACTCTCGAGACGTCGGTAGAACTCCGTCCGGCAAAACACTCCTCCATCCGACATCCGACCATTCCGCCCCACATCCACATATAGGAACTCATAGCTTGCCCCCACCACCGCCATCAACACGATACTATTGAACCCCTTATAGTTGAAATAGTATGACCCCGAATGGGGTGGTGGGACGATGTGGATATGCTTCCCATCGATTGCCCCTCCGCAGTTAGGGAAATCCCACCGCTGGGCAAACTGGGAGGCCACAGTCTGCCATTCCTGTGGCGTGGAAGGAAACTGTAGATTCAAACAAGAAAAATATAATTAGTATACATTTGATAATAAACATTACAAGCAGATTATACACAAACATTGTTGGCAAACATCAGTATAACATTTCTTGTAGTATTTAAAGGCTAAAAATATAAGGTCCACTTATCAGATTCCTCCCCCCCTTTGATGGCCCCTTGTAAATATTTTAGGGGGGGGGGGATGTTTTGGACAGGTAACCACCCTCTCCACTACGTAATGGAGTAACAAAGTAATGTGGGATAGTTTGGCCAGCCCCTCCTTCATTACACTATTGGCAGCCCACTGGACAGGTTAAAAAAAAGGAAAATGGAAGCACATGTTTGGATTCTGCTATTACCTATCACAATAATAATAGGAGGAGAAGAATTAAAACACTAGCATTTGAAAGTATTGAGGAAGGCCCTGGCACTACATGCTTGGAAAAATGAATCCATAAATATGACCACTATAGAGGTAGGTACAGTGTTGGTCATCTTACTTTAAAAAAAGTAATTTAGTTAAGTTACAAATTACTTCTCCCAAAAAGTAATTGCGTTAGTAACTCAGTTACTACATTGGAAAAGTAATTAGTTACTCAGCAAAGTAAATGACTTTTGTTTTTAAATATTCTATACGTGTAACTAAGGGGCGGGTCTAGTATTACTGTAACCAAGGGGCGCATTTATTATTGTTATATATCGTGTAACCATGGAGCTGCTCTATTATTACTCTAACCAAGGGGCAGTTCTGTTATATCGTGTAAGCAAGGGGCGGGTCTATTATTATTATATCGTGTAAGGGGCGGATGGCTACAGAAGAGGGCGAATGTTAAATTAATGGGCAGAGCTCGATATATAACAATAATAATAAATGCGCCCCTTGGTTACAGTAATACTAGACTCGCCCCTTAGTTACACGACAGACGCCCCTTGCAGAGTAGCACGAGCATCATGAGGGTGCAGCATCGCCTCGTACAATTACATGTTAACTGCGCCTGCGCTGTGTAGAGTTCACTCAGAGCTGTTTAGGTTCGGCAATTTTCGGAAGCTCCGTAGTCCTTCGTACTGCTCAAGCGCTGCGCCTGCGCAGTACAGGGGGTCCTTATCCAGCGGGGGAACTCTTTTGGCAGGACACCGGAATTACACTACTGCCATCTAGTGACGGTAGATGTAACTGGGGTAACTAAGCCAAAGTAATGGGAACTGAGTTACCATGAGGGGAAAAGTAATCAGTTAGATTACTAGTTACCCTCTAAAGTAACTGAGTTACGTAACTCAGTTTATTTTAACTCAGTTACTTACATCACTGGGTAGGTATAGTGTGTATTGGGTTTGGCAAAGTCAGCACATAGAGGATTGGTATCAGCTGACTGAGCAGTTGGGGGAGGGGGGGTTCAAAAAAGATTTGGGGCACCACAAAAAAAAGCCTCAGGCCCTCTGAAGGAATTTAAGGAAAATTAGAACATTTGTACACATTTTAGGGGGTGTTTAGGGTAAAGCATTACAATGGAGCTGACAAAATACATTGTTAAAGTGACTAGACTATAGGTATATATGGGCCCCGGATAGCATGCTGGGGGGGGGGGGGGGGAGTGAAGGCAAATATGCATGAAGGACAAAAAAGGAGCATACAAAAATCCAACATGCATGAGGACAAAGGGGCACAGCATATTACAGCATATTACAGCATATTACAGCATATTGAAATCCTGGTAATTAGGGAACGAGGAAAGAAATACAATACATTAGCAAACAGTAAATACATAGAATGTGATGTTAAAGAATACAACTTACCCTCATATAGTCCTTCTGCAGGACCTGAATGATGGCAGAACAGGTCTCTGGAATGATGATCCCCAGAGCCTGGGGGGAGATGCCTGTCGAGAACTTGAGGTCCTGCAGGCTTCTCCCTGTCGCCAAGTATCTCAACGTGGCAACTAACCTCTGCTCCGCAGTGATGGCTTGCCGCATGCAGGTATCCTGCCTGGTAATATAAGGGGACAGCAAAGCCAACAGACGGTGAAAAACGGGGTCCGTCATCCTGAGATAATTCCTGAAATCATCAGGGTTATTCTCACGGATCTCACGGAGCAGAGGCATGTGCGAGAATTGGTCACGCTGGAGCAACTAATTCTTGGTCCACGAACTCCTCCTCGCCTTGTTCATGGACCGGGCTTGTGTCAAAGTAAGAACCCCAACACCAAGCCCCCGCACAGCACGAACTCTACGACGAGTACGTACACGTAACATCGCTTCTAAACGGTCGGCTGATCAGAACGGACTAAAGAAAGCACTGATAAACAGCAAGGCCTGAAAGAACAAAATGCAAATCAAGCAACGAGCGGACAATAAGCACTGAAAATAAAAGCGTACTACGGTATATATAAATATAAAGGCCGCAAAGACAAACAAATGCGAACTGACTACACGCACTGATAAGCAAATACGCACCGACAAGCACAAACTGTAGAGCAGGAACGATCTGAAGCACAAGTCTGAAAAGACACGAATCGTCTATAGCGAAACTTCTACTAACACGCGATAAACACGAGATCAGCAGAAGGAGCCCAACGGGTGCCGGAGATGGTGCTGAACTTTCCTTTTAGGGTCTCGTCGTACGTGGTGGACGTCACCGCGTTCTTGGCGGTCGGAATTTGGTGTGATCGTGTGTAGGCAAAACAGCTTGAGCGGAATTCCGTCGGAATTCCGTCAGAAAAACCGACACAGTTTTTTCCGACGAGAGTTCCGATCGTGTGTCCGAGGCATAAGGCTGCTCAGGCCGCTAAGAAACCAGAGAAGTCCTTTTGATGGGTTGACCGCCCATCCTCCCCAGGTGGGTGCCAGGTTGGCATCCTTTTGGAAGGTATGGGCAGAGAAATTCAAGGACCAATGGGTCCAGAAAAAAGTCAAGCGAGGATACAAGATAATGTTTCGAGAAAAACCAACGGACATCCTTGTCCAGACAGAATGGCCACAAGATCCGAAGAAACAAAGGTGCTTGCAAGAATATGTGACAGATTTACGCGAAAAAGAGGCAATCTCACTGGTTCCTCTAAAGCAGCAGGGAACAGGGGTTTATTCCCCAATTTTTCTGGTGCCCAAAGCGTCCGGAGATCTCAGATCGGTCTTAGACCTAAGATCTCAAAACCACTACATCGATCCCAAGACATTCAAAATGGAATCAATATTTACAGTTATATCAATTCTGCAACCAGGGGACTGGCTAATATAAGTTGATTTGGCAGATGCATACGTTCATGTCTCAATCAACAGGCATCACCAAAGATACCTGAGATTAGTGGTAGAGGAAGATCATTTTCAGTTCAAATGTCTGCCCTTCGGAATCAGCACAGCACCTTGAGTCTTTTCCAAGATCTTGCTAGCTACCATCGCTGTTATACGTTTGATGGGCATAAAAATTTTCCACGACATCTTGGTAGCGGCCCGGGTAAGCGAGGAGTTAACGGCAGAAAGCGAACTGGTGCTGAAAATTCTATCCAAATTCGGCTGGATTATCAACAAGCAGAAGAACTAATTGATTCCCTCCCAAGAGATGGAGTACCTAGGACTTGTTTTCAACACAAGCAAAGGGCAGGTCTCGCTACCACATCGCAAAACAGCCAAGCTAGTAGCCTGCACGAACAGCGCAATGAAGTCCTCGTCGCTGTCGGCGAGGGACTGTATGACGCTTCTGGGAATTCCATACAAGGGCATTCCAAATGTTGTTTCTGAATCAGTGGGATGGCGTATGACTCCACCAAAAAATCTTCATACCAAGACGGATACACCAGGGCTTGGCGTGGCTGATATCGTCAGGAACTCTGCAGCGGGGCATGCCTCTCAGCCCCAGAGACTTGGCAGACAGGTTCAAGGCAAATGGAGCAGGATGGAGACCAGACACTCCAACCTTTTGGAGTTACAGGCAGCATACCTAGCCCTACTGGAATTTGAGAACCTGATTCAGGGAGCTCGGGTCAAGTTTATGTTGGACAACCGGATGGCGGTCGCTTATATAACCAAACAGGGAGGAACCAAGAGCTTGGAGGACCAAGAGATATTCGTCTGGGCCAAGGCACATGTGGAAGCCTTGATGGCAGCTTACATTCCGGGCAGTCAAAACTACATAGCAGACCGTCTCGTCTGGATTTTCCCAACAAAAACGAGTGAGGACTTAACAAGGACTATCTGAAAACAATCTTTTACAGGTGGGGTACACCCTCAGTAGATCTGATGGCAACCCCATGGAATGAACAGGTACCCCAGTTTGTGTCAAGATTCCACTGCAACGAAGCGCTAGGTCAAGATGCCTTCTCAATCCCGTGGGAATTTCCCCAGTCTACCTTTTCCCACCAGTACCTCTGATAATGAAAACCCTATTAAAAATTGTGAGGGAGAAAGTCCATGCAATTGCAATCCAATCCTACATGCGCGCACACATGCACCAGCGCTCACACGTGCGCCTGTCACCAACGTTGGCGCCAATGGGGCTATTTAAGGTGATTGCACCCAGGACTTCTTGCTGTTCGGTCTGCAGCTTCTGTATACCCTGAAATACGTTATCTGTGCTGACTTCTGATCTCTGACTAGGCTTGCTCCTACTAACCTTGTCTGCTTGATACCCGACCACGGCTTGCTTATCGGACTTCCCTTCTGCCTGTTGCTCTGCCTGATCCGCCAGAACGTTACCGACCCGGCCTGCCTGACTCTGCATCTGCTCCGCCAGCCTGCTGCATTCCTGCCCTGTGGATCTCACCAGTTCCAGTTCCTGCTGCATTACAGTCCACCATGGTCTTGGTCTACCCAGCTGTACCGGTCTGCCTGCTGCATCTCCTGCCACGAGCATCCAGCCATACCAATACCGGTATGAACCCAGGCACTCCTGCGTCACCGTGCTTCTGTGGCTACTGTCTCAACCTCAGGGCCCACAAGCCGGTGCGGCAAGAGAGGCTCTCCTCTACACGTCAGGCTCACGATCCAGGTACATGACAGGACCTAGAAGAGGAGAAGCAGCATCAGCTAGAATCATAGCTACCTGGATCACCAAGGTGATAAGCCTCACGTATGAGAAAAAAGAGCTGAGGCCTCCACAGGTTGTTAGAGCTCATTCAACCAGAGGGGTGGCAGCCTCATGGGCAACTTCTGCTAAAATATCAATTGAAGACATATGCAGGACCGCTAGTTGGAGCCCCTACGAAACCTTCGCTAGACATTTTAGATGTCACAGCGGCTAGTGCATCAAATTTTGGAAACGCAGTGGTGTCAGCACAATCTTCCTCAGTCCAAAGACAAGGACGTTGGTTCAATCCAAATACGATGACAGGAGATAAACCTTTCATCCAACCAGTTTTGTTACAATAGAACTTCTTCTGGGGCATAGGAGTCTCTTCCTGTCATTGCTATAAATACATCTGGTCACTATCCAAGCCTCGCTGTCATCTTCTTCACTATATAGCTCTCTAATACAACCACACCTCAATCTGAGTCTTCATGACATCATCACAAAAACAAACTTCCTCCACCTGTGCACGCCACTCCCATCTCAAACAGAGCACGCTCCACAGTGAAAGCCAGCACACAGCAGGAAGTAGGGAGGCTCCCAACCAGAAAACATGCCATTTCCTGGGAATTTTTTAATTTTTTTTATACACTATTCCTTAGGTGATTAGAGATCCAAGCGGGCTTGAACAGCACCACGCGTAGCATGCAAATATAAAACTATGTACACTATCAAGGATAATAGCTATTATTTAATACTGGGATGGGCCGAACACCCCCGGTTCGGTTCGCACCAGAACATGAGGACAGGCAAAAATTGTGTTTGAACGCGCAAATACCGTTAAAGTCTATGGGACACGATATACCTCCCACAGAGGACAGCTTTTCGTTGCCTCTGGGCAGCCTGGCACACATGAGCGATTACATGCTGCAGTGTCTTCGCAATGACCTCCGAGTTGCCCACATTCTAACTGGTGCTGATTACTGGGTGGCCACGCTGCTGGATCCCCGTTACAAGGACAGCGTACCATCCTTAATTCCCTTACTGGAGCGTGATCGTAAGATGCGCTAGTACAAGCGCACACGGTGGTAAACACCTGACAGCGGGGGTACGGTGAAAGCACAAGGCGAAGGCAGAGGAGGAGGAAGAGGTCGCCAACACAGCCGGGGCACCACCAGAACCTCAGAAGGCAGGGTTAGCATGGCCGAAAGGTGGAAAAGCTTTGTCAGCACACCACAACAACCAGCACCACCAGCTGAGATGGAATGTCTTAGCAGGAGGCAGCATTTCACCAACATGGTGGAGCAGTATGTGTGCACACGCCTACACGTACTGAATGACGGGTCTGCCCCCTTCAACTTCTGGGTCTCCAAATTAGGCACATGGCCTGAGCTTGCCCTTTACGCCTTGGAGGTGCTGGCCTGCCCTGCAGCCAGTGTATTATCTGAACGTGTATTTAGCACGGCAGGGGGCGTTATCACAGACATAGCCGCCTGTCCAGAGCCAATGTGGACAAGCTCACGTTCATTAAAATGTACCAGGCATGGATCCCACAGGACTTGTCCGTACCTTGTGCAGAATAGACATGTAAACCGGTGTTCTGACAAAAACTGTCTGGCCATCGTATAGTGTCCAGCCCGTACTGCACAGGCGCAGCGCTTGCGCAATACGAAGGACAAGGAGATTCTGAAAATCTCTGAAGATGAAGGGCACCTGGGCCGTGAGTGCAGGTTCAAGCCCCACCATCCAAGTGGATATACGGTAGCACATAGTAACAGGGCCCCTCGCGGGCTCGCTTCGCTCCCCACGCTTCGGGCACGGCCTCGCTTTGCTCAGCTTGAACCTCGGAGTGTGGGGCTTGAACCTAGACTCACCGTGCAGGCGCCGTTCGTATTCGGAGATCTTTGGAATCCCCTTGTCCTACGTACTGCGCAAGCGCAGTACAGGGCGGACACTATCCGACGGGGGACAGAATTCGACACATCACCGGCCTTACCCAGCCATTGTTGTATTTTTGATCTTTCTCACTCTTTTGGGGTGTACCCTAATTAAAAAAAATAAAAAGTGTTGGCTACCTCGTCCTCCTCCACCGCCGCTTCCACCTAAACCGCCACATCCACCGCCACCTCCTACTCCATATGGACCTTGTCCTTCTAGGTCAAGATTTTTATTTTTCTAATTTCAAAGTATTTTATTTTTCCACAAGCTTATAGATTAAATTGAATATTTTTTTCCAGAAAGGGCGTATTATAGGGCATTCTCTCCATATGTGTGGCATTGTGCTGTTGAGTTTCTGAGGTTCTTAATGACTTCCTGTACCTCTTCTTTTGAGAAGGGGGCCTCCAGCATATTATTTTTTATTTTAATTTATTTTAAGTTATTTCCCTATCCACACTTGTCATGCTCTTAACAACATTTTGCTGCCATTTGCAGCCTTCTAGCCCTTTCCGTTTCTTTTTTAGAGCCATTTTAGTCCTTAAAAGTTTGGGTCCCCATTGACTCCCCATTCAGGGTCAAGTTCGGCCAAACCCGTCGAACCCGAACATCCAGGTGTCCACTCAACTATACTCAACATGCCTCTCAGCAAATAGCTTGGGGTGTCTACATTCCAAAATAGGTGCATTTGGGGGGGGGGGGGGGGGTTGTGCCATCTTGGCATTTTATGGCCTTCAAAACTGTGATAGGTAGTGAAAAGTGAAATTACGCTCTTAGAAATCCTGAAGGCGGTACTTGATTTTCGGGGCCCCCGTACGCGACTAGGCTCCTAAAAAGTCCCACATGTGGTATCCCCGTACTCAGGAGAAGCAGCAGAATGTATTTTGGAGTGTAATTCAACATATAAATATCTGCCGACCAAATGTGGGAGATGGGTATTGCTGAGTAGCGATGAGCCGAACACCCCCCTGTTCGGTTCGCACCAGAACCTGCGAACAGACCTAAAGCTTGTGTGAACTTTAGAACCCTATTAAAGTCTATGGGACTTGAACGTTTTGGCCTTCAAAACTGTGATAGGTAGTGAGGAGTGAAAACAAAAATGTACCCCTTTAGAAATCCTGAAGGAGGTGCTTGGTTTTCAGGGGCCCCATACGCGGCTAGGCTCCTTTTTGTCATTATTCAATCACTTGGGACAAAAAAAATGAATATTCAATGGGCTCAACATGCCTCTCAGCAATTTCCTTGGGGTGTCTACTTTCCAAAATGGGGTCATTTGGGAGGGGGGGGGGGTTTGTACTGCCCTGCCATTTTAGCACCTCAAGAAATGAGATAGGCAGTCATAAACTAAAAGCTGTGTAAATTCCAGACAATGTACTCTAGTTTGTAGACGCTATAACTTTTGCGCATTCTAAAAAATATACGCTTATTGACATTTTTTTTTACCAATGACATGTGGCTGAAGAAAAATTTTGGCCTAAATGTATGACTAAAATTGAGTTTATTGGATTTTTCTTATAACAAAAATATAGAAAATATCATTTTTTTTCCAAATTTTCTGTCTTTTTCCATTTATATCGCAAAAAAAAAAAAATCGCAGAGGGAATCAAATGCCATCAAAAGAAAGCTCTATTTATGGGAATAAAAGGGCGCAAATTTTGTTTGGGTACAACATTGCATGATCGCGCAATTACCAGTTAAATCAGCAGAAGTGCCAAATTGTAAAAAGTCCTCTGGTCTTTAGGCAGCCAAAAGGTCTGGGGGGCTTAAGTGGTTAAAAGAGTATTAGAAGGAATATAAAAAATATATATATATAAAAAAATATATATAAAAAAGTTTTAAAACCATCATTGTATAAAAAGGCACAGAGGTAAAGTGAATTATATGGAGGCTATACACAACATAAATAATGAAAAAAATATATATATACACAAAATAAATTAATATGTGCAAATATTAAAATATCAGCAAAATGCAATCCAAAAAAAATATAATCCAAAGAAAAAATAAATAAAATAAAAAGAAGAAAAATGGGAGGTGAAAAGTTTTATAACAAAATTTTTTCCTAGCTGTTGTTAATAAAACAATTCACATCCCAATCCACGTTCATTCCAAAAGGGGTATAGCTTTTCATATCGTAGATCCAGCGAGTCTCAAGCCTAGAAGTCTCTCTTTTTGCCAAGCTGCCTCGTCAATGAGGATTAAATCTGTCTATGGCAATGAAATTGGTTCCAAATTGATTTTTCTTATGGCACTCAAGATAGTGTCTTGAAACACTATGTTTTGGAAAAACCTTTTTAATATTTTTATGTGCTCATTAACTCTGACATTCATCGCCCGTATAGTGTGACCCACATATTGCAGGCTGCACAAACAAATCAAAAGATATACTACATTCAAGGAAGTACACGTAATGAATGTGTTAATTTCATAGACCAGGGATATGCAATTAGTGGACCTCCAGCTGTTGCAGAACTACAATTCCCACGAGGCATAGCAAGACTCTGAGAGCCACAAGCATGACACCCAGAGACGGGGGCATGATGGGACTTGTAGTTTAGCAACAGCTGAAAGTTTGCTAATTGCATATCCCTTTCATAGACCTTGCCTCCTTTGGACTTCTGAAAGAAGGAAACTCTATTAGAAGCGTCCAGAATATTCGGTGCCACTTGTAACTTAAAGTGGTTGTAAACCCTTACAAACCCCTTTGACCTACAGGTAAGCCTAGATTAAGGCTCACCTGTAGGTCCAATAAAAATCTCCTAAACCTACATGGTTTAGGAGATATTTAGAAAAGAAAAGGCAGCGCTATCTACGGCGCATGCGCCGTAGACAGCGTCGCGCAGGCGCACTGAGCATGCCGAGATCACGGCGCTATGCCGATCTCGCGCGCATGCGCGGGAGTGACGCCATCGCCGCTCCAGCGAATGACAGCGCTGGAGCGGCGAGACCAGGAAGTCACTCCGTGATTGGGTTGCTTCGGGGGCTTCGTTCTCAGGTAATTTATGCATAATGAGCTAGTATGCTATGCATACTAGCTCATTATGCCTTTGCCTTGCAGGTTCCTTTTTTTATTTTTTTTTAAAAGAGGCTTTACTTCCTCTTTAAGAGGAGGTACACCTTTAAAGATAACCTGTGGGTTATCTGGTAGAACAGGTCCCAGAACTTTATCATTTTTTAACACCCCCCAATGTTTGGTCATAATCTTCTTGATGTCATAATATTGATGTGAATAAGTGGTGACCATGGAGAAGTTGTAATTATTCTCTTTGGGTGGCAACATATATTTTTTATTTTTTTTTTTCAAAACGTTTTTAATGAGACTTATAGAGAAAAGCCGTACATATTGATGACAACATTTGTAAGAACATTTTACAAAGCAGATTTTGATAAACAAGGTGAACAAGGGATTGTAGACATATATTACAGGATGAGGTAGCTCATTCAGATAAGCTAAAGGGATACAACAGTCTAGGCAGAGATTAACGATAACAGGAGGAAACTGGATGGATCTCTCTACAAGAGTTCCCTAAGAATTCAAGAAGGTGTAACGGAAAAGCTACAGAAATGAGAAGGGATGTCGGGGTAAGTGGGAGGAAAGGAGGAGGGATGATCAATGTGGTAACGTTCCTTATAAAGGGGGGAAGGGAGGGGCAACATGGCTGATGCTGAATCAGGTCGTGAAATGATTCTTGATCCTTTGTGGTTAAACTTGTGGAAAGGTTTGAAGTGTAGTTTGCGAGCAGTTGAGGTTAAAGTTAAGGACCATTAGTTGTAAGTAATCCAGTGGGGGTACCTGACTCCTCTGAGTTTGACAATGGGGGTCCAAAGTATGAGAATGAGAATTGAGCAAAGGTGGCTAATTCAGCTGGAGATAGTGTTTTAAGCATGAAGGCATGCCACTTGATATAGAAGCGGGCTCTGAATTTATCTTGATTGAAGTCGGTGTTAAGTCGATCCTTGGATAACAGGAGAAGGAGCTCTCTCTTAATTTGAGAAATGAGAGGGCAATGTGGTAAGGTCCAGTTTTTGAGAATAGTTCTCCGTACGAATAGAAGGCAGATCAGGGCCCACTCCTTGTTGGGGGGGTTCCTGTCAGATTTTCCAGTGGCGGATACATTTGTAGTTTGGGACCATGGTAGAAGTTGGGGGTCCCAATGACCGAAGATAAGAAGTATTGGGTCCTTAGGTAGCTTTAGTAGGGTGACTTCATAAATAAAGGATAGGACCTGATCCCAGAAGGTGGAGATGAATGAACAAGTCCAGAAGCGATGGGTCAGGGACGGCCTCGGTTGGTGACATAGGGGGCAGGAGGCTTTGCTCTGATCCATTTTAGAAGATAGGAAGGGTATGTACGCTCAATGAGTGATCTTCAATTGGGATTCTCTCCATATTTCATTGGGGGTTAGTTGCAGTACCTTTTTAAGACCTTGCAGAATTTTGACCATGAGGTCCGGATCCAGAAAGTCTTTGCCCCAATTGGCCACCGATGAGGATGACAGAGGGGGAGTGGATTCAAGTAAAAGGTTTATAGATGTCTGATATTTTATAGAAGCCATCTAGGAGCATTTGATCCGTGACATTTGATTTGAATCTTTTGTGGTCCTCCTTGCAGGTACGGTTTATAAAGCTGATGCACTGATTATATAGAAAGCATGGGTTTGGGGGAAGGCCTCCCTGTGTCCATATTACATAAGGAAGAACATTTTGTGAGGCCCTTTTCTTGCCAGACGGTGAAGGGTTTGTAATCCAGACCAGGGGGAAAACTGGGATTTCCTTGTATAGGTAGGAGGGTAGCTTGAGGATTTTCCTGGTTTCCCTCCAGGCAACAGCTGTGCCCCTCAGTAGGAGGTTGTGTTCAAGGGGAGTGGGAATTGACTTCCATTTGCAGTGAAGAAGGGCCACTAAGGAGTATGGGTGGGCCATTTCGGATTCCATATGATAGTTGGAATAGCAGAAAGATTTGGCTATCCAGTCCAGACTAGTTCTCAACAAACATGCCAAGTTATAGGTCCTAACATTTGGGATTCTGATACCCCCTTCGCTCCTGGGAAGGTATAATTCTTTTAATGCTATGCAAGGTCTTTTGTTCTGCCAAAGGAATTTTGAGATGATTGAGTTAAGAAGTTTGACATCTTTGTGTCGTAAAAGCAGAGGAATGGTTTGCAATGGGTATAGTAATCTAGCAAAACTGACCATTTTTACCAGATGACATCTTCCCAGGAGCGAGAGGGGCAGATCAATCCAGTTAGATAATTCCTGAGATATTTTTGGGATCAGGGGAGGGTAGTTGAGAATATATAAAGAGGAGAGTATTTTCCCAATTTTAATTCCCAGGTAGGTAATGTGAGACTTGGCTACAGAGAAAATAGAGTAATGGGCCCAGGGAGGGGTGGATAGGGTACCTATGGGAAGGATTTCACTTTTGCCATAGTTGATGGGAAGGCACAATTTTTTTTTTAATTCAATGAGTTTTTATTATTTTTTTAACAAAGTAACAGGTAAAATAAAGTAATACAAACAGACAGTTCCTGTGTCCAAGATATCAAAACACAATATTATAATGAGGTATACATTTAACATGTAGTAGCGATCAATGGTGTGGTATTCTGCATTGCACGTGTACAATTCTTCACGTATACAATTTTTCACGTGGAGGTCCCTTTTAGTTGATAGGATCGTTGCTAGGAGCAGATAGTCTCCCCCCTGGCACCCCTCTCGGGAACTAGCTGTGCCCTGGGGAAAGGCCCCACCCCTGTTAGAAAGTAAAAAGGACCCCCTACGTTACTTTTCAGATAGTACCCAACAATAGTGTTTGAGTATGACCGCTTTGGGCGGTGTAAACTGTGTTTTAACTCTAGCATTTTTAAGTAAAACGCTAGGAAAAGATAGCTAAGTAGTAGGAAATAACATAAAAAGCAAAGGAATAAGAGAAGAAAGAAAGAATAAGATAAATAATAAACAATAAATAGTATCGGAGTTATGCATGTCCGCTATACATACTGCTTTTTAATACCAGTGTTAATCAAGTAGTTTGGTTGTGGCGTACCAGTCAGCCCACGGTTTCCATACGGCTTGTGTATTGAGTAGTTTACCCGTGGGTTGAGGCGAACATAGTTTCGTATGTGGCATGTTTATCAATTGTCATTAAGATTTCTCTCAGTGGAGGGGTTGTGTGGTCCTTCCAATGTCTTATTATAACTAGTAGGGATCGAAAATTGCGCTATCCCTAAAACGAAGCTGCTGCTCAAAATGTTATACTACATCAAATAAAGTGAAAAGGGAAAGGAGCTGCGCTAAAATATGTGAAATGGACACAATTGATGTACATAGAACATGTGTCTAGTGTCATAAATATAACCTCTAGTTGTAACACCAGTGAAACAACGGATTTAGATGATTATAAATATAAAAGAAATAAGTGGTGTCAAAATATAAATGACTCCCTAAATGTGCAATAGTAAACACCTGACTGAGTCAATAGTGCCTACCTTACCTACCTGTCATAAAAACAAAGATATCAACAAAAGGTCAAATCTATACATATAAACACATCTAATGTTTTAAAGTGAAAAAAACGCCATAAGTGAGTATGGATAGTAAACAGCAGGCCGAGCCTGTAACACCCAAAAGTGCAATTGATGCTGAGCATAGGGCTAAACATATACCCACAACATTGAATAACTCAGTACAATGTTATGGCCAATATTGGGACAAAGTCCAAATGCAGTGTTTATAAAAATGTCCCATATGAGGGGCGCAAATATGAAATTCAAAAAAACAAACAACAAGAACAAGGCTTCCAGAAGAGATTCGCAGTAAACTTTTCACAGCAGGCTGCAGAGTGAGTTGAACCACCACCATAAGACACACTTGTCTGCTTACCGGAAATACGTGGTCCCTTGTTACAGGGGACCCGTATAGGCAGATGGCTCTTAACCCCAGCCAGGGATGGAACGAACTCCTAAAACCTTGCGGGTACTAATCTCCAGGACTATCGGTCAGGAAGTCTTCAATGGGGGTCAGCTCAGGTCGAGAATAATGTGCAGCGAACCAGTACCGATAAAGGACAAAAAGTGCTCACATAGTGTAAAACCTTCTTACTGTTTATTATAAAAAAGCAGCAAAATATACACTTACATAGCGCTTGGATCAAATCAGGACAAAAGGCGAGCCGGCCGGTCTCGCTATACAGTCCGTGGTTCCGGGACTACGGCAGATTGCGGTAGCGTCAGGACGTAGCTCCTCCTCCCTACGCGTTTCGTCACTAGGCGGACGTCGTCACGGGGCACGGGCGGCATCCTGACGCACCGCATTAAATAGTAAACATAATAGCCAAGCCTCGATGTGAATCCTAGACCCGGAAATGCGTCGGCCATCTTAACTATGGTATACCGCTCATCGCAGGCTATACTAGTAAGGGATAGGCTGGAAACCCATGCTGACCAGGTTGAAAACTACAGCATCGGCCATCTTGACTATGGTAAACCGCTCAACTCAGCCTGTATTGATAAAGAAAAGGCTGAAAAGCAATGTTGGACGAATTGGAACGTAATCTAAAGAAGATACGTACCCTAGGAACATCATATATTGAAATATCCACATAGCCAGCAAATCAAAAAAATGTTTTATTAATATGATGCTGCAATGTGTCTGTGTTTAAAAATATTAAGAGTTGTGTAAAAATATATATAAAAAATAATATTAAAAAAATGTATTTTTTTGTTTAAAAAAATAAGCGGGAGAAAATACTTCCCGCAGATCTCAGGGCCAATATGGAGTATATATTCCCTCAATACCGACCACTATATGATATCTTGGTACAATATGTAAAAACACGAATATGATGAAACATTCATGTAATTTACTCTTATCCAATTGATGACAGAAGAATTAGTTGCATCAAAGCGATCTACCCGACCCGTCGAGGATTCTCACCAATGGCTGGTCTCACAAAAGATGTCCGTGCATTTAAAAAATGGAAATAAAAATTCAAATAAATATATAGGTCTAAATACAGTTTCAAAGAAATCTCTTCAAAAAAGAATGTTTTTAAAGAGCATCTTCAACAACAATTCCCTTACAAAGACATAATAGGGAATGGAAAATAATCATAATGCTCATTGTGATCTGAACAAACATGGAAAAGATCAGTGAGCACCTGAGAGACACGGTCACTAGGAGTTATCAATGAAACAATTTATATCTACATCAATGTTGAGTCCAAAAGGGGTATAACTTTTAATTTTATGGACCTAAGCTATTTCCAGCTTGGAAATGCTATTTACCAGACCACTCCCTCTCCAGTGTGGTCGGAATTTATCTATGCCTAAAAATAGCGTGTTGCTGGGGTGTCTGTTGTGAACTCGGAGATAATGCTTTGACACTGAATGTTTCGTGAAACCTCTACGGATTTTGCCTATATGCTCGTTAAGACGCACCTGTAGTGGTCTTTTAGTCCGGCCCACATATTGAAGCCCGCACGGGCATTGGAGCATATAAACGACTCCGATAGAGGAACAAGTAATGAACGGTTCAATAACTTTGTGAAGTGCAAGTAGATGTGAAAGAAAGAGTTCTTCTGGTTCTACATTGGTTAAGAGTGCAGACTTGACATCTTCTGCATTGATAATACCCCGTGAGTGCAGAAAAGAAATTAATCTTTGCACTTGGAGGGTTTAGGATGTTGGGGGCCAGTTTGTCCTTCAAAGAGGGGGCTCCTCTAAAAACAATCTGGGGCCTGTCTGGAAGGAAGGTATTTAATATTTTGTCACTCTTCAAAATGTGCCAATGTTTACTGATAATGTGCTTCACTCTGGAATGTTGGCACAAATAGTTAGTGATAAAAGGATTCCGGTAAGTATCTTTTTTCTGGTTTGATGGCCGATCCATCAGCAAGAATCTCTGTCAGTCATATCTACCATGTTGAGAGTATCTCTAAGAAGGTCAGGGTCATATCCCTTAGCCAGAAATCTTTTAGTAAGAACTTCGGATTGTGTGAGAAAGGTGTCGCGGTCAGTACAATTGCGCTTGAGTCTGAGATATTGGCTTTTTGGTACGGACCTTAGCCAGGATGAATGGTGACAACTATCCTTTGGAATGAAGGCATTACGATCTGTAAGTTTAAAGTATGTGGAAGTGATAAACGTATCCTGACCCACTGTGATGGAAAGGTCCAAAAAATGTATGGTCTCCATGCTTGCCTCATAGCTGAGGTGTATTCCTCTATGGTTGGAATTGAGGTGACGCATGAAGTTGGCAAGTTCTAACTCACCACCATTCCATAGGAGGAGGATGTCGTCTATATAGCGAGCCCACAAGACCACTTCTGGTCTTGGCTGGGCATAGACGACATCCTCCTCCCACTTGGCCATGAAAAGGTTCGCCAAACTGGGTGCATACTTTGCCCCCATGGCGACTCCCTTATCCTGCCGATAAAATCTACCATCAAACCAGAAAAAGTTATGACTCGCGGCATACTCCAATAGTTCCATGATATAATTGATCTGTATGTTAGGTAACTTAGACTTCTGGTGTAAATAAAAAGAAACAGCCTCCAATCCCAACTGATGGGGAATATAATATACTTGCCCACCTCTCCCCCTCTCAATCTAGTGTGGACATACCCAAAAGATGCTGTGAGCGAAGGATTAAATGGGTTTGAGGCCATATAGCGCTGCACATTCAATTTACGTACATAGCGGTGAATGTCCATATATGTTTGAAATTTACTTTGAATTGATTCTGTCACTTCCCGGGTGGGCAAGTATATTGACTTCTTTTTGCAACCTTTAGTGCAGTCCATGCCATCATTCATTAAAGATACCAGGCACGTCATTAACCTCCTCAACAAAATCAAACCATGCAGGGGTATGTGGTTGGTAACTGCCGACGTTACCTCTCTTTACACGATTATTCCCCATCAGTTGGGATTGGAGGCTGTTTCTTTTTATTTACACCAGAAGTCTAAGTTACCTAACATACAGATCAATTATATCATGGAACTATTGGAGTATGCCGCGAGTCATAACTTTTTCTGGTTTGATGGTAGATTTTATCGGCAGGATAAGGGAGTCGCCATGGGGGCAAAGTATGCACCCAGTTTGGCGAACCTTTTCATGGCCAAGTGGGAGGAGGATGTCGTCTATGCCCAGCCAAGACCAGAAGTGGTCTTGTGGGCTCGCTATATAGACGACATCCTCCTCCTATGGAATGGTGGTGAGTTAGAACTTGCCAACTTCATGCGTCACCTCAATTCCAACCATAGAGGAATACACCTCAGCTATGAGGCAAGCATGGAGACCATACATTTTTTGGACCTTTCCATCACAGTGGGTCAGGATACGTTTATCACTTCCACATACTTTAAACCTACAGATCGTAATGCCTTCATTCCAAAGGATAGTTGTCACCATTCATCCTGGCTAAGGTCCGTACCAAAAAGCCAATATCTCAGACTCAAGCGCAATTGTACTGACCGCGACACCTTTCTCACACAATCCGAAGTTCTTACTAAAAGATTTCTGGCTAAGGGATATGACCCTGACCTTCTTAGAGATACTCTCAACACGGTAGATATGACTGACAGAGATTCCTTGCTGATGGATCGGCCATCAAACCAGAAAAAAGATACTTACCGGAATCCTTTTATCACTAACTATTCGTGCCAACATTCCAGAGTGAAGCACATTGTCAGTAAACAATGGCACATTTTGAAGAGTGACAAAATATTAAATACCTTCCTTCCAGACAGGCCCCAGATTGTTTTTAGAGGAGCCCCCTCTTTGAAGGACAAACTGGCCCCCAACATCCTAAACCCTCCAAGTGCAAAGATTAATTTCTTTTCTGCACTCACGGGGTATTATCAATGCAGAAGATGTCAAGTCTGCACTCTTAACCAATGTAGAACCAGAAGAACTCTTTCTTTCACATCTACTTGCACTTCACAAAGTCATGTTATTGAACCGTTCATTACTTATTCCACTATCGGAGTCGTTTATATGCTCCAATGCCCATGCGGGCTTCAATATGTGGGCCGGACTAAAAGACCACTACAGGTGCGTCTTAACGAGCATATAGGCAATATCCGTAGAGGTTTCACGAAACATTCAGTGTCAAAGCATTATCTCCGAGTTCACAACAGAGACCCCAGCAACACGCTATTTTTAGGCATAGATAAATTCCGACCACACTGGAGAGGGAGTGGTCTGATAAATAGCATTTCCAAGCTGGAAATGGCTTGGGTCCATAAAATTAAAAGTTATACCCCTTTTGGACTCAACATTGATGTAGATATAAATTGTTTCATTGATAACTCCTAGTGACCGTGTCTCTCAGGTGCTCACTGATCTTTTCCATGTTTGTTCAGATCACAATGAGCATTATGATTATTTTCCATTCCCTATTATGTCTTTGTAAGGGAATTGTTGTTGAAGATGCTCTTTAAAAACGTTCTTTTTTGAAGAGATTTCTTTGAAACTGTATTTAGACCTATATATTTATTTGAATTTTTATTTCCATTTTTTAAATGCACAGACATCTTTTGTGAGACCAGCCATTGGTGAGAATCCTTGACGGGTCGGGTAGATCGCTTTGATGCAACTAATTCTTCTGTCATCAATTGGATAAGAGAAAATTACATGAATGTTTCATCATATTCGTGTTTTTACATATTGTACCAAGGTATCATATAGTGGTCGGTATTGAGGGAATATACACTCCATATTGGCCCTGAGATCTGCGGGAAGTATTTTCTCCCGCTTATTTTTTTAAACAAAAAAATAAATTTTTTTAATATTATTTTTTATATATATTTTTACACAACTCTTAATATTTTTAAACACAGACACATTGCAGCATCATATTAATAATTTTTTTTTTTGATTTGCTGGCTATGTGGATATTTCAATATATGATGTTCCTAGGGTACGTATCTTCTTTAGATTACGTTCCAATTCGTCCAACATTACTTTTCAGCCTTTTCTTTATCAATAGAGTTGAGCGGTTTACCATAGTCAAGATGGCCGATGCTGTAGTTTTCAACCTGTTCAGCATGGGTTTCCAGCCTTTCCCTTACTAGTATAGCCTGCGATGAGCGGTATACCATAGTTAAGATGGCTGACGCATTTCCGGGTCTAGGATTCACATTGAGGCTTGGCTATTATGTTTACTATTTAATGCGGTGCGTCAGGACGCCGCTCGTGCCCCGTGACGACGTCCGCCTAGTGACGAAATGCGTAGGGAGGAGGAGCTACGTCCTGACGCTACCGCAACCTGCCGTAGTCCCGGAACCATGGGCTGTATAGCGAGACCGGCCGGCTCGCCTTTTGTCCTGATTTGATCCAAGCGCTATGTAAGTGTACATTTCGCTGCTTTTTTATAATAAACAGTAAGAAGGTTTTACACTATGTGAGCACTTTTTGTCCTTTATCGGTACTGCACATTATTCTCGACCTGAGCTGACCCCCATTGAAGACTTCCTGACCGATAGTCCTGGAGATTAGTACCCGCAAGGTTTTAGGAGTTCGTTCCATCCCTGGCTGGGGTTAAGAGCCATCTGCCTATACGGGTCCCCTGTAACAAGGGACCACGTATTTCCGGTAAGCAGACAAGTGTGTCTTATGGTGGTGGTTCAACTCACTCTGCAGCCTGCTGTGAAAAGTTTACTGCGAATCTCTTCTGGAAGCCTTGTTCTTGTTGTTTTTTTGAATTTCATATTTGCGCCCCTCATATGGGACATTTTTATAAACACTGCATTTGGACTTTGTCCCAATATTGGCCATAACATTGTACTGAGTTATTCAATGTTGTGGGTATATGTTTAGCCCTATGCTCAGCATCAATTGCACTTTTGGGTGTTACAGGCTTGGCCTGCTGTTTACTATCCATACTCACTTATGGCGTTTTTTTCACTTTAAAACATTAGATGTGTTTATATGTATAGATTTGACCTTTTGTTGATATCTTTGTTTTTATGACACTAAGGTAGGCACTATTGACTCAGTCAGGTGTTTACTATTGCACATTTAGGGAGTCATTTATATTTTAACACCACTTATTTCTTTTATATTTATAATCATCTAAATCCGTTGTTTCACTGGTGTTACAACTAGAGGTTATATTTATGACACTAGACACATGTTCTATGTACATCAATTGTGTCCATTTCACATATTTTAGCGCAGCTCCTTTCCCTTCTTGTTATAACTAGTCTAGTACTCAGCAGGATATGGGATACAATTATCCTAGTAGCTCTAGGGACAAATTCTATAGCCAACGAGAGGATAGCTAATTCTGGTGTGGCAGGTATGAGCGTGTTGGTAATTTGTGATATTAAGCGAAATATTTGTTCCCAAAGTATACGTATCTTCGGGCAGTCCCAAAGTATATGGAATAAGGTGCCTAAGTTATTGCATCTCCTCCAACACAGTGAGGAGGTATTAGGGTCGAACCTAGAGATCCTATGTGGGGTAAGGTACCATCTCAGTATCATTTTTTGTGTTAGTTCCCACAAGTTAATGCACTTGGTGGAAGTGTAAGTTGTCCGGAGTGCTATACTCCATTGATCTGAGGAGAAGTTTTTCCCCAGATCCTTTTCCCAGGCTTCAATATTTGAGTTCTTAATGAATGTTGTTTTGTCATTTAGGGAGTTATAAAACAGGGCAATGCCTTTTATGTTGGTGGAGGGTTTAGTGAGGTATAAGGTTATCCTCCAGGGGAGCTGAATGAGTTGGGGAGGACTAGAGTGGAGAAGGTGTGCGATTTGGAGGTATCTGTAACGGTCAGACTCCTCCAAGCAATGTTGTAATGTTCGAAATGTTTTAATTGCTGGTCCTATCATTATGTCGTCTAGGATTTTGATACCTTTCGCTATCCAGTGTGATAATCATAAGTTAGGAATGAGTTCGCATGTGATTGGGAACGGTAAAGGGGAAGATGGTGTTGTAACCGTTTGGTTTACCAGTATTTTCCAGGCCTGTAAGGAAGCTTCTATGGAAGGTGCTAGGAGCACGTTGCGAGTGGGGTTGGAGGTGCTGGTTAGTAGGTAGTTGTGGAGATTGTGGCTAGGGATCTGACTCTCTTCCAGTTCATGCCATCTAGTTGTGGGTGACCCGGGGGAACCATGTTCTCAGTTGTGCTAATATAGAAGCGACATAGTAGTCTCTGATTTGAATGTTACCTACCCCTCCCGCCGACCTAGTGGCTATTGAATTTTTAAAGGCCCACCTGGCTTTTTTCCCCCTCCACAGAAAGTTGTTCAATATGGATTGGACTTTGGCAAAATAAGTCTTGGGGACTGGAATGGGGAGTGATCTAAAAAGATAAATCAATTGAGGAAGTATCATAATTTTAACTGCTGCTAGTCGGCCTGACCAGAGCAGCTCTACTTTATTTAATTCCTGGAGTTTCGCAGGTAGAGAAGATAAGAAAGAGATGTAATTGCTTGAGTACAGATTTTTAGTCGAAGCCGTCAATGTGATACCTAAGTACTTTATGCCATCATCACTCCACTTGTATGGGAACCGTGAGCTGAGATCATTTTTCAGTGGAGCGTCCACTCCCATTCCTAGTATATAGGATTTCTCTGCATTCACTTTGTAGTAAGACAATTTATTAAACATTAACAGGGTGTCGTGTACCGAAGCCAGGGAATTTACTGGATTCGTGAGCATTAATATAATGTCATCAGCGAATAGACTAATCACATGTTCAGAGTTGTGGGTTTTGAAGCCTTGTATGTTTGGGTGGGATCTAATATGGACTGCCAAAGGTTCTAGTATTAAATTAAAAATTAGAGGGGAGAGTGGACACCCTTGACGGGTTCCATTAGTTATGTTGAAGGGGCTGGAGAGTACTCGGGAGGTATAGACCCTAGCTGAGGGTTTTGAGTATAATGCCATTATGGCCTGTAGAATTTTTCCAGAGAATCCAAATTTGCCTAGTACTGAGCTTAGATATCCCCAATGGACCCTGTCGAAGGCCTTCTCCGCATCCAAAGCTAGGAGCAGAGAAGGCCCCCGTCTGGCACCGGCGAGGTGGATAATATTTGTTAATCTTCTTGTAGCATCAGAGGTTTGGCGTCCCTTTGTGAAACCTGCTTGATCTAGGTGGATTAAATAGGGAACGATGTCTATTAGGCGATTGGCTAATGTTTTGGCGTATAATTTTAAGTCTGTGTTTAACAATGATATGGGTCGGAAGTTGGCTGGGGTATCTGGGCTCTTTCCCGGCTTCGGCAACGTCACTATAATTGCATTTAGCATTTCTGGTGGGAAGGAAGAGGAGGCCGCGGCTGCGTTAAATATTTCAGTCAGATGGGGTAGTAATGTTAGTTTAAATGTTTGATAGTATTCTCCTGAGAAACCATCCGGTCCAGGAGATTTAGTGTTGGGTAAGGAGTTAATTGTCTTGAGTATTTCGTCATCTGTAAAGGGTGCACAGAGGCTGTCAATGTGTTTTTGGGAGAGTGTAGGCAGGGGCACTTGTTGTAGGAAGTCGTTTATTAGTGTGGGGGAGGGTTGGGTAGTGTCGGCGTCATCTTTTAGGTTATAAAGGGCGCTGTAGTAATCGCTGAAAGTGTTTGCAATGTGCTGGGGATGCTGCAGTTTGGCTTTACTTGTGGGATGTAGTATGTAAGGGATTTTCGTCTTGCTCTTAGGTCCTTTAAGTTGATGCGCTAATAGTTTCCCAGCCCTATTTCCCTGTGCGTAATACGTCATTTTGAGTCTCTAATGCCCCGTACACACGAAGGGACTATCCCGCAGGATTGTCTGCTGGACTCGAGTCCGCCGGACAATCCCCTCGTGTGTGGGCGCCGGCGGACTTTTTGGCGCCAAAAGTCCGGCAGACTAGGATTTAAGTTTTGTTTTAAAATTATCCGCTGGACTTGGCAGTCCGGCGGACAATCCCGGCGTTAGTAGGCTAGTCCGCCGGACTTTTGAAATGAACGGACTTGCCGCTCATCGGAAAGTCCGTTCATTTAGCACGTGACTTCAGGTAGACGGAGCTAGCGAAGGTAGTGAATGCCGCCGCGCTAGCCCCGTCACCTGGCATGGATTTAAAGGGAATCCCCACGCCGAAAAAAACGGCGTGGAGGTCCCCCCCAAATCCATCTCAGACCCTTATCCGAGCACGCAGCCCGGCAGGCCAGGAAAGGGGTGGGGACGAGCGAGCGCCCCCCCCTCCTGAGCCATACCAGGCCGCGTGCCCTCAACATGGGGGGTGCCCTGGGTAAAGGGGGGCCGTGCGGCCCCCCCATCCCAAAGCACCTTGTCCCCATGTTGATGAGGACAAGGGCCTCTTCCCAACAACCCTGGCCGTTGGTTGTCGGGGTCTGCGGGCGGGGGGCTTATCGGAATCTGGGAGCCCCCTTTTATAAGGGGGCCCCCAGATCCCGGCCCCCCACCCTATGTGAATGAGTATGGGGTACGATGTACCCCTTCCCATTCACCTAAGGTGTAAAATGTAAAGAAAAAAAAACACACAATTTTGAAAAAATATATTTTAGTGCACTGCTCCGGGGGTCTTCTTCCGTCTTGGGGGGTCTTCTCGCCGGACTCCTCCGCCATTTACCTAGCTCTTTTACCGAGCAGAGGAGGCCGGCTACCTTCTTCCTCGTCGACGCCGTCGTCTGGGGGTCTCGATCCGCCTTCGGGGGTCTTCCGGGGTCTCTTCTGTTCTTGCCGCGGTCGCCGTTTTCCGCGCCGGCACCGCCTTCTTCTTCTTCTTCTTCTTCTTCGATGTTGACCCGTCGCTGTCTCTGACCGGAATGCCAGAGCCGCGCTGTGCTGGGACTTATATAGGGACAAGGGGACAGGGTCACATGCTCATGTCACATGGTGACCCCGCCCCCTTGTGATGTCACAGTCCCGGAGGATGCTGGGACTGTGACATCACAGGGGGGCGGGGTCACCATGTGACATGAGCATGTGACCCTGTCCCCTTGTCCCTATTTAAGTCCCAGCACAGCGCGGCTCTGGCATTCCGGCCAGAGACAGCGACGGGTCAACATCGGAAGAAGAAGAAGAAGGCGGCGCCGGCGGCGTGGAAAACGACGACCGCGGCAAGAACAGAAGAGACCCCGGAAGACCCCAGAAGACCCCCGAAGGCGGATCGAGACCCCCAGACAACGGAGTCGACAGCGAAGAAGGTAGCCGGCCTCCTCTGCTCGGTAAAAGAGCTAGGTAAATGGCGGAGGAGTCTGCCGAGAAGACCCCCCAAGACGGAAGAAGACCCCCGGAGCAGTGCAATAAGGGTGGGGGGCCGGGATCTGGGGGCCCCCTTATAAAAGGGGGCTCCCAGATTCCGATAAGCCCCCCGCAGACCCCGACAACCAACGGCCAGGGTTGTCGGGAAGAGGCCCTTGTCCTCATCAACATGGGGACAAGGTGCTTTGGGGTGGGGGGCCGCACGGCCCCCCTTTCCCCAGGGCACCCCCCATGTTGAGGGCACCCGGCCTGGTATGGCTCAGGAGGGGGGGGGGGCGCTCGCTCGTCCCCACCCCTTTCCTGGCCTGCCGGGCTGTGTGCTCGGATAAGGGTCTGAGATGGATTTGGGCCGTTTTTTTCGGCGTGGAGAATTCCCTTTAAATCCATGCCAGGTGACGGGGCTAGCGCGGCGGCATTCACTGCCTTCGCTAGCCCCGTCTACCTGCAGTTACTTTCTAAATGAACGGACTGCTCCGTGTGTGGGCAAGTGCGTTCATTTTCAAAAGTCCTGAAGACTTTTTCCCGCGGATTGTCCGCCGGCGTGTGTGGGCAAGTCACACGCTCGCAAGTCCGGGCGTGTGTGGGCAAGTCCCCCCTCGGAAAGTCCGGCGGATTGTGCATGTGTACTCGGCATTAGTCGGTTTTTCGAATGAATCTAGTAGGAGAAGTCTAAGCTCATGTCGTAGTCTATGTAGTTTGGTGGTCAGTGTTGGAGATGTCTTTGTTTGTTTTTGGATTCTAGGTCAGATATTTCGTCTGTAATTTTGCGTAATTTTTTCTGCCGCTGCCTTCTCGCCCTGGCCCCTATTTTAATAAAAATTCCCCTAATAAATGCCTTGTGGGCATTCCAGAGTGTGAATCGATTATGCACTGAGGGACTGTTAATGGAGAAAAATTCCTCCAGTTGTTCCTCTATGAGTTTCCTGTTTTCAGGTTGCTGCATAAGGTATGTGTTGACTCTCCAAAGAGGGATTGATTGAACAAACAGACGTGTCCTTCAAGGAGAGTGTGATTGAAGCGTGGTCTGACCACGTTATCGTATTAATGGAGGATGATACAGATTTAGATAGTGTTTGTTGGTCAACTAGAAACAAGTCAATCCTCGTATATGTATGGGGAGGGATGGAAAAAAATTTAAAATCTTTTTCTCCTGCATGCAGGCATCTCCATACATCAAAAAGGTCTTCGTGGTGCAGGGTATTGCAGAGGGGGGTAGATATGGATGGGTCTGGTGCTATATTGAAGTCCCCGCAAATCACCAGAGATCCCTTCTTGTGTGCGCTTATTTTTCTCAAAAGCTTGTGGAGGAAACGGATCTGGTGTTTGTTGGGTGCATATACATTCACGATGGTATAAGTGACCTGATTGATGTCGCAAATTAGAATTAAGTAGCGTCCCTGAGGGTCAGCAATGTCCAAGTGTAGGGTGAATGCTACTGTGTCTTTAATAGCTTTCATGACACCTCTCGTTTTTGAACTTGCATTAGCAAAAAAGACGGAAAATTCTTGTGTTTGCATACTGGTGCTGCTGTTTGGCAAAAGTGGGTCTCTTGGGCACATAGGATGTCAGATCCATTAGTAAGTGCTTCTTTCCATAGCGATTTTCTTTTAACGGGGTGGTTAAGCCCTTTAGTGTTAATTGACAAAAAATGGATCGCCATGGAAAAAGGTAAAAATGGTGATGATTTTACTTGTGACACATATGTAATATATGAGATAGTTCCTTCTCATGGAGATCAGAGGTAGTGGTGTGATTATTGCATGGAATGTGTACTCACTGTTACCGTGGGATAAGGTGCGTCGATTGAGCGTCCCCTCTTGTAGATTGTCGCGAGGATGAGAGTTTGGTGATGCATCGTATTCCGGATGTAGACAATAAGCTTGAAGCTCCGAAAACAAAAATAAAAGTAGAAAAAGAAAAGAAAGCCAAGTGTCAGATATAAAACTTATACAATACCATTTCAACTTGGTATAACAAACCATAGGGTTTAGAGTGGGTTGTACCCGTGTGCAGCAACTGCTGCTCAGAAAACTGGGGTAAAAAGTACAGGCCTAGCGGGTGTTCTGGCTCCCCGCTGAGGACATTTAAAGACCTCCTGACATTATTTTTCACATGTGTGATCTGGCGTTCTTTTGTGTTACCCTCTGCCAGTCTGGGCTGGTTGAGCGTCGGTTGTTGATTCCTGTGTTGTCATCACTAGTGTCTGGAAGAATTTTCCATTCTTTCAGCAGGGACATGCCTTTTTCAAGGGAGTCCACAACATACGTTTGATCCTGTTTAGTGATCGTGATTTTGGTGGGGTAGCCCCACCGGTAGGGAATGCTGTGGTTCCTCAGAACCTTTGTTATGGTGTTTAAGTTTCTTCTTTTTTGTAATGTGTGCTGAGAGAGGTCAGCGTAGAACTGTAGGTGCTGATATTGGGGTGGGATGTGCTCCTGTTTTCTCATTTGCTGCATGAGCTGCTCTTTTGCATGGTAGAAGTGCATGCGAAGAATCACATCTCTGGGGATTTTTTCTGGCAGGTGCGTGGGCTTGGGCAGGCGGTGTATCCTGTCAATGGTGATTTCCATGGCGGAAAGGTCAGGCAGGAGAGATGCAAAAAAATCAGTCGCTTATGAGCGCAGGTCTTGTGTCTGAACTGATTCGGGGATCCCCCTAATCTTGAGGTTGTTCCTCCTGGATCTGTCCTCAATGTCTGCCAACTTATTCCTCACCCAGGCTGACTCTTCATCTTTCTCTTCATGTGCGTCCACCAAGTCATTTATGGTGGAGGCAAACTCCCCCATCTTGCCTTCTATATGCTCAACTCTGGATTCTACTGCATTCAATTCCCCACTGAATCTGTGCATACAACTCATCATGTCAGCCTGAAATGTGCTCCTCAGAGATACCAACATATCTTTAAGTACAGTGTCCAGTACAAGCTGATTAGTGGTGGGGTAGTTAGTAATGGAGTCATGGAGCTCTCTGGTGTCATCCTCTGAATCTATCACCGGGCTCAGTGCTGGGCTGCATCCGTTGCCATCCAGCTTTAGTTTGGCTTTTGCTGGGCTCCCTGATGGGGAGGATGATGGGGGGGAGGTTTGGCCACTGTAGGATGCATTATTTACTGGGGATGAAGTGTTAGTGTGTTGTTTAGGCTTCCCTATAGTAGGTAGTGTGGGCGATGGGCCGGCGCCATTTTGCCTACCTCCATGATGCGGCTGTGAGAAGAAGTCCGTCATCCGTTGGGGCTTAGAAAAGCCTTTTCGTTTGCCCATCATGTTCCGGTGGTGAACGCCAGGTGTAAGGACCGAAAACAGGGTCTTTTTAGCCGATGTGTGCCGTTTACTGAGCGGGGAAGCTGGAGCTCAGGAATCAGGCTTCCATTCGGTTACGCTGCAGGC
This sequence comes from Lithobates sylvaticus, assembly GCA_028564925.1. NCBI lineage: Eukaryota > Metazoa > Chordata > Amphibia > Anura > Ranidae > Lithobates > Lithobates sylvaticus. The sequence goes on along the minus strand of CM053030.1, from coordinate 303,949,475 downwards.
CACGCCCCCCGGCCCGAGCACAATTTAAATTCATTGAATACCTTTTTAATAGTGGACATGTCAGAGGAGGGGTTAGCTGTGAATATGATGACATCATCTGCAAAGAGGGAAGTGGGAAGATCATGTTTACCAATTTTGACGCCATGTAAGGGGGCTACCTCGGATAAGGGTTCTAGGGCAATATTAAATAGAAGCAGGGATAAGGGGAAGCCTTGCCTAGTTCCTTTATGGAGGCGAAAGTCATCTGAAAGTAGGCCCGCAGCCACTAGCCTAGCCGTAGGTGCTGTGTACATGGTGTCGATGAGATGGCAGAAGGGGCCCGTGAATCCCATTTTTGATAAGGCTAGGGAGAGCAATTCGAAGCTGACATTGTCGAAGGCTTTCTCCACATCTAAAGTAATGATGGCATAGTCTCCGTCTGGGTCATGTTTAGCATGCTCTAAGGCCAACAGGACTTTACGAATATTCAGAGTAGCAGTTCTACCTTTCACAAAGCCAGATTGGGCAGGGTGTATAAGGCAGGGGAGGATGGCAGCAAGTCTAGTGGTGACTATTTTAGAAAAGATTTTGACATCCAAATTTAGTAATGAAATGGGTCTATAAGACCCCGGTTCAAGGGGGTCTTTGCCCTTCTTAGAAAGTAACTTAATGATAGCCTGGTTCCCTGTTGGAAGGTATGAGCCGCGGACCAAATACCATTATAGACTTTGTGGAGCGTGGGTGCTGTTATGTTTTGGAGGGTTTTGTAGAACTCACTAGTGAATTCGTCGGGGCCAGGGGCCTTGGAGGGAGTGAGATATACGGATATTGTTTCGGAGAGAGAAATAGGAGCATTAAGAGCCTCCAATTGTAGGGGCGTGATGGTGGGTAGGTCTACTTTCTCTAGAAACGAGCATGCTACTTGTTTGTCTAAGGGGTCGGGGGCATACAGTGCCGAATAAAATTGAAGCATGGTTTTGTTTATTGCCTGTGGTGTGGAGTGTAAGGATCCGTTGGTGTCTCATAGCAAAGTGATGTGGGTTGGGTGGAAAGTACCTTTACAAAGCCTGGCTAGTACCTTTCTCCCTTTATTCCCAAATTTGTGTAGGGTGGCGTCTAGGTGGGCCTTTTTGGTTAACTCAAGGGTGTCTGCCCATGTATCAAAGGCCCTCTTGGCTGCCTGCCATTCAATCCTGTTGTCAGGGGAGTCTTTGGTGGTCAAGGATCGTTGTGCTCGGTGTAGTCGCGCGCTGCCTAGTTTGTACTTTGTTAAGGTGTTTCTTTTGAAGGTGGTGGCATAGGAAATGATCAATCCCCTGAGGTATGCTTTTCCAGCACCCCAGAAGAGATTTGGATCATCGGTGTGGGGAGTATTGGCAGTGGAGAATTCAGTCCAAGATTTTTCTATGTATTTCTGGAAATCGGTGTTGTTATGGAGGTAGGAGGGGAAACGCCATATTTTGGGATGGGGAGGTAGATTCAGATTGCCAAGTGACACTGCTATTGGAGTGTGGTCAGAAATAGCTATATCATCAATGTCTGTTCCAGACATCATAGGGATAAGGTTATCAGAGCCAAAGAAATAATCAATCCTGGTGAGGATATTATGCGGGTTGGAATACAATGTAAATTCTTTATCAACTGGGTGAGAGAGGCGCCAAAGGTCTTGGAGATGGAGTGAGTCCATGGTTGATGCAAAAAGGGTTGGGATGGAGGGATCAGGTCGTGGCTTAAGATGTTTGGGGGATAATCTGTCTTCGGACTGGTGTATAGTTTCATAGTTTCATAGTTAATAAGGTTGAATAAAGACACCAGTCCATCCAGTTCAACCTGAGCGAGTGTCTACAACTGTCCCTATCCCTGTACAAGGTCCCCATTCATATACTAGGGCCAATTTTTTTATTTTATTTTTTTGGACAGAAGCCAATTAACCTACCTGCATGTCTTTGGATTGTGGGAGGAAACCGGAGTACCTGGAGGAAACCCACGCAGGCACAGGGAGAACATGCAAACTCCAGGCAGGTAGTGTTGTGGTTGGGATTCAAACCAGCGACCCTTCTTACTGCTAGGTGAGAGTGCTAACCACTACACCACTGTGCCGCCCCTAATGACATCATTGAAATCTCTGCCGACCAAATGTGGGAGATGGGTATTGCTGAGTAGCGATAAGCCGAACACCCCCCTGTTCGGTTCGCACCAGAACCTGCGAACAGACCTAAAGCTTGTGTGAACTTTAGAACCCTATTAAAGTCTATGGGACTCGAACGTTGAAAATCAAAAGTGCTAATTTTAAAGGCTTATATGCAAGTTATTGTCATAAAAAGTGTTTGGGGACCTGGGTCCTGCCCCAGGGGACATGTATTAATGCAATTTTTTTTTTTTAAACGGCCGTTTTTTCAGGAGCAGTGATTTTAATAATGCTTAATGTGAAACAATAAAAGTGTAATATTCCTTTAAATTTTGTACCTAGGGAGTGTCTATAGTATGCCTGTGAAGGGGCGCATGTTTCCTGTGCTTAAAACTGTCCCTGCACAAAGTGTCATTTTTGCAGGAAAAAAAGCAGGATTTAAAATCACTCGCGGCTAATGAATTGCTGGCTCCCCGTAACACAGAGAACAGTCATTCATTGAAAGTCATTGATAAAAAAAAGTAATTGATAAAAAAAAAAAAAAGTGGGGGTACCCCCAAATTCAATTACCAGGCCCTTCAGGTCTGCTATGGATATTAAGGGGAACCCCGCTTCAAATAAAAACTACGTGGGGGTCCCCCTAAATATCCATACCAGACCCTTCAGGTCTGGGATGGATTTTAAGGGGAACCCCGGCCAAAAAAAAAAATAAAAAAAATGGCGTGGGGTCCCCCTCAAAATCCATACCAGACTCTTATCCGAGCACGCAACCTGGCAGGCTGCAGGAAAAGAGGGGGGGGTGAGAGCGCCCCCCCTCCTGAACCGTACCAGGCCACATGCCTCAACATTGGGAGGGTGCTTTGGGGGTCTGTGACCCCTCAAAGAACCATGTTGATGGGGACACGGGCCTCTTCCCCACAACCCTGGCCATTGGTTGTGGGGGTATGCGGGTGGGGGGCTTATCGGAATCTGGAAGCCCCCTTTACACAAGGGGACCCCCAGATCCTGCCCCCCCCCCTGTGTGAAATGGTAAGGGAGTACAAAAGTACCCCTACCATTTCACCAAAAAAAGTGACAAAAATGTTAAAAATGACAGGAGTATGGTCTTTGACAATTCCTTTATTAAAATCTTCTTTCATCTTCTTTCTTCTGGTCTTCCTTCTTCCTTTCTTCATCCTTTGGTTTCTTCATCTTCTTCCATCTTCTTCTTCCATCTTCTCCTTCCTCCGATCCGCTTCTTCTTGCTCTGGTCTTCTCGTCGCATCTTCTTCCACGGCGTCGGCGTCTATTCTTGGGCGCAATGGGAGGCTCCCGCTGTGTGAGGCTTCGCTCCGGCATCTTCTTCCACAGCGTTGGTCTCTGAGGCTTCGCTCCAGCATCTTCTTCCACGGCATCAGTCTCTTCTTGGGCCGCTCCGCGCAATGGGCGCAACGGGAGCGCTGTGTGAGGCTACGCTCCGTCTGACAGCTCTTTTATAATGGAGGGCGGGGCCACCTGGTGGCCCCGCCCCCCTCTGATGCACAGGGACGTCATGGGGACTTCCCTATGGCTTTCCCCGTGATGTCAGAGGGGGGCGGGGGCCTAAGTTTACTGCTCTTTTTTCTACACACTGGAAGCCGTGAAGGGTTCTCCATTTTTGTTCTATCTCTTCAATGAATTAACTCTTTCTGGTTAAATAAGCGCTGCATTTTGGACTATATTTTATTGTGTTTGGTGATCAACAAACTGTGCTGGCTGCTATTTCATATCTTATATGCTTTTTTTATTTAAGCGCTAATACCCACCTACCACTTGTTTTATGATGCAAGAGATGGTCAGAGACTGCAGACGTACTACAAGGAATGATCAGAGACTGCGGAAATGATACAAGAGATCAATGCATCAAATGCAGCCTACCAGCGCCCATGAAATTCAGCCTCATCAGTGCTCACCAATTGCAGCCTACCAGTGCCCACCAGATGCAGCCTTATCAAATCTGTATTTGTGTGTACCTCACAATTTTTTGGCAGCTGCTTTGTTTTATTTTATTTTATTTTTTTTGTTAGTTCCTAGCGCGGTAACTTTCTTTTTTCTATTTCTGCAGCCTTATCAGTGCCCACCAAATGCAGCTTATCAGTGCCCACCAATTGCAGCCTGCCAGTGCCCACCAATTGCAGCCTGCCAGTACCCACCAATTGCATCCTGCCAGTGCTCACCAAATCCAGCTTATCAGTACCCATCAAATTCAGCTAATCAGTGTCCATCAATTTCAGCCTGCCAGTGCCCACAAATTGCAGCCTACCAGTGCCCACCAATTGCAGCCTACTAGTGCCCACCAAATGCAGCTTATAAATGCCCACAATTGCAGCCTACCAGTGACCACCAATTGCAGCTTACCAGTGCCCATGGATTACACAGAGTGGCGACGATCTCCTGATGTCACGGAGCTTGGATTTGAATCTCCCAGACGGCCACTGTACCAAATTCCTGCCTCCTAGACCATCTTGCGGCTCCTATGATACACGTCACACCCATTACATTTTACTGCATTGGATCAGTTTTTTTGTCAATCTCACAGGAGCCTGGGAGGCGGGACTGTGTTACAGCGCCGCCGGGCATTTTAGACCAAAGCTCACGTATTGTGTGTGCAGTGGCGACTCTAGAAACAATATATAGGGGGGCACAAAAGATACCACAGTTAAAACTGCACTAATAATTTTCGCACCGGTGTCAGCGGATGCACTATTAACCCCTAGCACTGGTCTCAGTGGACACACTGTTAACCCCCAAAACTGATCTCAGCGGACACACTATTAACCCCAACACTGGTCTCAGCGGATGCACTATTAACCCCCAAAACTGATCTCAGCGGACACACTATTAACCCCAACACTGGTCTCAGCGGATGCACTATTAACCCCCATCACAGTCATCCCACTAAGGATTTTGCTCAACCTCTGTGTGATGGCTCACTCTCCTCTCCTCCTGGCAGTCAGCTAGTGGCCTGATCTTCTGCCTCCCGAGTCCTCTCCTCCTGTCAAGTCCACCACGATCTCCCACCGTGGACACACTATTAACCCCCAGCACTGGTCTCAGTGGACACACTATTAACCCCCATCACTGGTCTCAGCGGACACACTATTAACCTCCAACACTGGTCTCAGCAGATGCATTATTAACCTCCAGCACTGGTTTCAGCGGACACACTAATAACCCTCAGCACTAATGTCAGTGGACACACTATTAACCCCCAGCGCTGGTGTCAGCAGACGCACTATTAACCCCCAGCACTGGTGTCAGCGGTTGCATTATTAACCCCCATCACTGGTGTCAGCGGATGTACTATTAACCCCCAACACTGGCCTCAGCAGACGCACTATTAACCCCCAACACTGGTCTCAGCGCACGCACAATTAACCCCCATCACTGGTCTCAGCGGACACACCAATTAACCCAAACACTGGTCTCAGCAGATGCACCAATAACCCTCAACACTGGTCTCAGTGGACGCACTATTAAACCCCAACACTGGTCTCAGCAGACGCACCATTAACCCCCATCACTGGTCTCAGCGGACACACCATTAACCCTCAAGACTGATCTCAGTGGACCCACTATTAACCCCCAACACTGGTCTCAGCGGATGCACTATTAACCCCCAACACTGGTCTCAGCAGACGCACCATTAACCCCATCACTGATCTCAGCGGACGCACCATTAACCCCCAACACTGGTCTCAGCGGGTGCACTATTAACCCCCAACACTGGTCTCAGCGGGTGCACTATTAACCCCCAACACTGGTCTCAGTGGATGCACTATTAACCCACAACACTGGTCTCAGTGGACGCACTAATAACCCCCAACACTTGTCTCAGCGGACCCACTATTAACCCCAACACTGGTCTCAGCGGACGCACCATTAACCCCAACACTGGTGTCAGCAGACACACTATTAACCCCCAAAACTGATCTCAGCGGACACACTATTGACCCCCAACACTGGTCTCAGTGGACACACTATTAACCCCCATCACAGTCATCCCACTAAGGATTTTGCTCAGCCTCTGTGTGATGGCTCACTCTCCTTTCCTCCTGGTAGTCTGCTAGTGGCCTGATCTTCTGCCTCCCGAGTCCTCTCCTCCTGTCAAGTCCACTACGATCTCCCACCCTGAGTGGAGGCCGGATGGGTGGCACAGCCTCCGAGGGAGCTCAGCTATCGATCATCAGTGCCTAGATGGGCAGGGCGATGGGCGAATCCTCCCTCTGCTCGGTTCTCTCTCTGCTCTCCTGTGCTGTGCTCAAAAAAAATGCTCAATCACGTGCAAGAAATTTATTAAACAGCATTTTTTCTTGCACTTGATTGGATAACAGAAGCAAACAGGGCTTCACCTCATTCACTAAGCTCTGTACCTCTCATGACTCGTGTAGCCTAGTAATAACCCCCCCCATGTTGTGACCCCTTATTTCTCAACCCCCTTCTACTTACCCTCTTAAATAATGGACCACACCATACTTTTTGTGGAGTAAATGGCCACAACAGCCTTTATTAAAATTAACTCCAATTTATTCCAAAATATAAATAACCATATAAAACCGTATAAATAACCATATATAAATAACCATAAACATATGACCGTAAACACAAATAACCATCGGTTATACCCTCTTTTTGTTGGTCAGTGATGGGGCTAACACTTATAACATAACCAGTTAAATTACAGTATATATATATAACTATATATATATAACACCAGTGGGCACTGCGGGATTTAACCGAACCAAGTAGGCCTCCACTTAAACCGCCCGGAGACAAAACCCTATCCCGCAGTGCACACAGAGTAATCATCGAATAACTTCGATGTACTACACCGGAGGGGCCATCTCATGATGAGCCCCCCACACACTCACCAACTACATAACTGCCACCGTCACTGACCAACACTAAAACACCGCCACCCCAACTTCTTCCAGACATCACTTTGTTTTTCTGAAACGATAACAAAAACATTAAAACCTTCACAACAAAACTGCCTCCTCCTGTGAATTTAGAAACCGACTGCGTCCGCTCGGCCACGCCCCCTTTTCTATATTGCCGCTCCCCCCGATTCCTATTGGCCGCCCGCTGAAACCACTCCCTAAAAACTTTCCCCTGATGTGTCACTAGACACCCAATCATGTCCGGCCCTTCCTTTACATTCCATTGCTCTCCATTCCGTCCGGCCCTCTCTTTCCAGTGCAATTAATGTCAGCCAATTTTCTCTTTCCCTCACACTGCACCAGCACTGCACTATTCAGACAACTTTTAAAATATCATCTCAGCCCTACACTAATATTATACACCCCTATGTACTTTTATGCCGCGTACACACGATCGGAATTCTCGTCGGAAAAAACTCTGACGGTTTTTCCGACGGAATTCCGCTCAAGCTGTGTTGCCTACACACGATCACACCAAATTCCGACGGTCAATAACACAGCGGCATAAAACACGTTCGACAACACTATAAAAGGGAAGTTTAATGCTTCCGAGCATGTGTCAAATTGTTTCCGAGCATGCGTCGGAATTTTGCGTGTCGGAATTGCATACACACGATCGGAAAATCCGATAGAAAGGTTTTCCGTCGGAAAAATTGAGAACAGGTTCTCAATTCAAAGTTCGTCGGAAATTCCGACAGAAAAAGACCGTTGGGCATACACACGGTCGGAAAATCCGATGAAAAGCTCCCATCAGACTGTTTCCATCGGAAATTCCGACCGTGTGTACGCCGCATTAGTGTCAGTAGAGCATTTCTGTTCTGTTATGCATAGTACTAACTTTTGCACTACTCAATGCAGGCTTGTCTCACGCATTTAAAGTAGGTAAGTATGTTTCTTTTTCATTTTGTACAGAGTAAGGGAGGCTTTTAACCCTTGTCCTTGTCAGGACCTGGAACCTCTGCTGTGTCTGGCAATGAATCTCCTTACTAGGCTACCTGATATGCTGGACAGCACCATCTTTAATCCATTAGATGACCTTGCCTTGTGCCATGACTTCTGCTGAACCTTGAACTCTTTGCTCCTCCATAAACTTTGTGATTTAAGCAATATCTCTGCATTTCCTGTTTGCCAGATTATTGTGCTCTCTCCAGCCAATATCTCACTCTGTTTTCCCTGCTGCCGTCCCTAACTTTGCTACCACTTGTTACCAACCCTTGGCTTGTTCCTCTACTATGCTTCTGCTTGATCTCAACCTGCAACTACCCATTGGTGACCTTTGGCTTGTTTACTGACTATACTTCTGTTTGATCCTTACCTGCTATATCTGTTTCTAGAGTCCGGCTTGCTCAACTCCTGGTGGGTAGGGATGAGCCGAACACCCCCCGGTTCGGTTCACACCAGAACCTTCGAACGGACCGAAAATTCGTACGAACTTTAGAACCCCATTAATGTCTATGGGACTCGAACGTTCAAAATCAAATGTGCTCATTTTAAAGGCTAATATGCAAGATGTTGTCCTAAAAAGGGTTTGGGGACTCGGCTCCTGCCCCAGGGGACATGGATCAATGCAACATTTATTTTTTTAAAACGGCCGTCTTTTCGGGAGCACTGATTTTAACCACATGCCGACCGGGCCATAGCCGAAAGACGGCTACAGCGTGGTCGGCTTATTTTGGGTGGACCTCCATGGGACGTCCTCCCAGGATTTTGCTCCCGCGCACCCCCAGGGGCGCACACTCGGGAACATTCGTGACCACCGTCTGATAGCGGCCGTTTACCACGTGATCACTCCGTCAAATGGCGGAGAGATCACATGTAAACAAACCAGCGTCACGTCATGAAACCGGCTCTTCCCTCCCCTCTCTGTACCGATCGGTACAGTGAGAGGGGAGCAGAGGAGAGGGGGAGAGATGGCAGCAGCGCTGTGGGCTGGATGTGTAGTGCCCACAGCGCTGCTCTGTGCAATACTCTGCCAACACTGTGCAATACTCTGCCAATACTCGTCAATACTCTGCCAATACTCGCCAATACTCTGCAATAAAATGTAATAAAAATGTAATCCTCCCAGGATTTTGCTCCCGCACACCCCCAAAAGTGAAATATTCCTTTAAATATCGTGCCTGGGGGGTGCCTATAGTATGCCTGTGAAGTGGAATGTGTTTCCTGTGTTTAGAACAGTCCCTGCACAAAATTACATTTAACAGAAAAAAAGTAATTTAAAACTGCTTGCTGTTTTAATGTAATGTCTGGTTCCGGCAATATGGATGAAAATCATTGAGAAAAATGGTATGGGTAGCCCCCCCTGCCCATTACCAGCCCCTTTGGGTCTTGTTCAGATATTAAGGGGAACCCCGTACCCAAATTAAAAAAAGGAAAGGCGTGGGGCCCCCAGGCCCTATATACTCAGAACAGCAGTATACAGGCGGTGCAAACAAGTCAGGGACTGTGTCGGTTTGTTGTGTTAAGTAGAATCTGTTTGTAATTTTGAACTGGTACATTTTTAAAGTGTAGCTCCAGTCAAAAAATCTATTTTTAAGCTTTTTGGAAAACATAGGGAAGGGTTATCACCTCTGTAGAATTTTTTTGATCGTCCGTCTTTTTTCATTTCACTTCTTGTTGTCTCCTTCCGTTTGCAAGTAGGAGATGTTTGTAAGTTGGATGTTTGAAAGTAGGGGCCTGCCCTATATGCTCTTGGTCCTAAGGTGTTGGCGTTGCCACAAGTTAACACTGTAAGCCCTCAAAGTGACTCTTAGTGGGTGCTGGAGCTCCCTGCTGTGAACTATTATATCAAGAATTGTAATTACATGCCATTGTTGAACAGTGGTAGAAAAATTGGGCCTTTGGTGGTTGTGGTGGCGGTGGTGCTGGTGCCACAACACTAAGTCCTCACAGTTACTCTCGGTGGGCGCTGGAATAGGCCCTGCTGTGAAATATTATATCAAGAATTGTAATTACATGCACCTGTTAAACAGGGGCTGAAAAATTGGGCCTTAGGCACTGGTGCTAAAACAATGCAACCCCTCACAGATACTCTAGTTGGAGCGCAGGAATGAGCCCTGCTGCAAAGTATTGCATCAAAAATTGTAATTACACGCCTCTGTTAAACAGGGGAGGAAAAATTGGGCCTTAGGCACTGGTGCTGGTGCCACGACACTACAACCTCTCCCAGATACTCTAGTTATAGTGCAGGAATGAGTCCTGCTGCAAAAAATTGCATGAAAAATTGTAATGTTAAACAGGGGCTGAAAAATTGGGCCTTAGCCACTGGTGGCGGTGCCCAGAACCAAAAATGTTCTTCCAAGCTATCAGCATGATCATTGAGGAGGAAAAGGATATTCAGTCAACATAACAGGACAGTCACTCTGTGATCGGTTACAAAGCCTCCAGCAGCACTGAATGTGCGTCCGAAAGAACGCTGGATGCAGGACAGGCCAGTAGCTCAATTGCATACTGTGCAAGCTCTGACCAGTGATCCATCCTCAAGACCCAGTAAGCCAGAGGATTTTCGGTGGGAAAGGTGTCAGAGTCTGACCTTGCCCCTAGGTATTCCTGCACCATGTAAATCAGACACTAGCGATGGTTGCTGGAACCGATCATACCTTGGGGCTGCGGACTAAAAAATTGTCTGAACGCATCCGTCAGACGGCCACCTTCTCCACCGCTCCTTCTGTGACTGACCAAAGCCTCAGCAACTCTTTGTCCAGGACCAGGAGTTTGTAACCTCCCAGTCTCTGGGAACACGTTGTACAGACCTTTCTGCAAGGCCTCCCTGAGATGTCTCATCCTCTGCTCCCTCTGCGATGGCAAGATAAGGTCCGCAACCTTACCCTTTTACCGTGGATCAAGGAGAGTGGCCAGCCAGTAATGGTCCCTCTCCTTGATCCGAAGAATACGAGGATCCTTCTGCAGGCTTTGCAGGATCAGAGAGGCCATGCAACGTAGGTTAGCTGAGGCATTCGGTCCGGTGTGTTCTGGGTCACTAAGGACGACATGATCCGCCGCCACCTCCTCCCAGCCACGTACAAGTCCACCGGTTTCTTGGGACTGTAAATCATCCCAAAAAGACTGCTGCTGCTGATGCTGAGTGCCAGGCTCCACCTCCATGCTGACACAATCCTTCTCCTCCTCCTCATCCTCTTCCTGTGTGATGGGTGGGAGAGAAGGAACACTGTCTGGATTAAGGGGGCCTTGAGAGGCAAGGAAGTCCTCCTCTTCCTGCCTCTGTTCTGCCTCAAGTGCCATGTCCATTATTCCACACAGCGTATGCTCCAACAGGTGCACAAGAGGTACAGTGTCACTGATGCATGCACTGTCACTGCTCACCATCCTCATGGCCTCCTCAAATGGTGACAGGACAGTGCATGCATCCCTGATCATGCTCCACTGGCGTGGTGAAAAAAATCCGAGCTCCACTGACCCTGTCCTGGTGCCGTAGTCGCACAGGTACTCATTGATGGCTCTCTGCTGTGTGTGCAGTCGCTGCAGTATGGCCAACGTTGAGTTCAACCTGGTGGGCATGTCACATTTAAGGCAGTTCTTGGGCAGGTTCAACTCCTTTTGCAGCTCAGCCAGCCGAGCACCGGCATTATATGATCAGCGGAAATGCACACAGACTTTCCTGGCCTGCCTCAGGACATCCTGTAAGCCTGGGTACCTGCCCAAGAACCGCTGCACCACCAGGTTAAGGATGTGAGCCATACAGTGCACATGGGTCAGTTGTCCCTGTCGCAGGGCGGAGAGGAGGTTGGTGCCATTGTCGCAAACCACCATTCCTGGCTTAAGCTGGCGTGGCATCAACCACCTCTCGGCCTGCCCCTGCAGAGCTGACAGAACCTCTGCCCCAGTGTGGCTCCTGTTCCCCAAACACACCAGCGCAAGCACGGCATGGCATCTTTTTGCCTGTGTACTTGCGTAGCCCATTGAACGTCTACGGAGCACCGCTGGTTCCGAGGACAAATGACAGGAAGAGGCCATGGAGGAAGAAGAAGAGGAGGGGTGGAGGAGAGAGGTGTGTCAACCAGTAGTAGCATTTTGGAGGCATGGTGGCGGAACAACCTCCAACACTACTGCACCTTGTCCTGCATCTTTCCCAGCTGCCAAAAGAGTGACCCAATGGGCCGTGAAAGATAGGTAACGTCCCTGTCCATGCCTGCTGGACCACGAGTCAGTGATAATATGCACCTTACCACTGACGCCCCCTTTCCAGCGAGGCATGGACATTGCCTTCCACATGCCGGTAGAGAGACAGAATTACCTTCCGTGAGAAAAAGTGGCATTTGGGAACCTGCCACTGAGGAACCGCACATTGCACAAATTCACGGAAGGGGGCCGAGTTGACCTGGAAATTTATAGATAGGCAACTCCTATCCTCATATTGATTAGTGGTTCCAAATTAATAATAACTACTGCAGTAGGGAACAGACACAAAAGATACGCACAGCATCTTTCCAAATAACCGCTCTGCTTTATTATGACGCAATTGAAGGTTTTTATACACATGATTACGTAGGTATCACATTAATATTACAATTGTACGTTTATGGGAACAAGGGGCGTATCATAGGCAGGCTAATTCTAATCAGGACTCGAAAGAATGTAAACATGTACTGAAAACATTATTAGTGCCGTGTGCACAGTGAGGGCAGTGTGCAATATATACAAAATAGAATACAATTATATACAGAACTTACAAATTTCCATTACAGTCTCCTCTCTTTTGATCAATATTTTGATCACTAACCATACCTGCTATCACCTTTAACCTGGAACCTCCACACGCTTAGGTGGAGGTAGTCCTGGCCAAAGAGGTAAAAACTCCATTGTGGAGAAAATAATAGTTGAGCAGCTTTTTTCATTACAAAATGACTTTTCATTGTGAAAAACAAATGATTAATAAGACATATTTACAGAGTACAGGTTGTACACTCCTGTGGCCAGAATGGCCTTCTAGCTTAATTGTTGGTATGCTGATTTATCAGCACATGTAAACACAGATAATTCTACATAAAATGGAAGAGGTACAAAAGACAAATATGACTTCAACATGGCTAAACTACTTTGTCAAATATATATATATATATATATATATATATATATATATATATATATATATATATATATATATATATATATATATATATATTCCTTACAATTAAAGTAATTGAATCAATAAAGTACCCTAGAATGTGATCGCAAGAAGGAAACAAATCAAACACAAAGATTTCTTTAATTTAGTCATTTTTGCAGTGTCTGGTGTGGATCCAGGTGACTTTTCCTTAAAGTTTTGCAAAACTGTACATGAAATAGATTCTGTAGTGAGTCTCCAAACATTTCTTTATATATAAATGTCTCTTAACAATCCATAAGTCACCTGGCTTTAGTTTTAGATCCTTCCAAACTTTTAGGATCTGGAATTGGGGAGAAAACACATAAATGAGTTTGTCAAAAACCTTTAAAAGATCAGCAACATTCTCTGTGAGATCCGAATGGAGGACTTCAGCTGCTGAGACAAAATATAAGCAAGTGAGTAACACACTCCCAAACAGTGGCGTAACTAGAACGCTCAGGGCCCCGATGCAAGAAACCATGGAGGGCCCCCCCCCCCCCGACCTCCGGACAAAGCTCTTTTCTCCGAGCCCGATGGCAGAACACCAGGGCCCGGTCACAAGTGGGTGGCTGCATATAAAGGAACCTAAATATGGGGGTGGCAGCAGGGGCCATGGATAGAATCATGCTATGCATGAATCTATCCATTTGTCATAGAGGGAGTGGCTGGAGAGAGGGGGTGGCACCTGTGCGCCCTTTTGGACGCACCGCCACTGATAAACACATGCACATTCACATACATGCACTCTCACATACATGCACACACACATACATACATATATGCACGCACACACACACACACAGACAGACATACATGCATCATGCACACACACAGACATACATGCGTGCGCACACACACACACATGCATCATGCATTGCACACACATGCGTGCACAGACACACACATACATCATGCACAGACACAGACATACATGTGCACACACACACACACATGTATCATGAACACACACATACATGCATCATGCACACACACAGACATACATGTGCACACACACACACACACACACGCATCATGAACACACACATACATGCATCATGCACACACACAGACATACATGCATACGCACACACACACACACACATGCATGCATCATGCATTGCACACACATGCATGCACAGACACACACATGCATCATGAACACACACATGCATCATGCATTGCACACACAGACACACACATACATCATGCACACACACACACACATGTATGATGCACACACATACAGATACAGTAGATAATCTTATATAAAAAAAAAAAAAAAAAAAAAACGAGTCCTCTTACCTTGTCTCTTCCTGCCGGGTACTGCACTGCAGGGGGAGACAAAGAGCACAGCACACACTGTGCTTTGACTTTCACTTTAGCCTAATGTGAGGAGCTCCCTGCACATCGCCGATTACAGTTTAGAATCGGCGATCGGGGAGCTCCTCTCAGCCGCCCCTCCTAGCGAAGTGTACAGGGGGCCCCCAGGGCCCCCTGCAGCAACGGGCCCGGTCGCCATGGCGATCGCAGCGACCCCTATAGTTCCGCCACTGCTCCCAAACCAAATCCCATAGGGAAAGAGTCCAACATCCCCTTAGGGGCTTTATAAATTATAAGAAAACACTCAGGCAAAAGTTTCTTACTCTATTTTGTCCGCTACATTGTAGACAGTAGGGAGTGTAAAAATAAAACCTCAAAACTTCTAGTAAGGACTCTCCTATAAAAATTAAATGATTTCCTCTGTTACTCTCTGTACTTACAAACTACTTCTGATAACACTTTTTACTGTGGCCTTTGCAGTAGCATTGGCCACTGGACATCCAAAAAACATGTCCATACAGACAAAATGCATACTCTTTTTGTAATCTCTGGAAGGGATGTTCAGCTTTTGGTAACACCTTTGCTAACAGGTAAAACAAGAAGTGGTATGTTATAAAAACAACTGTGGTAAACCCTGGCTCTATCCCATGCTCATTTACTAAGGCATCCATAACTGCTTGTGACTGATGACACAGTCCATGTGTCAAGCTGGAGGGAAAAGAGTGGCTGGCAGACATAAATTATTACCTTTTCCAATGTCCTGTTTCATAAGAAGTTGCCCACTGTGGACCACTTGTTCTTCTCATTCTGGGGTCCTTAAAGTTAAATTATTAATCCCAGCTATACTGGGCCAGAACTAGGGTGGAATCTGTGAGTTGCACAGACCCAGCAAGTGTCCGGGGCTGTAAATACAGCATCCTTAGTCGGTCTGCTTCCATGTGTGAGTTTTAATGTTAGTATGGCTACCTCAGCAAGAACCTGGAAGGTTGAAAACAGACGATCAAATTAACTTAGCATGCTTGATTGGTTTACCTGCCGAAGTAAAAACAAACTTCTGGCCCTTCAAATGGAACCAAAAGCTCTCTAATTATCTACTATCTATATAAACATACTCTCTTTTTATAGCTCACAGGCTTTGCTAAAACATGGAGCTCTGCTTCTTGAGCTGGGAAAAAAGGATCCAATGACTCTAAATACAGAGTATCCTTCTGGGTGATAAACTGCATACTCAGTATAAAACCGGGAATAACTCTACAAAAAATGTAATATCTGTGTCTTCAGGGAGTGTGTCCTGCACTGGGCTCACAGCAGCTGATTCTTACCTCATCAATTTAACACATGTGGTTTTTCTTTGTCTCCAGCTTCCTCCAATAGAGGCAATAAGGTGGCTGGATTCAAATGTACGCATTTTTCATTGTTGGATTTGTACATAAACAAACTCATATTTTAAACCTTTCATTAGAACGCTGGGCATCCTCCTGGAGAATGTACCCAACACTGTGGTCAAACAGTTCGGGGGACTCCTTAGGAGGACATGGTGGGTCTAGGGAAGGAGTGACTGATGACATTGAGACGAGGGAAGAGGACGTGTTGGCAGCTGCTTTGTCAGTACCCTGAGCCTGGGTGAGAGAGAATGAGGAGGAGGAGGAGGGCTTGGTCATCCACTCTACCAAGTCTTCGGCATGATGCGGCTCAACACGTCCAGCAGCCGAAAATAAGGACAAGCGTGTCCCATGGCCAGGTGCTCATGACGATGCACCGCGTCCACGACCAGCACTGTTGTCTATAGACACAGAACCTGCTTGCCCTCTTTTATTGGCTCGTGACTGTCTGCCTCTCCTTGTTGGCCTTGCAGACATACTAATGGCCTGCAGGGAGATGGGAAAACCAGCAATAAGGGGTAGCTTCAGGTGTATACTGTGCAGGAGGCACACTACACCCACTGTAACTGCGCTAGGTTAACAAGCAAAGATAACACTGTCCCTGCCTATCCTGCTCTCTCCCTGCACGCCAACACACTACACAAGGCCGCCGCACTGGTGGCCTTATATAGTGTGGGGCGTGTACTAAACCCCCCTGAGCTATAATTGGCCACAAGCATCCTGCCTGTGGTCAATTATGGCTCTCCTCGCTGCTGGCGCTGTGATTGGCCAAGCATGCAGGGTCACAGTGCATGTTTGGCCAATCATCAGCCAGCAATGCACTGCGATGGCGCAGTGCATTGTGGGCCATGAGCGACACACAAATATGGCGCGAACGGCCCACAAAGTTCTGGATTCGCCGAACAGGTGAACAGCCGGTGTTCGAATCGATCATGCGTTCGACTCGAATACCGAGCTCCTCCCTACTGGTGGGGTGATCACGACCTGGTACTGACACGCAGCTAAATCCATCTCCACCATCAGGAGCTCTGGTGAGCACCAGTTAGTAGTTAGGCCCCACACCTAAGGTAAGCCTGTGTCATCCACAAGGGTGACCCACTTGTATACTTATCCCACTGGTTAGTGGAAGTCCCACTACTGCTATAGCAACTGGTCTTCGAGCCTGACCCCTGATCATGAGTCCTTCTTTTTGTCATCTGTGTCCCATTGGGGAGATTTCCCTTCACTTCCTGACATATAACCAAAACAGGAAAGGGGGGAACATTTTTCCAAAGTATAGGAATTAGGGATGAGCCGAACACCCCCGGGTTCGGTTCGCACCAGAACCTTCGAACGGACCGAAAGTTTGCGCAAATTTTCGAACCCTATTCGTTACAATGGACGCGAACGTTCGAAATCAAAATTGCTAATTACAATGGCCAATATGCATGTTAATGTCATAAAACAGGTTTGGGGACCCGGGTCCTGCCCCAGGGGACATATATCAATGCAAAAAGAACTTTTAAAAACTAACGTTTTTTCGAGAGCAGTCATTTTAATGATGCATAAAGTGAAAAAAAAAGTGAAATTTTAATTTAAATATGGTACCTGGGGGGTGTCTAAAGTATGCCTGTGAAGTGGCATGTGTTTCCCGTGTTTAGAACTGTCCCTGCACAAAATGACATTTGTAAATGAAAAAAAGAAGCCATTTAAAACCACTTGCGGCTTTAATGTCATGTCTTTTCCTGGCCATATGGCTGAAAATCCTTGCGAAAAATGGCATGGCTACCCCATCAGCCCCCCCCCCCCCACCCCAGCCCCTTTGGGTCTTGTATGGATATTAAGGGGGACCCCGCACCCAAAATAAAACCCTATACCTACAACCCTATATACTCTGAACAGCAGTATACAGGCGGTGCAAACAAGACACAGACTGTAGGTTTGTTCTTAAGTAGAATCTGAACAGGTACATTATGAAGTGTAGCTCCATCCCCAAAAAATCTATTTTTAAGCTTTTTGGAGAACATAGGGAGGGGTTATCAGCCCTGTAACATTTGCTGTCTTTGCACATCTGTTCAGAACATTTCACCTCACTTTCCATCCCAATGAAAAATGTTTTTGGAAAAGTGGGGTTTTAATTGAAACAAGGATTGGTGATAAAGCATCAGTAGAGAGGAGATACCTTTTTCCCAAATTAAATCTAACAGGATCGAATTTCCCTTCCTAGGGGTAGATTTCCTCTCACTTCCTGTTTTCTCTTTCCGTTTGCAAGTAGGAGTCGATTGTAAGTTGGATGGTTGAAAGTAGGGGCCTGCCGTATATACTCTGCAGAAATTTTCCCCATTAGATGTTGGTGTAGCCACAAGACTGTAAGCCCTCACAGTTACTCTTGGTAGGCACAGGAATGGGCCCTGCTGTGAGTTATTAGATCAAGATTTGTAATTGCATGCACCTGTTGAACAGGGCAGAAAAATTGGGCCTTTGGTGGTGGTGGTGGTGGACGGTGTTGCCACAAGACTGTAAGCCCTCACAGTTACTCTTGGTGGGCGCAGGAATGGGCCCTGCTGTGAGTTATTAGATCAAGATTTGTAATTGCATGCACCTGTTGAACAGGGCAGAAAAATTGAGCCTTTGGTGGTGGTGGTGGGTGGACGGTGTTGCCACAGGACTGTAAGCCCTCACAGTTACTCTTGTTGGGCGCAGGAATGGGCCCTGCTGTGAGTTATTAGATCAAGATTTGTAATTGCATGCACCTGTTGAACAGGGCAGAAAAATTGGGCCTTTGGTGGTGGTGGTGGTGGTGGACGGTGTTGCCACAGGACTGTAAGCCCTCACACTTACTCTTGGTGGGCACAGGAATGGACCCTGCTGTGAGTTATTAGATCAAGATTTGTAATTGCATGCACCTGTTGAACAGGGCAGAAAAATTGGGCCTTTGGTGGTGGTGGTGGTGGTGGACGGTGTTGCCACAGGACTGTAAGCCCTCACAGTTACTCTTGGTGGGCACAGGAATGGACCCTGCTGTGAGTTATTAGATCAAGATTTGTAATTGCATGCACCTGTTGAACAGGGCAGAAAAATTGGGCCTTTGGTGGTGGTGGTGGTGGTGGACGGTGTTGCCACAGGACTTTAAGCCCTCACAGTTACTCTTGGTGGGCGCAGGAATGGGCCCTGCTGTGAGTTATTAGATCAAGATTTGTAATTGCATGCACCTGCTGAACAGGGCTGAAAAATTGTGCCTTAGGCACTGGTGCTGGTGCCACAACACTGCAACCCCTCACAGATATTGTACTTGGAGCACAGCAGTCAGACATGTTGCGAAGCATTGCTTAAAAAATTTTAATTACACGCCCCTGTTAAACAGGGGCTGAAAAATTGTGCCTTAGGCATTGGTGCTGGTGCCACAACACTGCAACCCCTCACAGATACTGTACTCTGAGCACAGCAATGAGACCTGTTGCAAAGCATTGACTATAAATTGTAATTAAACGCCCCAAAAG
This sequence comes from Lithobates sylvaticus, assembly GCA_028564925.1. Taxonomy (NCBI): domain Eukaryota; kingdom Metazoa; phylum Chordata; class Amphibia; order Anura; family Ranidae; genus Lithobates; species Lithobates sylvaticus. The sequence goes on along the minus strand of CM053030.1, from coordinate 303,930,123 downwards.
GGGCTAAAAAATTGTGCCTTAGGCACTGGTGCTGGTGCCACAACACTGCAACCCCTCACAGATACTGTACTTGGAGCACAGCAGTCAGACATGTTGCGAAGCATTGCTTAAAAAATTGTAATTACACGCCCCTGTTAAACAGGGGGTGAAAAATTGTGCCTTAGGCAACGGTGCTGGTGCCACAACACTGCAACCCCTCACATATACTGTACTTGGAGCACAGCAGTCACACCTGTTGGGAAGCATTTTTTTTTTTAAATTGTAATTACACGCCCCTGTTATACAGGGGCTGAAAAATTGTGCCTTAGGCACTGGTGTGGTGGCACCCAGAAACAAAAATGTTCTTCCAAGCTATCAAGGAATGGATCATTGAGGAGGAGGAGTCAGTGAACATAACAGGACAGTCACTCAGCATCAGCATAGGCAGTCTTGAAGGGATGTGACATTATAAATTATTCAGTTATATCCGCTTCAGGTGACTGGTAGCTGGTGGTGATCCAAGACTGATTCATTTTTATGAAGGTCAGTCGATCAACCAAGTCGGTGGACAGGCGCACCCTGTGATCAGTGACAAATCCTCCAGCAGCACTGAATGTGCGTTCGGAAAGAACGCTGGATGCAGGACAGGCCAGTAGCTCAATTGCATACTGTGCAACCTCTGGCCAGTGATCCATCCTCAAGACCCAGTAAGCCAGAGGATTTTCGGTGGGAAAGGTGTCCAAGTCTGACCTTGCCCCTAGGTATTCCTGCACCATGTATATCAGACGCTGGCGATGATTGCTGGAACCGATCATACCTTGGGGCTGCGGACTAAAAAATTGTCTGAACGCATCGGTCAGACGTCCACCTTCCCCACCGCTCCTTCTGCTACTGACCGAAGCCTCAGCAACTCGTCGTCCAGGACCAGGAGTTTGTAACCTCCCAGTTTCTGGGAACGCGTTGCACAGACCTTTCTGCAAGGCCTCCATGAGATGTCTCATCCTCTGCTCCCTCTGCGACGGCAAGATAAGGTCCGCAACCTTACCCTTGTACCGTGGATCAAGGAGAGTGGCAAGCCAGTAATGGTCCCTCTCCTTGATCCGAAGAATACGAGGATCCTTCCGCAGGCTTTGCAGGATCAGGGAGGCCATGCAACGTAGGTTAGCTGAGGCATTCGGTCCAGAGTCTTCTGGGTCACTGAGGGCGACATGATCGCCAGCCACCTCCTCCCAGCCACGTACAAGTCCACTGGTTTGTTGGGACTGTACATCATCCCTAAAAGACTGCTGCTGCTGCTGCTGCTGCTGCTGCTGCTGATGCTGAGTGCCAGGCTCCACCTCCATGCTCACACAATCCTCCTCCTCCTCCTCCTCATCCTCTTCCTGTGTGATGGGTGGGACAGAAGGAACACTGTCTGGATAAAGGGGGCCTTGAGAGGCAAGGAAGTCCTCCTCTTCCTGCCTCTGTTCTGCCTCAAGTGCCCTGTCCATTATCCCACGCAGCGTATGCTCCAACAGGTGGACAAGAGGTACAGTGTCACTGATGCATGCACTGTCACTGCTCACCATCCTCGTGGCCTCCTCAAATGGTGAGAGGACAGTGCATGCATCCCTGATCATGCTCCACTGGCATGGGGAAAAAAAGCCAAGCTCCCCTGACCCTGTCCTGGTGCCGTAGTCGCAAAGGTACTCATTGATGGCCCTCTGCTGCGTGTGCAGTCGCTGCAGCATGGCCAACGTTGAGTTCCACCTGGTGGGCATGTTACATATTAGGCGGTTCTTGGGCAGGTTCAGCTCCTTTTGCAGCTCAGTCAGCCGAGCATTGGCATTATAAGATCGGCGGAAATGCACACAGACTTTCCTGGCCTGCCTCAGGACATCCTGTAAGCCTGGGTACCTGCCCAAGAACCGCTGCACCACCAGGTTGAGGACGTGAGCCATACAGGGCACATGGGTGAGCTGCCCCTGTCGCAGGGCGGAGAGGAGGTTGGTGCCATTGTCAGAAACCACCATTCCTGGCTTAAGCTGGCGTGGCGTCAACCACCTCTCGGCCTGCCCCTGAAGAGCTGCCAGAACCTCTGCCCAGTGTGGCTCCTGTCCCCCAAACACACCAGCGCAAGCACGGCATGGCATCTTTTTGCCTGCGTACTCGCGTAGCCCCTTGTACGCCTACGGAGCACCGCTGGTTCCGAGGACAGAGCACTCGAAGAGGACATGGAGGAAGAAGAAGAGGATGGGGTGGAGGAGAGAGGTGTGTCACAACCAGTAGTAGCATTTTGGAGGCGTGGTGGCGGAACAACCTCCAACACTACTGCACCTTGTCCTGCATCCCTCCCAGCTGCCAATAGAGTGACCCAATGGGCCGTGAAAGAAAGATAACGTCCCTGTCCATGCCTGCTGGACCATGAGTCAGCGGTAATATGAACCTTACCGCTGACCGCCCTGTCCAGCGAGGCATGGACATTGCCTTCCACATGCCGGTAGAGAGACGGAATCGCCTTCCATGAGAAAAAGTGGCATTTGGGAACCTGCCACTGAGGAACCGCACATTGAACAAACTCACGGAAGGGGGCCGAGTCTACCAACTGAAAAGGCAGCAGTTGAAGTGCTAGCAATTTAGCCAAGCTAGCATTCAACCGCTGGGCATGTGGATGCCTGGGAGTATACTTCTTTCGACGGTCCAGCAGCTGGGGCAGGGAAATTTGCCTGCTACAATCGGACGTCGGTGTACTGCAAGTACTTGGTTGTGACACACCTAATTCTACACCTTCAGTCCTCTCAGAGCACCTTTCAGAGAGGACTGAAGATATAGTGGGGATGGAGATCCCAGCTGATGAGGAGCAAGGAGAGGTCCGCTTTGTTCTTTGGTGTGGGTCTTTTATGTGTGCTTGCCAACGAGCTGCATGGCAGGTCGACATATGTCTGCTCATGCTTGTGGTGCCCAAGCGGCTGATGTTTTGGCCACGCGAGATACGCCTGAGACAAATATTGCAAATAGCAGTGGTGCGATCTGATGCACTCGTCTCAAAAAAGACCCACACCAAAGAACTTTTGTGATAACGTGCAGAGGCAGCGCCCTGCACAGGCGGAGCTCTGCGGTGTGATACAGTTGGTGTGCTGGCCTCTAGCTGGCCTCCAGGGGACATCCCGCCTCGTTGGACATGTGACGCCGCATCCTCCTCCTCCTCCTCTCTCCCTTCAGGCACCCACGTGGAGTCAGTGACCTCATCATCCCCTCCCTCTTCACCACTAGAGCAAACCTGGCAGTAAGCTGCAGCTGGTGGAACAGTACTGCCAGATTGCTGTCCTTCAGCATCCCCTCTCTCTGCGCGCACACTACTGCCTTCCTCAAGTTGGGTATCATCATCAGAGCCTTCGAATGGTTGGGCATCCTCCTGGAGCATGTACCCAACACTGTGCTCAAACAGTTCGGGGGACTCCTCAGGAGGACATGGTGGGTCTAGGGAAGGGGTGGCTGATGATGCCATTGAGTACGCATTGGCAGCTGCTCTGCCAGTCATCTGAGCCTGGGTGAGAGAGGATGAGGAGGGCTTGGTCATCCATTCTACCAAGCCTTCGGCATGATGCGGCTCAACATGTCCAGCTGCCGAAAACAAAGACAAGCGTGTCCCATGGCCACGTGCTGATGACGATGCATGACCACGTCCACGACCAGCACTGTTGTCTCTAGAAACAGAGCCTGCTTGCCCTGTGTTCTTGCCTCGGGACGGTCTGCCTCTCCTTGGCGGTCTTCCAGCCATTGTAGTCGGTAGTGTATATTGTATAAAAAAATAGAGCTCCTATGTGTGCTCACAACACACTGTAGGTCCTATGGGTGCTGACACAAACACACTATAGGTACTATGTGTGCTGCTGACAAGAAAATATAGGTCCTATGTGTGCTGCCACAAACACATTATAAGTCCTATGGGTGCTGACACAAACACACTATAGGTACTATGTGTGCTGCTGACAAGAAAATATAGGACCTATGTGTGCTGCCACAAACACATTATAAGTCCTATGGGTGCTGACACAAACACACTATAGGTACTATGTTTGCTGCTGAAAATGAAATATAGGACCTATGTGTGCTGCCACAAACACACTATAAGTCCTATGGGTGCTGACACAAACACACTATAGGTACTATGTGTGCTGCTGACAAGAAAATATAGGACCTATGGGTGCTGCCACAAACACACTATAAGTCCTATGGGTGCTGACACAAACACACTATAGGTACTATGTGTGCTGCTGAAAAGGAAACATAGGACCCATGTGTGCTGCCACAAACTATAAGTCCTATGGGTGCAGACACAAACACACTATAGGTACTATGTGTGCTGCTGACAAGAAAATATAGGACCTATGGGTGCTGCCACAAACACACTATAAGTCCTATGGGTGCTGACACAAACACACTATAGGTACTATATGTGTGCTGCTGACAAGAAAATATAGGACCTATGTGTTCTGCCACAAACACACTATAAGTCCTATGGGTGCTGACACAAACACACTATAGGTACTAGATGTGTGCTGCTGACAAGAAAATGTAGGTCCTATGTGTGCTGCCACAAACACACTATAAGTCCTATGGGTCCTGACACAAACACACTATAGGTACTATATGTGTGCTGCTGACAAGAAAATATAGGTCCTATGTGTGCTGCCACAAACACACTATAAGTCCTATGGGTGCTGAGTGACACAAACACACTATAGGTACTATATGTGTGCTGCTGACAAGAAAATATAGGACCTATGTGTGCTGCTACAAACACACTATAAGTCCTATGGGTCCTGACACAAACACACTATAGGTACTATATGTGTGCTGCTGACAAGAAAATATAGGACCTATGTGTGCTGCCACAAACACACTATAAGTCCTATGGGTGCTGAGTGACACAAACACACTATAGGTACTATATGTGTGCTGCTGACAAGAAAATATAGGTCCTATGTGTGCTGCCACAAACACAATATGGCTCCTATAAATCCCTGCCTGGGATGGGACAGAAGGTTGGGACAGAAGTTGGGGTGCAATGCTGTTCTAACAGCACTGCGGTTGGTGCTACTGCTATGCTGTACTAACAGCACGCACACACCAGACTAATCCCCAGCAGCAGCTAATATCACACTCACTGTGCAATCAGCAGCAATGAATGATCAGTATTCAGTAATGATGAATGACTCAGGTAGCAATGGTTTAGCAAAGAAATAGCAATCAAGCAAAGAAGCAAATCAGCAGACTGCTCTCCCTAAAGCCGGAACACATGTGACCGGGGCCGACGGCGTGGCGGCCTTTTATATGGTGGGGCGTGTACTAAAGCCCCTGAGCTTTAATTGGCTACAGGCGTCCTGCCTGTAGCCAATTATTGCTCTCCTGTTTTCGGCGCTGTGATTGGCCAAGCATGCGGGGTCACAGTGCATGCTTGGCCAATCATCAGCCAGCAATGCACTGCGCCGGCTGCAATGCATTGCGGGACGCTCGCATCACACGAATGTGATGCGAACGGCCCAAATAATTCTGGGCTCGCCGAGCGAGCGAACGCCCGGTGCTCGATTCGAACGTGGATTCGAATCGAGCACCGGGCCCATCCCTTATAGGAATCCCTGGCTGTCACCAGAACCAGTGTCTCCATTGGAAGAATACCCTTTATTCCTGTTCTGATGACAGATTTTCATTCACTTTCACTCTTGGCGATTATGGTTAACAGGATGAATAGAGAGGGAGAATCTCCCTAATTGGGGTCACATGAAGCAATAAAAACCTACCAAGTGTTCTAGTCCCTCTCCACTTGATACAAAACTAAAAAAAAAAAAGTTTTGCCTGTAGTTATATTTTAATCAAAGTAAAACAGCTTCATGTGCATTCAGCTCTTTCCCCTGCCTTCATTTTCCTTTTTAATGCAACAAAATACTTCCTTTCCTGTTTTTCAGTGTTGTCTCCAGAAGGTAAAAACATTTGCGCATGAAAGCTTAGAGGAATCTTTCATTAGCATATTGTAAATATACAGTATATGAAATGGAAATGAGTGAAATTAAATGGTAGACATCAAAAACATGGTTAACCAGGAAAGCCTATATTCTCTTACTCAGATGTCAGAGAAGTCAGGCATCTAGTAACAAACTGAAACTAAATTTGAGAGGTTAACAAAGAAGAGATTTCTGGCTAGGACAGGTAAATAGTAGGTATTTTGTGATCCTTGGTCTGACTGAGGCAGGACTTAAAATGGCTCAAAGTTTAACTATTAGTTAAATAACTGTATGTTTAAAATCTGTTTTACTGCAACATGTAAAGAATTCCTCAACTTTATTTAGAAATTTTGTTAACTGTAACCCAGGACAGGCTCCATATTAATGACAGTTATTATGAAGTGCTGCATAAATTCCTTACTACAATTTTTTAAAACAGTGAATTTCTTAGTTCTCTTAAGAGGTTATAAATCATTATTGAATTGGCTTTTTTCAGCGAAAGCAAATCAGTAATCATCACAAAAGAAGTTGTTATAACCTCCAGGAACACATTCTTAAGCTAATTGCCAAGTTTCCTTTTACTGCCTATTTCTAGCGTTTATAGGTCTGTATCAAACATGCATGGCTTCAGGTTGCTCTCAGACATTTTCCGATTCATCAAACTCTATGCCAACTTTTGCTTGTCTCCTTTAGCTATGCATAAACTGAATAAATCAATACATTGCACATAATACCTTTTCAAGTAAACTTTTTTAAAAGATATTTAATCTCAATTAATATGTTTTTAGACTCATACTTTTAGCTTTCATCATGTGCCTTCTTTAAAATTTGTCAATAAATGCATTGATTAAAAACACTTGGGTAATGTCAGTTTTTGTATTGATGTTCTTCCTGGTATTTTCTCCATGCAAGCAGAACTTTAAATAATGTTTGCATGTTACCTGTGCTTGCATGGGTTTCATTTGGGGACTCCAGTTTCCTCTTACACTCCAAAGACATGCTGGGAGGTTAATTAACTTCTGTCTAAATTAAGCCTAGTATGTGTATGCATGCATGTGAGGTAGATGCCTTAGTCAAAGTGACTGTTACAGTTTCAGCTTCAGAACAAGAACCACTTTGTTTGGTTCCCCATCATTTAGTCACCATGATTATGATGCCTATCGAGTTCTTCACTTTGAAACAGGGTGTCAGGGGATAAGCCAGGGAAGATTGGCTCAAAGGCCTGGAACGTTTGTCAATACCCAGCATAGTCATATTAGTTTGCGGCGCACGCAACACGTGCGATAGTTCCTGGCATCCTCTGACTTACTTCTGGACTTCCCCTTGCTTCTCTCCTGGCTCTGACCTTGGTTTTTTCCACGTACATGTTCCCGATGACCTTTTGTGTATGACCTTGGTCTGCCTCCAACAACGCACCTGTCTAGTCCTCTGCTTGAGCACTGTGCTCTGACCTTGGCTTCCATTCCTGACCATGTCTCCTGCCTCATCTTGTCTGCTGTGAACTGTTTGCACTTCTCAGTGCGTCATCCTGAATCAGCTACTTCCAGTGCCCAGCTTCAACCTGAAGAGGCATCACCACTGCAGATCCATCTGATTAGCAAAGAGCTGGCAAACCGTGTTTCTTTGGGCTCAGCTTCTGCTGTCATCGTTTCTAGGGGTGTTGTGCACTCAGCCACAAGAGGAGCCCTCCCATCATCTTGGCCTCCAGACCAGGTACATGACACAGGGCAAGTTTGACACTGTGGCAAGCTTTCCCAGTTTTCACTCTGTGAGTTCTGTGATAGTCATTAAACAGTGTCCAGATTGCAGTTTGCAACCTTAAACTCCACAATAACTGCACTCAGTGTATAACTTCTGTGAGCAGGGGCGGACTGACAATTTGGGCAGTGCCCGAAGGCCCCAAGGCCACTAGGGGGCGCCATCAGGATGGCCAGCCTCAGTAAAACCAGGGACATTATGTAAAAATCTGTGTTTTTTTGCATCTGTCCCTGAAATGTTCCTTGCCGACATCATTTTGTTGTGAAAATCCAGAGGCTATAGCTGCCCCACCTCTGCACTGCCTCCGCCAATAGGAACACAGTGAGCACGCCCCCTTCCCCTTTAGGAGAGGAGAGGGAGGAGGAGACAGCCTGCAGTGTGGGGTGGACTGCAACCTGCTGGAAGGTAAGCTTGCTGAACTGAGTGTATTTTTGTCAATGGCTTACCCTGGTGAGCAGGAGGGAGGGGAAGGATTTTGCTCTAGCAGGGCTCCTCCTGTCTCTGAAGCTGTTAGATCAATTTACTGTGTGAGAAGTGCACTGCTCCTGGAAGGAGGATGTATTGAAATTCTCCCCCAATCTCTACTACCCTCCCTACTCATTAAGTGCCCACCAGTACACAGGCACAGTCCCCTCCTCTCCCGCATTACCACCTAATGTGTCTGTGAGCTGCTGGGGCACTACAAGTACCAGCATGCCAGGAGATGGGGGCAGCAGTGTGTTCAATCAGACTTATTTTTGGGTGAAAAGTGCTGATGTGTGTCTGTGTCTATGTGTATATGTGTATATATGTATACTGTGTGTCCATGTGTGTGTATATATGTATACTGCGTGTCTATGTGTGTGTATGTATACTATGTGTGTGTCTATGTGTATGTATACTGTGCGTGTGTGTGTCTGTGTGTATGTGTGTATAGTGTATGTTCAATGTGTGCCTACTGTCGCTAAACAGAAGTCAATTTAACAATCCCATGCCCATGAAAAATCCACTTGTTTCCATTCGGAGGCAGCTGAATGGTGAACTGCTGAGCTCAGCTTCGGATCAGGCAGCAGGGCAGGTCTGGGCACACACAGTGATGTAAGTAACTGAGTTAAAATAAACTGAGTTACGTAACTCAGTTACTTTAGAGGGTAACTAGTAATCTAACTGATTACTTTTCCCCTCATGGTAACTCAGTTCCCATTACTTTGGCTTAGTTACCCCAATTACATCTACCGTCACTAGATGGCAGTAGTGTAATTCCGGTGTCCTGCCAAAAAAGTTCCCCCGCCGGATAAGGACGCATCGCTTGCGCAGTACGAAGGACTACGGAGCTTCCGAAAATTGCCAAACCTAAACAGCTCTGAGTGAACTCTACACAGCGCAGGCGCAGTTAACATGTAATTGTACGAGGCGATGCCGCACCCTCATGATGCTCATGCTACTCTGCAAGGGGTGTCTATCGTGTAACTAAGGGGCGAGTCTAGTATTACTGTAACCAAGGGGCGCATTTATTATTGTTATATATCGAGCTCTGCCCATTAATTTAACATTCGCCCTCTTCTGTAGCCATCCGCCCCTTACACGATATAATAATAATAGACCCGCCCCTTGCTTACACGATATAACAGAACTGCCCCTTGGTTAGAGTAATAATAGAGCAGCTCCTTGGTTACACGATATATAACAATAATAAATGCGCCCCTTGGTTACAGTGATACTAGACCCGCCCCTTAGTTACACGTATAGAATATTTAAAAAAAAAAGTCAGTTACTTTGCTGAGTAACTAATTACTTTTCCAATGTAGTAACTGAGTTACTAACGCAATTACTTTTTGGGAGAAGTAATTTGTAACTTAACTAAATTACTTTTTAAAAGTAAGATGACCAACACTGGGCACACACCTGTGCAGTGATATCTTGGCACACACCAAGCATGGCTTTTATTCACAAGCCTTAATGCCAGACCTGAGGCCAACCACAGCAGTTCACTATTTCACTGGCTCTACGACTCACTTGCACAGTTCAGAGCCTGCAACAAGTGGATTTTTTTTCTAATTTAATGGCCTTTTCCTGCCAGCTGCCTACCACACCAAGCACTAAGGTGTAAAGGTGTGTGTGTAAGGGGACACTGATAGAAGGTGCCACACTGGGGGGGGGGGGGGGGGGGCTCTGCCATAGGGTGGCACACTAGGGGGGATCTGCCATAGGGTGAGACTTTGCGGACTGTGATGTATAGGGAGAATTTTGGGACTTTGATGTAAGGGAGGACTCTGATGTGAGCATGGCGCTCATCCTGACTGCTGTACTCTATATATTTTGATTGTTACTTACTCCTGGAATGGCGGCCACCTGTAAGCCTGGGGGCCCCATAATCTTCTATTGCCTGGGGGCCCCATGAGTTGTCAGTCCACCCCTGTCTGTGAGCAGTGTTGGTCATCTTACTTTTAAAAAGTAATTTAGTTAAGTTACAAATTACTTCTCCCAAAAAGTAATTGCGTTAGTAACTCAGTTACTACATTGGAAAAGTAATTAGTTACTCAGCAAAGTAACTGACTTTTTTTTTAAAATATTCTATACGTGTAACTAAGGGGCGGGTCTAGTATCACTGTAACCAAGGGGCGCATTTATTATTGTTATATATCGTGTAACCAAGGAGCTGCTCTATTATTACTCTAACCAAGGGGCAGTTCTGTTATATCGTGTAAGCAAGGGGCGGGTCTATTATTATTATATCGTGTAAGGGGCGGATGGCTACAGAAGAGGGCGAATGTTAAATGAATGGGCAGAGCTCGATATATAACAATAATAAATGCGCCCCTTGGTTACAGTAATACTAGACTCGCCCCTTAGTTACACGATAGACGCCCCTTGCAGAGTAGCATGAGCATCATGAGGGTGCGGCATCGCCTCGTACAATTACATGTTAACTGCGCCTGCGCTGTGTAGAGTTCACTCAGAGCTGTTTAGGTTCGGCAATTTTCGGAAGCTCCGTAGTCCTTCGTACTGCGCAAGCGATGCGTCCTTATCCGGCGGGGGAACTTTTTTGGCAGGACACCGGAATTACACTACTGCCATCTAGTGACGGTAGATGTAATTGGGGTAACTAAGCCAAAGTAATGGGAACTGAGTTACCATGAGGGGAAAAGTAATCAGTTAGATTACTAGTTACCCTCTAAAGTAACTGAGTTACGTAACTCAGTTTATTTTAACTCAGTTACTTACATCACTGTAGACTGTGAGCATACTTTATGCAAATAGCTCCATACAGCTCCATAGCTCCATACAGCTGCCGTCACACATTTATGTCTATGGGCAGTGGCTTCATTACACTGTGAATGGTAGACAGAAAACAATTGTTTTCAGTGTGTCCTAGTGATGAAAGGCATTTTGCAATACAGTAAAACATCTGCCACTGTACTATGTGTGAATTTTCCCTAATATTGGTGGTGTTGTGAAGCCACGCTGCAGCCATAAGTTTGGTATTGGTTTTTACACCTGTCAATTGGCTTCCAGGTAAAAGTGGTCTGGGCAGTTCTAGAGCTGCCTTTTACAGGGCTCTGAAGGTGGTGACAACTCCCCCCCAGGAGTCTGAGTATTAAGATCGCCAGAACCCTTTCTAACTCTATTTTGCACAGCAGTCGAGGAAGAATTTTCATCAGAGGGAAGGCATATATCAACTTAAATGGAGTCCAAGGTATCACAAGGGCATCATCTATTGTAAAGTCCAGAGGATGACTGGTCCTGGCTACAAATCTGTTCAATTTGTTGTTAGCCAGGATGTCTGCATCTGGTTTTCTCCACCTTTGACAGAGATTCTGGCAGATCCTTGGGTGCAGAAACCACTCCAGGTCTAGGCATTGGCAGCTTAGGAAGTCTGCTGTCAATTGTCCTTGCCAGGCATGTGGACAAAAAGATAGAGCTGAAATGAGAATTTTCACCCTGGTGCCCCTCTGATGATTTTTGTAGGCCAACTTCACCCAAACTGGGTTACCCCACCACTGTCCAACTTCACCCCAACTGGGAGAGCTTGCAGAAGGGGGATATGGTGTTGTAAAGTTAATTTGAGTGCTCTCAGTTGTAGAATGTTTATGAGAAGTCTCAACTCCTCTGGGGATCAGGGGCCTTGAACAGTTAGGAAGCTGCAAACTCCCCCCAGCTTGTAAGGCTGCTGCCACAGAAGTGAGCACTACCGCCGGCCTGCAGGCTGCTCCGGCAAAACTATAAACCTTTTTTAGGTCTGCATTTATTCTGCGATTCATAGGATCCCTAAAGGTGTCCGAATCCTCCAGCGGAAGCGGAATGTGGCAGGCGAATCTACGTAATGAAGCATCCACCTTAGGTGTAGTGTCCCAAGGGTTACAGCTTCGATACTCTATTATGAACATTCAGCCTCTTCTCAGGCCCCGCCGACTCATCATCAAATACTTCTTTAATTTCAGAAAAGAATGGGAAGGAAGGTAACGATTTCTTCAAATACGGGTAGTATCTCTGCCTGCCTGCCACTTCATCGCATCCTTAACAGCCTCCACCAAGGGGGGAACCAGTGCAAAAATCAAATGTATGCTATTCCGAGACCATCACAGCCTCAGATGGATCCGAATCGCTATCGACAGAGTTAAAACGCACTGAAAACACATGATCTGAATCTGCAGATGCTAAAGATACAGCAGGAAGAGCAGAATTCCTTGAAAGGCTGTTTAACCCTTCCTTGACTGTGTGCTTAATGTAGGATTTAACCTGGCATGCATTCGCAGCATTGTCCTGAGCCGCAAGATGCACATACCCGCTTTCCTCTGATGACCTCAGCTGAGCAGGCCCAACAGGATCCTTCTTCTGCCTGGGCTGGCGATGAAGACCTATCCAAAGAAGAGGATCTTCTTCTATGTCTGTGCCCGGATTTGATCTTTCTAGAGGCTTTCTGATGTCTTGACCTCTCTTGGCTCGGGTCCGAGCGACTAAAGTGAGGTAAGGGTGAGGGAGATCTGGAATGCAGTGACAACAGGCGTCTATCCAGCTGCATGCGACTCTGCGATTTGTCATGTCTAGTCTTCTTTTTCCTCATTTGAGGCTGGAGTGCTGATTAGTGCTGATTAAACCTCTTTGCGGGCGTTTAGCTCACATTGGGCCCTTCTCTCTGTAAAACAGATGCTCTCGTTTTAAAAAAAAATAAAATACAAATAAATAAATAACTAAATAAATTAATAAAATAAACTTCTCCATCCGAATCTTCAGTGCTAAGGCAGCTAGGCAGGCAGGCAAAACTCCCCAGATCTATAAAGGCACAGGATAATAAAAACACTCAGGTCAAGTAACACAGCAGTAAGTAATGAGAGTCCTGAAAGTCAGGCTTACCAGAGCAGAGTAGCAGATTGAGTAGCAGAGTAGCCTAGAGGACAGAGCCTGCTGCAAATCAGCAGTGAGCATTCTGGTGTTTGCTAGGCAATCCAAGAGGAAGCTACCTCTGACCTCACCTGCTCAACTCTGAGCTTCCTGAAAGGAATACATGTGGAGGTGGTGAACTACAAGTCCCAGCGAGCCAAACCACTGCATGAACACACAAAAACATGGAAGGAGAGAGTGCCAGCACCTGCCTAACGAAGGTGTATACAGTCATTTATACTGCTAGTGACCTTTGCCAGTAATACACAGTCATTTATACTGTACCATACAATCCCAGCACCACAGGAACCCCTACTCCTCAGGAGATTTACAGCCTATATGGGGGAGTCTTCTGATCCGGGAGAGGCTTAACCCGGACAGGATGGATGGTGGATGGAGAAAAAAATAAAAAATAAAATAAATAAATAAAAGTAAACTTTAAAAGGCATCCAGAGCGAGGACGAAAAAAGAACACTAGTGTGAGCAGACAGCCGCCCTTTATGGGCTAGGAAAAAGGTGGTCCTGGAGGGGTCAGAGGGGGCGGAGATGACCCATAGTAGGCTGACATGGGGGGGTCCAGGAAAAGTAATTTACCAAAGTATAAATATTCTTAATAAAAAAATGTGTAGCACCAAAGTAAATGAACAGCGATGAGATGAGAATACTGTGTTATAAATGGACAGCACATTGAAATTAAGTTAAAAAAAAGTGTTAAAGTGAAAAAATGCTAAAAAAATTTTAATAGAAATTAATAAAAAAATATATATATATATGAGCCACGCCCCCTAGAGTCCCCCAATATATGAATATTGGGGGGCTCTAGGGAGCGTGGCTTGCCGGCGGAGCGGATGGAAGCCTGAAATTTCACCTCTGCAAATCTACCCAGCAACAAGCGACTCCAAGGCAACAAACCAAGGGCAAAATCAATCCATACAGCTCCTGGGACCTCTCGCTACCTCCGGGTACAAAGTCGAAGCACCTCAAAGGGCCCCAGAAACTGAAAAACTTCTTTTCAATAGCAGACACGAGCTGAGCGCAAGATGGTGCCGATGGCCTCCTCAATCAAGTAGTGCGGCTCCTCTCCCCTCACGCTGGCTTCACTTTCTCCCCCTGCTTCTCTCTCCACAGCCAGCCCAGCTAAATCAAATCCCCGCAGGGATGAAACAACTCTCAGCCAGCCCAGCAATCCCTCCTTCACTCTGCCAATCCCTGATCCTCAGCAACCCTCGGCAATAGATCCATTCCCAGCCACAGATTAATCAATCTCTGAGGTGACAATGAAGAATATGCTCATTTCACTGAAGCGCACTCTGTATACAGATCTGTCTGCCTCAGTATCCTCCTTATCTACTGTAGTACAAGCGCAAGAACAGTGTCTACTACATGTAGAATCTAAAATGTCAGATCTCTACACTGCACACAATGAGCTGATTGATGTATATACTGAACATAATGATGAATTACACTTAAACTTAAACTGGCAGATTTAGAGGACTGGTCCCGTTGGAACAATATAAAATTCTGCAACATCCCAGACACAATACAGCAACCTGACCCGGTCCAATATTTACAGGCGTTGATGAGGTCCATAGTACCAGATGACTAACCAAGATTTGGAAATAGATTGGGCACATAGACTTCCAAAACCACCTCACCTTCCTGAATCAAAACCCAGAAATGTACTCGCCCGTATTCATTTTTTCATTGCAAAAAAGAAAGTGATGTGTGCTACAAAGCGTTTATCTACCCTTCCAGAACCAATCAAACTGTACAACAATGGATACTTGGTGACAATTTGCCACTATTCCAAAACCACTACAGAACCACCACATTCCCTACAAGTAGGGCCTCCCTGTCAAATTGCTAATAACCTATCAAAGCAAAACATATACCATGAAATCACTTGCTGGGGGCCTCAAACTCCTAGGAGACTGGCGTCTCATCCCTGAGGAAACCACATCCTTTGACAACCCCTCATCCTCACAAATGGACATGGACTGGTCCCTTCAGGATCCCAAATAAAACCTGATTGCCCTCCACCTTCCACCTTACTATCTGGCTGGGTAGTAGCGGGTTACTCTGCAGAAGCCAATGTTTAGTCTTGCGGACACGTCCGCGACGGTCACCATTGAGAATCACTGTTCTCCCCTTATTAATACCAGCAGTAGTTACTGCACATTGAGCTCACTTGATAAAGAGATCCCATTTTTTACTTGTTCTGTATCCCTGGGCTCACCAGCCTCTCATTGAGACGACCAATAACCTGAATTGCATGACTATCTGACCCATCTTGAGACCACATTTGCACAACTCCTGGCTATTACCCTAGTACACCAAAGATTTAGAATTGTATAACTGCCTGAAGCACAACATGCCCATCAAGATCCTCTCACTGAATGTCAGAGGCTTCAACAGCCCACAGAAAAAAGAACAAAGCTGCAAAAGGAAACTACAAAACAACAAGCCAACATAGTCTTTGTACAAGAGACGTACTTTGCTTCAACCAAAAACCCCAACAATCAAATTAAAGGATATGACCAACTCTTTCTTGCCTCACCCCCAAAAAAGAAAAACAATGTCCTAATAGCAATTAAAGACAGTGTCCAGTTCCAACTTCACCAATCTTATGAGGACCCCCAAGGTCGATATATAATTTTGATTTGTAATCAACCTACAGTCCACCTACAACCTGGTGAATATATATGGACCAAATACTAAACAATTACAGTCCACCTACAACCTGGTGAATATATATGGACCAACTACTAAACAAATCAGCTTCCATAAACGCCTATATAAAAAACTTGGATATTTACAAAGAGGAAGCCTTGTACCAGGGGGTGACTTCAACATAGTCGGGGACCCCTCCATGGACAGCTCTACACACAAACAACAGCAGCGAGGTGCAATTAAACCCCTTTCATCAAACAAAATACTTTTTTGATGTATGGAGATGCAAGCATGGGCCCGAAAAAGACTACACATATTTCTCCCCTTCACAGATCACCTATTCACGCATAGACATGTTTGTGGTCGACAAATGGACTTTACAGAATATCAAGAGCTCTGAAATAGGCACCATTTCCTGGTTGGACCATGCCCCAATAACTATAATCTTGGACAACCACCGACGAGGACCACCACGAATATAGAGAACTCCACCCTTCTAGAGGACAAAGAAATTTGTCAAGAACTCATTCGTGAGCATCGTTCCTTCTTTGAACTGAATGCTCTTCCTAACACTAATACCTGCACGCTTTGGTCAGCATACAAGGCCCACATGTGTGGAATACTTAATAAGCTAAATAAGGGATTAAAGAACCAGAGGAACAGGCAGATTGAAGAGATCATGCTACAAATTGAAAAATTAGAGAATCAAAACAAAACCCATTCTTTTTACAAATTATCTAGTGAACTCCTAGAGCTGAGACAGTCACTCAGATCACTACTCCTGTATAAATACGAAAATAACCTTAAATACACTAAAGCCAACCATTACACGCTTGGTAACAAACCAGGAGCTCTATTGGCTCGAACAGTCAAAGTGCAACGTTTGAAATCTAAAATCTCCTTTCTCTTCCACCCCACCTCCAAACAACTTCTAATGGACCCGCAAGACCTTGCAAATGTATTACTCATATCTATACAACTTAAAAAAAACTGCCCCTTGATGCATCAACCATCAGAATCTATTATTCAAAAATTCTTAAAATCTATAACCCTACCCACTATCTCAGCCTCCCAACTTGAGTCTCTGTCTCAGCCCATCTCCGTAGAGGAAATAACCGGCGCCAAAGAATTACCCCTACATAAATCACCCGGAGAAGATGAGATTTCAAATGGATTTCTTTGTGCAATTTTTTTTTCATCAATCGTTTTTTATTGTTTCATGAATATTCAAAAGGGATACAATGTGTACATTGCATGACGGTTTACATGTTATCATAAAATAACATGTATGAAATACCGACTTGGTTTGTAGTCACACAGAAATATTAGAGACAGTAAAACTTTCAAGAAATTGCACTAATATGCTAACCCAAGAGAGATATATAATTAACTTGCGGTTTCCTCCCCTAGACACCCCATTGGGAACTCAACTGTGATCCAGGGAAGGGTGAAGTCGTGGTATTTGTGTTCAGCATATTTCCTACATCCATATTCTAACCAGAGTAGTGTACTTCATAGCCTTAGGTCACAGTAAGAATATATCAAGGCATTAGTTGTGGATATCATAGGAATCCAGCGGCTCCTGACCACTGTCCCCACAGTGTCCACCTGATTTTTTCTTTGGGTAACAGACCCTCACTGGCCATCATCAATTTGTAACTGTAATGGAGGTTGACAATGTCCAAAAGTTGGTTAATGGAGGGAGTCTTTTCTGTTTTCCATAGCCTGGTTATGGACAGTCTAGCTGCCAGTAGGATATGTGTCGTTACGTGTCTAAGTGGATGAGGTATTTCGTCTATGGTTAGGTTTAGGAGAGCTAGTCCCGGAGTAGGGGGGACATGTAAGTGTGTTACGTCAGTAATGATTTGGAATACGGTATTTCAGAAGGTTTGGATATGTTTACATTTCCAAAAAATGTGGAGTAAGTCTCCTTTGGTAGAATTACACCTCCAACCACCCAGAGACATCATCTGTTGCATCGTCAGCTTCCCCCTGAAGGAAGGAATTCTGCGAAAGGCAAGAGCTAGGGGCCGCATAATTTTTAATGGGACAGAAGTGAAGCTCTTTCAGGACCTCTACCAAATTACCATCCAGAACAGGAGGGCTTTGAAACCATTACCGTTGGAAGTTCCCATTTGGTCTGTCCGCCTCCGCTAGAGGGCGCCCTGCCCTCCTCCGCACTCCTGAAGACCTTCGTGATTTCTGCACCCAGATCGACCTGCCTAACATCGAACTGCCGGAGTGGTATGCTATGTACTTCCCCTCGGAACCGTGGCTCCCTGTCTCCCTCAACCCATCCCCGAAGGCTGCCCGGCAGAGGTCCCGCAGACGCAGGCCTGGACCCATGTCGCCAATTTCTCGCTCCTCCCGCCGGACCCTACACCACGGGAACCCTGACTTCTCACCTCCTCCGTCGACCAGAAGAGACGCGATGGAAGACTGAGTTTGTCTTCCTCCAGAAGCTGTTTGCAGCCCGTGAGTAATCTTCCTCCTAATCCCTGCCCGGCTCACCACTCCCCACCCCGTAAGTGGCTTTTATGACTACCTCCGTTCCCCGTTCCCATGGTAGCCCTGGACTGTCCTGGCCATGGACCGCGCATGGAGACCCTCACGACCCTCCAGCGATCCCTCTACGCTCACACACTCCGTTTGCGATGTGCATTTCCATCTCCTATATTATGCCACGATGCTACCAGCTCCCCTCTGCCTTCTGCGGGCTACCATCCATGCAATGTACTTCCTCCAAGCTGTCACCCCGACCTGATACAGAGACAGAATCCTGACCCGCTACAGCGTTCACTGTTCACGTCCAGCTTTACACGGAGACCCCCCCAGTTCCCGATGGTTCGGATACACGCACTTACCTCTCTCCTGCTGGAACATGACTCACCATGACGGCCTCCCCCCATCCAGGGGACCTACTTCTCCAACGGAATGTGGCTCCATGCTACTGTTGCTCGGGGATCTAGCTCAACAGACGCTTCAGGACTTGCTACCAGGCACTCCCAAACAACCCTGCTGCTATTCACTTTGTCCCTACTAACGCTCACTTTTCTTATACAGGTACCTGGTTATGCTGCCCCCTGGGCCGTTCGCCTCATTACATGCTACTTTAATGTGTTGTATTTTACTCTGCCCTGGGTTACCTCACGGGTATTATATGGTAACTGTTCATCTACACACCTAATTGGGATGCTTTATACGATAATGCAGTCTTTTCTTTTCTTTATTTGTCATACAAGTGACAGGTTTCCACGCCCTGGGTTGATGGTAGCCATGCCTAGACCACCCTGTGCAGGTAATTCTCCTTATGGTGGCCTAGCATGCCCTAATGCCCAATTTACTGCTCACATAGACACCCCAACCTTATACCCCCATTATCCAGGGTCTCTCCTCCTCCTCCGGCCATACACCCCCCCACCCCCTTCTTGCCCCTCTCGCCCCCACCCCCCCCTCCCTCCCTCCTCCTCTCCCCCCTCTTCTCCCCCCTCCTCTCCCCCCCTTCTTCCTTTCCCCCTCACCCCCCTCTTCCCCCCCCTCTTCTCCTCCCTCCCTCCTTCTCCCCCCTCCCCCTTATCTCCACCCTCCCTCTTTCCCCCCCTCCCTTCCCGCCCTCCCCCTTCCCATACTCTCCCCCTCCTCTTTCTCCCTTCCTACTCCCCCCCCTTTTCCTCCTTCCCCCCCCCTTCCCTTTTCCTCCTCCCCCTCCCCCTCCTTGCCCCCTCTGCCTTCCCTCTCCCCTCCTCCCCCCTTCCTCCCCCCTCACCCCCTCCCCGCCCCCTTCTTCCTCCCCCTCCCTTTTTCCCTCCCCCTCCTCACATCACGCTGTTGATGCGTTCCTTGGAAGCCCGGTCCCTTGTCTCCCCTGTGGGAGTGGTGTAATCCACGCATCCAATGTTTGTTGCTCACGTGATGTACTTTATCTTGAAAATTGATGCAAATATTTATGTTGTCTATTGTTAAAGACCTCCGATTGACATGCCAAGTTCTTTAGGCTGTATTGATGACTGTATGTCTCTTTTATTCCAATATGTGGTGTTCCTGATTCAATTATGCTCCCTTACTGCTCTATAGTAGGCTCCCTGCTCCACCTAGGGCGACCCCACCGTTGGTGGGATCCCCCCTCTTTTTTGCAGCTCCCGAACCGCGACCACTCTGTGGTGCCCGTCCTCTCTACTTCCCCCACACAGCAGTCTCTGTGAGACTACGCTGACCTTCCAGGCTTTCTTTTTCTTCCCCCTTCAGGTGAATAGCTGAGCTATCCTCACCTCTGGTTTGCTACCCCCCCTATACCTTTCTCTTCAGCCCCCCTCCTTGTGACCCCTCCTCTTCTACTTTCAACCTCTACTCTAATCCCTACTCCCCTCTCCCCTCTACTTTCACCCCTCCCATTCCCCCCTCCTCACCCCTCTCCTCTCTTTTCCCCTGGGGTGCCCCTCGCCCTTACACAATCTAAGACGACCATATTGCCTCACCTAACTCGCTATCTTCATCACAGTTCTCTCTGCAACTATGCAATCTAACCCCCCAACTAAAACTCTGTTAACATTGAAATGTGTGTCACTGAATGTGAAAGGCCTCAACGTGCCGGAAAAAAGATCCCAGGTGTTGGCCTCCCTTACTAAATTTAAAGCGCATTTTCTTTTCCTACAAGAAACCCACTTCAGATCTGATGCTATTCCAAAACTCTCCAACCACATTTATCGTTCTGCCTTCCATGCCACTAATCCTACTGCCAAGACGAAAGGTGTCTCCATCCTGATTTCAAAACACGCTGACTTTCAATTAACCGATTCCCTGATAGACCCAGAGGGGAGGTTCGTCTTCCTCAAAGGCCTATATGCCTCTAAGTCAATAACTTTGGCAAACATATACTGCCCTAATGCACATCAAGTCTCGTTCTTCCGTAAAACATGCTCACTTTTATCCACCTTCTGTGATGGATTGGTCCTCCTGGGTGGCGACTTTAACGTCCCCTTAAACCCCCTGCTAGACACTTCCACAGGGACATCCTCCTTGCCCTACAAGGCTTTACGCCAGATTAAAGCACAACTCCAAGAACTGACCCTCAATGATGCATGGCGCACTTTATCCTCCTCGACCAAAGACTACACTTTCTTCTCTGCCCCCACTAAAAGTATTCCCGGATTGACTTTTTCTTCCTAACACAAACAGACCTCTCCCTTCTACGACAGTCCACTATTGAGCCGATGTTCCTTTCGGACCACCACCCCATTTCGGTGACTCTGACCTTCCCCGAGACACTTGCCAAAACAAAGATCTGGCGCTTTAACCCCTCTCTGATTAAAGACCCGATGGCCTTAGAATGCATACGCACCCGCATTCGGCTGTACTTTCAGGAAAATTGTGACCCTGACATATCCCCTATTTACATTTGGGAAGCCCACAAGTGTGTCATTAGAGGGGAGCTATTGACCTTAAATGCTCAAGCCAAGAAACTCCATCAACAGCAGATCAAGGCCCTTGTGGACCAAATTAGTAGACTTGAAAAATCCCACAAACAGACTCAAGCACAGCTCACTCTACAGGACCTTATTCAAGCCCGCTCTCTCCTAGCGGAGGACTTGGGTAAACGCACCAAAAGACGCTACATCCTTGGCCAAAGGATCTTTTACGAGCATGGCAACAAATGTGGCCGTATTCTTGCACGGTCGGTCCAATCGGCCAAACTCTCCTCCACGATTCACAACATTCGTAACTCTGAGGGATCCTTATTGGCCAATAATGAGGATATAGCCAAAGAATTTGAAAGCTTCTACTCAAAACTTTATAACCTTTACCCAGATCGACCATCCCAGGCCTCTAGTATGGCCCGCAAAACAGCTATTGCAGATTTCCTAGCTCAAAATAGCCCTACGCCCATCTCCCCCCAACAAACGTCACTTTTAGAAGAACAATTCTCCCTGGCAGTGTTGGAGATGGCTTTAAAACAGATGAAAGTGGGCAAAAGTCCCGGACCGGGCGCTTATGCCCTCCAATACTACAAATCCTTCTCAGAGGTCCTTTCCCTGCACCTAATCCGCACTTTCAATGCCCTATCGAACCCCCAAGTAGACCCAAGAAGAATGTTATCAGCCCATATATCAGTGATCCCCAAAGATAACAAAGACCCCCTTCTAGTTGCAAATTATAGGCCAATCTCCCTTTTGAATGTTGATATTAAACTCTATGCCAAAATTCTTGCTAACAGGCTCCTACCCCTTATACCCAACCTCATCTGCCCAGACCAAGTGGGTTTTGGTAGAGAAGCTAGGGACAATACCATACGCACTCTTAATCTTCACCACTGGCTCACCACGTCCAACACCCAAGGCTTTTTTCTCTCTCTTGATGCAGAGAAGGCGTTTGACAGAGTGGCCTGGGACTATATGCGGGCGGTCCTGGAGGCCCTTGGCCTGCAGGAGCGCATGCTGACCTCTATAATGGCGCTTTACTCCGGTCCCTCTGCGGCAGTCCAGGTTAAAGGCCACCTGTCAAACACCTTCACTATCAGTAACGGTACGCGTCAGGGCTGCCCCCTCTCCCCACTAATCTATATCCTAACTCTGGAACCTCTTCTGAACAAACTTAGAGGTAATCAAGATATCCGGGGATTCACAGTGCAGGGCAAAAAATTTAAAGTTGCGGCCTTTGCAGACAACATCCTGCTGTCCCTGACGTCCCTACGCACCTCCTTGCCATCCCTTCTTAAAGATTTGCATACTTGAAGTGCGCATGCGCGGCGCCCTGTGATGGCCGCTTAACACAGGGCTCCGCACCGCTTCGGTCCTTTTGCTTTCCCGCAACGAACCGCCGACATACAGCGGTTATAGACGGGGACCGGAGGTACCCAGGAACAATTGGGCCAAGTTTTAAGGACAGGAGGGGGGCGGCAGAATCGTTCCCAAACCCGCAGCTTCTGTGTTCCTGAAGCGGCCGAATTCCACAAGATGGCGGCAGAGCGGCCGCCTCATGAGGTAATCCCCAGCCACAACGGATCCTCTCCCTGGCATGATGGACATATTGCTGAGGTGTGCAGGGGGGTCCCCTCACCATCAGCCTGCAGTGGGCCACTATCCCCAGCCACTGCAATCTCCCTGCTTGACCAGACACTGGAAGAAATGCAAGGGCTCTCTCCCTCAGGAGCTCCCACACATAGCCATATTCCCCCTCACCATGCAGCAGCCCAGAAGGTCACTCAACTCCCTTTGCCTCATCTAGACATGTCCCTCATGTTCTCTAAGTTTGCTGAAATGCTTAATAGAGGCTTAGCTCACACAGCTTACAAGATCACTAATGATATAAAGGCTGATCTTCAACTGCTGGGATCTCGTGTTGATAGTGTTGAAAATAAATTGGATGCCACGATCGATCAAGTGAACCAAAATTCTGATCGATTTCAGGAACTACACGATCAATTAGAGGGGGCAATGGCTAAAATTGACGATTTTGAAAATAGGTTCAGAAGGCTCAATTTCAGGGTCAGAGGCCTGCCTGAATCCATAACAGACATTCCAGATGCCGTTCACTCCCTTATCAAATCTCTCATCCCTGATATCAGGTCTCACAGGCTAGAGCTGGACCAAGCTCATAGAGCATTGGGGCCCCCACGCCAAGATGGCCTTCCCCGTGACATAGTGGTCAAACCGCACTACTACAGTGTTAAGGAGGAAATCATGCGGAGGGCACGGACAACACCGCAGATACAACTTCAAGGTCACCCGATACAAATCTACGCGGACATCTCGCCCTTCACTATCCAGAAGAGAAGGTCCCTTAAACCATTGCTGGCGATCCTGACGCAAAAGAACATCAAATATTGGTGGCTATTTCCTTTCAGCCTGAAATTTGATTATAATGGCAAACCGTATAGATTCTCATCTTTTCCTGACGGGGAATTACTACTCCGCAAACTGGGACTAATCCCCACAGATCCTCCATCCCTTATGCAGGCGTCCTCATCCGGAATGTCTAAACGCCCACCACCTTCAAGCCCTCTCACCTCCCTCTGGAATACACCCAGGAACAAGAAAGCTAAAGAAGGACTACCTCCGTGATTCTGATTGGACTCTCTAATTTTTTTTTTTCAATTCATGACTCATTCCTGAATGTGTCGGGACCTCCGCTGGCCCCCTGACGTTTTTATTCATTGATTTTTTATTTTTTTTTGTTATTTTTTTTTTATTTTTATTTTTTTCAGGCCTATTTGCTCTATGTAGGATGTTACAGTTTACCATTGGTCCTGGTCTCTTGACTTTTATGCTTACGGCGTTCATTTACTATGTTAATTCTGCCTTAATAGTTTGGGGTGCAGAGGATGGAGCAGGCCTTTGCCGCACTCCCCCACACTTGGACAGGCAACCTGTGCGGTTTTGCCTCTCCTGGTATGGGCGTTACCCTCTTTGTGGGGTACTCCGTGTTCTTTATCTTGGGTGGGGTGAATCTGACTTTGCCCCAACCTCAAGACGACCCTTTTTCTGTTCCTTCTCCTTTCCTCCCTCTTTTCCTACTTTTCTTAATCTCTTCTTTATTTTTTGCAGCTTTGGAGGCGGTATCTCTCATCCGAGGTAATTATCGGGGTGCTGGGCTGCTTCTGGGTTCCGTTGCTCTTAGACAGTGTACTTCTGTCATGAAGGTAAGTGCTCCGTTGTCATGTGCCCTTTCTCACACTCTGCTCCATGGCTAACACGACCACCCAAGGTCATTCCCTCCGCATAGCTTCTCATAACGTTCAGGGCCTTAATTCCCCTTTAAAACGTAAAAAGATTTTTCAACAATACCATGCCCAAAATATAGACATTTTATTTTTGCAGGAAACTCACTTCCCTAAATCTTATCAACCCTCCTTCATTCACGCAAAATTCCCTAGATTTTACCTGGCCAACTCCGAAAACAAAACCAAAGGTGTGGGTCTATTCTTCTCCAGTAGGACACAATTCACCCTGGTCTCTGAATTTAAGGACCCTGAAGGCAGATTCCTTCTTATTAAAGTGCTCATTTCAGAACAACTCTACTCCCTCATTTCATATTACGCCCCTAACAAAGGTCAAGCAAAGTTTTTTCAATCCCTTCTCCAAACGTTAGCCCCACTTACGGACGGTATAGTCATCTATGGAGGAGACTCCAACCTAGCATTTGATGCGGGCATTGATAAATCGCGCCCCCCAAACAAAAAACGGTTACATCCGACCAGGCAGAGTCTACAGGTGGCCAGACAATTATTCCATTTTGGCTTGGTGGATATATGGAGGGAATTTAACCCTAGGGCTAAAGATTATACGCATTTCTCTAGCCCCCATCAAACCTTCGCGAGAATTGATAATTTCTTTATGCTCCAACAGCATATCCCGTTGGCACAACGGTGGGTCATTAAGGAATCTGTTTTGTCGGACCATTCTCTGGTCGTTTTGTCTTTATCAGGTGGCTCTACTTCTCGCCCGGAGTTCCGATGGAGACTTAATGCCTCCATTCTTAGCAATCCAACACAGGCTCAGGAGATTGAAAAGCACATTCAGGAGTATTTTAGAATCAATGATGTTGATGCGATCTCCCCTGCTGTGCTATGGGCGGCCCACAAGGCCACGATTAGAGGTCACCTAATCCAAATATCTTCTAGACTGCGCAGGGCTCGTAAGGCAGAAATTGAGAGGTTGGAAAGTGAATTTTCAACACTGAGCAAACTACATAAATCCAAACCCTCCTTATGCTCTGCGGATAGGCTAGATGCTGCCCGCACTGCGTTGAATTTAGCTCTCACCGCTAGGGCTGAGAAGGAGCTCAGATGGGAGGGAGGACGCTTCTATCACCAAAAAGATAGACTTGGGACTCTACTGGCTAGACGTTTAACTCCTAAAAACAAATCCTATACTCTCCCTAAAATTAAATTAAAAAATGGTTCCCTCTCACAGAATCCTCAAAAGATTATGGAAGCCTTCCATGAGTTTTACCTAGCCCTCTATAGCAAACCGGAGTCGGCCCCCTCGCATGACGCCGTTAACGCATTCCTGTCCTCCATACAAAATTCCTAGATTGAAAGATCATCATAGAGAGGAACTTGAATCCCCAATTTCCGCGGAGGAAGTTGAACATGTCATCAAAAATCTAAAAACGAATTCAGCGCCAGGCCCGGATGGCTTTGCTGTCCCTTACTATAAACACTTCTCCCAGACACTAGCTCCGTACCTTGCACGCTTCTTTAAACCATCTCCGGACTGGGACACCATTAGACACTTCTCTGAATTCAGCGTTTGTGACCGTTATCCCCAAGCCAGGAAAGGATCCTAGTGACACCTCTAATTACAGACCTAAATCAATAATGATCTCAAAATTTTGACTAAAATTCTAGCAGACAGAATCTCTAATTTTATTCGCCTTTACATTCACAAGGATCAGGTCGGATTTATCACAGGGAGACAGGGACCGGATCAAATTAGGAGGGCGGTAGATGTTATCTCGCTTTTGAGATCAGGATGGGATGGGCCCCCCCCCCCCCCCCCAACAGGGTTTCTTACTTTCCCTGGATATTACGAAGGCCTTCGATTCAGTTTCCTGGTCCTTTTTGATCCCTACCCTGGAAAAATGGGGATTTGGTTAGTCTTTTCTGAATTTAATTAATGCACTTTACTCGTCCCCTTCTGCCCAAATCAAGCTGCAGGGATATTACTCGGAGCCTTTCCCAATTTTGCGCGGCACAAGACAGGGCTGCCCCCTATCACCACTGATCTTTGCCATGATCATCGAGACTCTGGCCATTGCCATCAGAACTGATCCCAATATACAGGGGATCCACTGCGGACCGCAAACACATAAATGTGCACTATTTGCGGACGATGTATTGCTTTTTATCTCGTCTCCAAGCATTTCTCTTCCAATTATATGTAAATTGTTAGATGATTTTGGCAAAGTATCAGGACTTCTGGTCAATTATTCCAAGTCCCTGGCACAAAATATTAACTTACCTTCTCAGCTGGTCTCCCAATTACGAGATAATTTCAGGTTTGGCTGGACAGACTCAGTGCTCCCCTACTTGGGGATTAATTTGACGGCTTCAATAGACAGGCTGTACTCGGCCAACTATCCTGCCACCTTTCGCAGACTGGAAGACGATCTTGTCTTTTGGGACCGACTGGGTATATCTTGGCTGGGCAGGGTACACTCTGTAAAGCTGACCTTACTCCCCCGCATCCTGTATCTCTTTTGCTCTCTCCCCATCCCTGTCCCCAGGGACCGGATTTGGAGCTTTCAATCCAAAATTATAAGGTTTATATGGGGATCCAAAGGACATAGAATTGCGAGGGGAACACTCTTCCGCAACAGGGCCCAGGGTGGACTGGGAGTGCCGAATATTCTTTGGTACTATCAGTCGGCTCATCTCTCCCAACTCTCAACTATCTATTCGAAAATAGCTCACCCAGATTGGGTACTCATGGAACGTCAGTCTATACCAGGTTACACCCTGGACTACATCCTTTGGTGCCCTTCCAAAGACAGACCCACCATACTAGCACCCACCCTATCACAATCACTCACTCTCTGGGACTCTTTTAGAAAGGAGCCGCACCTGATCTCTAACTGGTTTCCACTATCACACATTTTTAGGAATTCCCTCTTTCCCCCTGGACAAACCATCAGGGCCTTTATGGCTGGCTGGATAAGGGGTTATATAGGATTGGTCACTTTGTAACCTCCTCAGGCCCCATCACATTAACCCACTGCATTAATAAACTTGGTATGCCACAAACTGAGAAATTCAGATTCCAACAAATTTCCCACTTCCTTAGTTCATTAGGACTCTCATCCTCCAAGTCCCCATCCATAACTGAATTCATATTCGTATTCGCTTTGGTGTGGTCAGGCCATGGAGCAGAGGGGTGGGATATCAGTGATTTACCGAGCTTTGGCTCAAGCGGACTCTAAAACGCTCTTCATGCTAGAATGGGAAACTGACCTTCAACAGCATTGGTCTCTCGCAGACTGGCGTAAGGCATCGGTGTACGCCACGAAAGGCCTACTCAACACTGCTCTGGTAGAAGCAAATCTAAAAGTCATGATGCGATGGTATATGGTACCGTTACGACTTGCCATAATTTACCCGACTGCTTCACCCCTATGTTTCCGCAACTGTGGTCATGTTGGTTCCTTTTTACATATTTGGTGGGAATGCCCAAAAATAAGGAAACTCTGGAACAACATTTTCCATATTATCAGGAAGCTTACCTCTTTTACAGTACCTAACTCACCTCAATATGCATTACTTAATTTTCCCCAACAAGGTATCCCAAAATTGTCTCACTATCTTATAAGGTTTATCCTTTTAGGAACTAAGATGACCATAGCCCGGGCCTGGAAGCAGCCCACGGTATCCTTGCGACTAGTTAAACGAAAAATAACCTGGATTATGGTTCAGGAGAAAACAGTCAGCATCTTCTTAGACTCGGTGGACAGACACACAGCAGTATGGGAACCATGGATCAAGTACATTTCTAGTTCTACATGTTCCTCGGTCCCATAGCAAGAGAGATCCCCTCCATCTAACACTACTGATGTGCGCCTCCTCTTTTCCGTTTCTTACTTTATCTTTTCCCTGCTCTCCCTCCCTTCCCTACCGACTCCTAGTTGCTTTAGTGTATTTCAAAGTTGTCTGCTTTCGTTGAATTTATTTCCTTTTTTTTTTTTTTATTTATTTTTAATTATACATATATATATATATATATATATATATATATATATATATATATATATATATATATATATATATATATATATATATATATATATATATATATATATATATATATATACATACACACACACACACACACACACACACACACACACACACACACACACACACACACACACACATATATATATATATATATATATATATATATATATATATATATATATTTATATATTATATATATATATATATATATATATATATATTTTTTTTTTTTTTATTATTATTTTTTTTTTGTTATGAATGGTTTTGTGTA
The DNA here is from genome assembly GCA_028564925.1 of Lithobates sylvaticus. Classification (NCBI taxonomy): domain Eukaryota; kingdom Metazoa; phylum Chordata; class Amphibia; order Anura; family Ranidae; genus Lithobates; species Lithobates sylvaticus. The sequence goes on along the minus strand of CM053030.1, from coordinate 303,901,373 downwards.
GGTAATTCTATTAGGGGTATATAGTCACTATGGAAATAAGTAATTAGAAGTTTAAAAATATATACTCTGTAAAATCATTGTAAAAAATGGTGTATGTATGGATATTGTAAAAATTGGTAAATAAGAAAATGTTCAATAAGGAGGTAATGTTAAAAAAAAAAAAAAAAAAAAAAGAATTTATTTACATTTGACAGACTGAATATGGTATACGGTGGTTAGCTTACTAGTAACTTTACATCACATATGGATTTTCTCAAGTATATTGCGTTAATTTCCCTCTTCTAGATATACTTCGTTTTCGGTTGTTTTACAGGGGGGGAGGGTGAATCCAATCTCCCAGCACAGTTAGATCCCTTTCGGGTGCTGGGGCTGGGATGTATCCTCCTACCCCAGTTAGGGTTTATCTCCAGATGGCCGTGTGCTAGTTTTCTACTCACCTAGTGGTGGCCTACTGGGCTTGAACAAAGTCTCCACATAATATATACGATATCAAACAGTTTTTACTATGGGTATTGTCTTTTTTTTTTGTTTGACGTTCTGTATTTTGATGTCACATCACTTTTGTCAAATGTAACATGCACTGTTTTCACATCGTTGTATTTCTTCGATCATTCAATAAAATTTTATTGAAATAAGATTTGCATACTTTTGGAGATCTTTCAAACCTGAAAATGAATTACTCCAAATCTCAAGCCCTGAACGTTACGCTCCCCCAGCAGGAAGTTGCCCACTGCCAAGACTCCTTCCTGTTTCACTGGGAAAAGACAGCAATCACGTACCTCGGTGTACGGATCACACCCCTCCTTTCAGATTTATACTCAGCTAACTTCCACATATTCCACATATCTTAAGGACTGGATGAATCTTAATGTTTCGTGGTTTGGCCGGGCTGCTCTAATTAAGATGGCTGTCTTACCCTGTCTCCTGTACTTGATCCAAACTATCCCTATAGCTCTGCCCTCGGGATTCTTCTTGACCTACCGGAAAATCTGTTCCTCCTTTATTTGGAAAGACGCCCCCCCCCCCCCCCCAGATCAAGTATACCCGCCTCACCCTGCCCAAGCCCAATGGGAATATTGCTCTCCCAGACCTACAAAAATACTTCTCTGCCTGCCATCTCACAAGGATAGCAGACTGGCACATACATGCCCCACAAAAAGTCTAGGTTGGCCTTGAGAACACTTTCTCGCCCATTCCCCTGCACCTCCTCCCGTGGCTCCCTCCGAAATGCTTGCCGCAAATGCTGACTTCACACCCCCTTATTCACACATCTTTATTGATGTTCAAGAAGGCATCCTCCTGCAAACCTTTTGCTTCAGCTCCGGGCCCATTAACTTCCCTAAGAAGCAACCCTGACTTTCCCCCAGGGGACTCCCCCAACTTCCTCAATCGCGAGTGGCCATTTGATGACGTCCTCGCCTCCAAATTCTTTCCAGGAGGTAAGTTGATCTCTCTAAATGACCTACGAACTCTTACCAACAATACCGCCTTCTCCTTTTGGACATATAGACAAATCTGCAACTTTCTAGCTACTTACACCACCCAGGCAAACTGGTCCAGGCCACTCACCCCCTTTGAAACCCTTTGCAACCGCAAAGTCCCTCAAAGACATCTAATCTCCCTTCTTTATGCCCTACTACAGGATTCCCCTGACTTGACTTTCACACCCTCACAAGCCTCCTGGAACAGGGACCTGCAAACTCCCCTGACATCTGCTGACTGGACCAAAGTGCATGAATATGCTCATGGGGGGTCGGTCACCATCCAGGAGAATGGATATAAAGTACTCACGAGGTGGTATAGAACCCCCTCCCGCCTGCATAAATTTTCCCCCACTATACCCAATGTCTGCTGGAGATGTAACTCGGCAGTGGGAACTATGTTGCACGTATGGTGGGACTGCCTTAACATCCAACCCTTCTGGAGGGAGGTCCATAATTTTATCTCCTCGATCACCACCTACACTCTAGACTTTACACCTGCGCAATTTCTTTTGCACCACACTTCTCTTTCCAGGAAAACCTATTACAAGTCCCTTGCCATGCACATGGTGAATGCAGCTAGATTATGCATTCCCAAGCACTGGCGCTCGAACCACCCTCCGACAATCCGAGTGATTCAATGGCATCTCTAGGATTAGAGACATGGAAGAATTGATTCATATCTCACAGGAGAGGATGGATAAGTTTACGCTCACTTGGGCTTGCTGGAACCATTTTACGACCACCCAAGATTACAAACATCATATCCCCTCAACCTAGGAAACTCTGACTCACTTTGATGCGTCCCTCCACCCCCTCCGTGTGGGGTCTGGGCGAGGGCCACCTCACCCCCCCCCCCCTTTATCCCTTCCCCCCCCCTTCCCTCTCTCCCCTCCCCGCTTCCCCCCCCCCCCCCCCCCCCTTTACCCCCCCTCTCCCCCCTTCCCCCCTTATCTCCTTGCTTCTTCCCCTCCTTTCCCCCCTTGTTCTCTTACTATTCTCTGTGTACCTTCTGGGTAACAGGTGTCCTCTGGTATACACCTGTCACACCCGGCCTGTCACACCTTTGTAGAGCTCAATGCGATGTCTTTGGATCTACATCCCACCAATCTCTACCTCTCACCCTGTTATGCAGGGCACACATAAGACTCATCAGACCCTTATCTTGTTGGCTTCCGTTTGCTGCTCTATGTTTTGCATTTGTACTAGAAGATGATTTGTACAGCACTGTTTGTGTTAACCCATGCTTGTTTTTGCAACTTTTTCTAAATAAAATCTTTATGGAAAAAAAAAAAGAAAGAAAAAGAATTACACCTCTAACATATGTTTGGGGTCTTGGGGTTGTAGGAAGCTAGCCTTGATGGAGTCAAGTACCATCTAAGGGACAGCTTTTGAGTAAGTTCCCAAAGTGCGGAACATTTCGTGGCTTTAAAGATGGACTTAATGCTCGTTCCCATTGTTGTTCCATGAAAGACGCTTCTAGGTCATTGTTCCAGTGTGCATGGGATGCTGATTTTGTGAAATGTTGTTTTAAGTGCAAGATTTTATACATGAAGGATAGTCCTTTTGTTTTGGGGGAGGAATAGTTCAGATATTCCCATGCTGCTTCTGGGATCATATAGAAAGGAGGTCTGATTTTGTCGAGGCAGTGGTTCATGCGGATATAGGTAAAGAGGTCCGAGTGGGACAGGTTAAATTCGTTTTGGAGGATAGAGAAAGGTTTTGGGTGAGAGCCCTGGAACAGCTGTTGAATGGATGTGATACCTTTCCAAGACCAATGTAACAGTGATAGGTCAGGTGAAAGATGGTGTAAAGCAGGGGTCTCAAACTGGTGGCCCTCCAGCTGTTGCAGAACTACAAGTCCCATGAGGCATAGCAAGACTGCCTCAAGACAAGCCACAAGCATGACACCCAGAGGCATGATGGGACTTGTAGTTTTGCAACAGCTGGAGGGCCGCCAGATTGAGACCCCTGGTGTAAAGATTAGATTGGAATCGGTATTTGTGAAATGTTTGGGCCCTGATGTATGTCATGGGTTAGGTCTTGCCATGCTTTGGCCGCAGCCACCATGGTGAGGGGAAGGACTTTGGGCAGTTTGGGCCCTAATGGAGTGCTCATTAACCACCCCTTCAAATTGGGGCGTAGTAGTATTGAGCTTTCAATCGTACCCCGCAGTTTCCCCAGAGGTTTTTGGAACCATTCATTGGTTTGATCTAATACTGCTGCTGTGTGATAATACTCAAAATCATTTGACCCTGATTCTCCAGCCAATTTAGGTTTCCTGAGTTTGGAGTGTGCACACCTAGGTTTGATTCCGTGCCAAATACACTGGTTGAATAAAGTTTGTAATGATGTGAAGTAGTATTTAAGAATGGGGATGGGGAGGGTTATGAATAGTGTGGCAGAGCAAGGCTCTGTCCCTATAAAAATGGGGTTAAAGTAGACACAGAGTCTGCATATCAGCTGAGTGCAGAACTAGAGAGCGTAGATTTTAAACAGAGAAAACTGCTCTGGCAGTTTTCTCCAGATCTTGCTATTTCTGGAAGGGGTTCTGTAGTTTGGAGCTCCTTCAGAGTCTTGGGTGGGACGGGATCTCCAACCCTGTGTCCGGGTCTTGTGGACAGCCAGCAGGGTGTGTGCCCAGGTGCACACAACCTATATAACGAGGGGCTGGTGAGAGCAGAAGGGGGAAGCAAGGTGGAGCAGTGGCTGCTACTGAGTGTCTCTGTGTGAGGATAGATGCTGTGTGCGTCTAAGAAGCTCAACGCTGTGTGCATTGAAGGGCTTCAAAGCTGTGTGCGTCCAAGAAGCTCAACGCTGTGTGTGTCCAAGGGCTTCAAAGCTGTGTGCTTCCAAGAAGCTCAACGCTGTGTGTGGCCAAACTTCCAAGGAGCCTAAGACTGTGTGCATCCAAACAGCTTGTTTGAGAGGCAAGTTCCCTATAGCAGCAGTACTGTTGAAGAGTAGCCAGGTGGGCTTGCATTTTCAGTTTTGTTTGAATGATGTCTAAACCCCTGCGTGGGATTCCTTAGTGGATTTATGGACTGTTTTGTTTCTTTGTTCTCTTTAATAAACGTGGGCTACCAGGCCCTTAAATATAAATGCCTGTCTGATGTGGACTCACTGCACCAAAACGCATCTATCCACTTGAAGCTAAACACCCCAATGTCACAATAGATATACAATTTTGGGTAACTGCATCATTTTGAACGCTGCTAATCTACCGGACCACAATAGTTCTAATCTAATGATACTTTGAGAGCTGAGGCATAGTTTGTTTAGAAGGGGTTTAAAGTTGGTTGAAAAAAGATGTTTGATGTTAGATCTCGTGAGTTGTATTCCTAGATAAGAGATGCTGTGATCTGGCCAGGCGAATGGGTATTGGGCTTGCAGCAGGTGTTTTGTAGTGACGTCTAGTTTTAGATTTAGGATGTGTGATTTGGTGGTGTTTAGTTTGTAGAAGGATATGCGCCCAAACCATTCCAATGTTTTGTGAGCGTCTACTAGAGATGAGGTAGGATTAGTGAGGGTCAGTATCACATCGTCCGCAAAAAGACTGATCTTATGTGCGGTGGTTCCTATATCTATCCCCAATTTCCCAGAGTTTGTGTGTATGTGTTTTGCCAATGGCTCCATCCCTAGATTAAAAATCAATGGTGATAGGGGGGCATCCCTGTCGGGTACCATTTGTGATATGGAATGGTTGGGATAACATATTGGCTGAGAAAACCTGTGCTGACGGGTTAGTGTAGAGCGCCATGATGGCCTTGTAGATATGGTCTTTAAACCCAAATTTAAGTAACACCTTCTGTAAATATGACCAGTGGACCCTGTCGAACGCCTTCTCTGCATCTAGCGAGAGAAGCAGAGAAGGCATTCCACTGGATTCCGCATGGTGTATCAGGTCTAGGGATGAGCCGAACACCCCCGGGTTCGGTCGAACCAGAACCTTCGAACGGACCAAAGTTCGCGCGAATTTTCGAACCCTATACGTTATAATGGACGCGAACGTTCGAAATCAAAAGTGCTAATTACAACGGCCAATATGCATGTTAATGTCATAAAACAGGTTTGGGGACCCGGGTCCTGCCCCAGGGGACATATATCAATGCAAAAAGAACTTTTAAAAACTAACGTTTTTTCGGGAGCAGTCATTTTAATGATGCATAAAGTGAAAAAAAAAGTGAAATTTTCCTTTAAATATGGTACCTGGGGGGTGTCTAAAGTATGCCTGTGAAGTGGCATGTGTTTCCCGTGTTTAGAACTGTCCTTGCACAAAATGACATTTGTAAAGGAAAAAAAGAAGCCATTTAAAAACCACTTGCGGCTTTAGGTTTGATCTTAAGTAGAATCTGAACAGGTACATTATGAAGTGTAGCTCCATCCCAAAAAAATCTATTTTTAAGCTTTTTGGAGAACATAGGGAGGGGTTATCACCCCTGTAACATTTGCTGTCTTTGCACATCTGTTCAGAACATGTCACCTCACTTTCCGTCCCAATGACAAATGTTTTTGGAAAAGTGGGGTTTTAATTGAAACAAGGATTGGTGATAAAGTATCAGTAGAGAGGAGATACCTTTTTCCCAAATTAAGTCTAACAGGATAGAATTTTAAGTTAATAGATCAAGATTTGTAATTGCATGCACCTGTTGAACAGGGCAGAAAAATTGGGGGTGGTGGTGGTGGACGGTTTTGCCACAAGACTGTAAGCTCTCACAGTTACTCTTGGTGGGCGCAGGAATGGGCCCTGCTGTGAGTTATTAGATCAAGATTTGTAATTGCAAGCACCTGATGAACAGGGCAGAAAAATTGGGCCTTTGGCGGTGGTGGTGGACGGTGTTGCCACAAGACTGTAGGCCCTCATAGTTACTCTTGGTGGGCGCAGGAATGGGCCCTGCTGTAAGTTATTAGATCAAGATTTGTAATTGCAAGCACCTGATGAACAGGGCAGAAAAATTGGGCCTTTGGCGGTGGTGGTGGACGGTGTTGCCACAAGACTGCAGGCCCTCATAGTTACTCTTGGTGGGCGCAGGAATGGGCCCTGCTGTGAACTATTAGATCAAGATTTGTAATTACCCGCCCCTGTTAAACAGGGGCTGAAAAATTGTGCCTTAGGCACTGGTGCTGGTGCCACAACACTGCAACCCCTCACAGAGACTGTACTTGGAGCACAGCAGTCACACGTGTTGCGAAGCATTTTTTTAAAAAATTGTAAGTACACGCCCCTGTTAAACAGGGGCTGAAAAATTGTGCCTTAGGCACTGGTGCTGGTGCCACAACACTGCAACCCGGCCCTCACAGATACTGTACTTGGAGCACAGCAGTCACACGTGTTGCGAAGCATTTTTTTAAAAAATTGTAAGTACACGCCCCTGTTAAACAGGGGCTGAAAAATTGTGCCTTAGGCACTGGTGCTGGTGCCACAACACTGCAACCCGGCCCTCACAGAGACTGTACTTGGAGCACAGCAGTCACACGTGTTGCGAAGGATTTTTTTTTAAAAATTGTAAGTACACGCCCCTGTTAAACAGGGGCTGAAAAATTGTGCCTTAGGCACTGGTGCTGGTGCCACAACACTGCAACACGGCCCTCACAGAGACTGTACTTGGAGCACAGCAGTCACACGTGTTTGCGAAGCATTTTTTTAAAAAATTGTAAGTACACGCCCCTGTTAAACAGGGGCTGAAAAATTGTGCCTTAGGCACTGGTGCTGGTGCCACAACACTGCAACACGGCCCTCACAGAGACTGTACTTGGAGCACAGCAGTCACACGTGTTGCGAAGCATTTTTTTAAAAAATTGTAAGTACACGCCCCTGTTAAACAGGGGCTGAAAAATTGTGCCTTAGGCACTGGTGTGGTGGCATGGATCATTGAGGAGGAGGAAGAGGATAGTCAGTGAACATAAGAGGACAGTCACTCAGCATCAGCATAGGCAGTCTTGAAGGGATGTGACATTAAAAATTATTCGGTTATATCCGCCTCAGGTGCCTGGTAGCTGGTGGTGATCCAAGACTGATTCATTTTGATGAATGTCAGTCGATCAACCGAGGCGGTGGACAGGCGCACCCTATGATCAGTCACAAATCCTCCAGCAGCACTGAATGTGCGTTCGGAAAGAACGCTGGAGGCAGGACAGGCCAGTAGCTCAATTGCATACTGTGCAAGCTCTGGCCAGTGATCCATCCTCAGGACCCAGTAAGCCAGAGGATTTTCGGTGGGAAAGGTGTCCAAGTCTGACCTTGCCCCAAGGTATTCCTGCACCATGTATATCAGACGCTGGCGATGGTTGCTGGAACCGATCATACCTTGGGGCTGCGGACTAAAAAATTGTCTGAACGCATCGGTCAGACGTCCACCTTCCCCACCGCTCCTTCTGCCACTGACCGAAGCCTCAGCAACTCGTCGCCCAGGACCAGGAGTTTGTAGCCTCCCAGTTTCTGGGAACGCGTTGCACAGACCTTTCTGCAAGGCCTCCCTGAGATGTCTCATCCTCTGCTCCCTCTGCGACGGCAAGATAAGGTCCGCAACCTTACCCTTGTACCGCGGATCAAGGAGAGTGGCCAGCCAGTAATGGTCCCTCTCCTTGATCCGAAGAACACGAGGATCCTTCCGCAGGCTTTGCAGGATCAGGGAGGCCATGCAGCGTAGGTTAGCTGAGGCATTCGGTCCGGAGTCTTCTGGGTCACTGAGGATGACATGATCGCCAGCCACCTCCTCCCAGCCACGTACAAGTCCACTGGCTTGTTGGGACTGTACATCATCCCTAAAAGACTGCTGCTGCTGATGCTGAGTGCCAGGCTCCACCTCCATGCTCACACAATCCTCCTCCTCCTCCTCCTCCTCCTCATCCTCTTCCTGTGTGATGGGTGGGACAGAAGGAACACTGTCCGGATAAAGGGGGCCTTGAGAGGCAAGGAAGTCCTCCTCTTCCTGCCTCTGTTCTGCCTCAAGTGCCCTGTCCATTATCCCACGCAGCGTATGCTCCAACAGGTGGACAAGAGGGACAGTGTCACTGATGCATGCACTGTCACTGCTCACCATCCTCGTGGCCTCCTCAAATGGTGAGAGGACAGTGCATGCATCCCTGATCATGCTCCACTGACGTGGGGAAAAAAAACCAAGCTCCCCTGACCCTGTCCTGGTGCCGTAGTCGCAAAGGTACTCATTGATGGCCCTCTGCTGCGTGTGCAGTCGCTGCAGCATGGCCAACGTTGAGTTCCACCTGGTGGGCATGTCAGATATTAGGCGGTTCTTGGGCAGGTTCAGCTCCTTTTGCAGCTCAGTCAGCCGAGCACTGGCATTATAAGATCGGCGGAAATGCACACAGACTTTCCTGGCCTGCCTCAGGACATCCTGTAAGCCTGGGAACCTGCCCAAGAACCGCTGCACCACCAGGTTGAGGACGTGAGCCATGCAGGGCACATGGGTGAGCTGCCCCTGTCGCAGGGCGGAGAGGAGGTTGGTGCCATTGTCAGAAACGACCATTCCTGGCTTAAGCTGACGTGGCGTCAACCACCTCTCGGCCTGCCCCTGCAGAGCTGCCAGAACCTCTGGCCCAGTGTGGCTCCTGTCCCCCAAACACACCAGCGCAAGCACGGCATGGCATCTTTTTGCCTGCGTACTTGCGTAGCCCCTTGTACGCCTACGGAGCACCGCTGGTTCCAAGGACAGAGCACTGGAGGAAGAAGAAGAGGAGGGGGTGGAGGAGAGAGGTGTGTCACAACCAGTAGCAGTAGTCGCGTTTTGGAGGCGTGGTGGCGGAACAACCTCCAACACTACTGCACCTTGTCCTGCATCCCTCCCAGCTGCCAATAGAGTGACCCAATGGGCCGTGAAAGAAAGGTACCGTCCCTGTCCATGCCTGCTGGACCATGAGTCAGCGGTAATATGCACCTTACCGCTGACCGCCCTGTCCAGCGAGGCATGGACATTGCCCTCCACATGCCGGTAGAGAGACGGAATCGCCTTCCGCGAGAAAAAGTGGCGTTTGGGAACCTGCCACTGAGGAACCGCACATTGAACAAACTCACGGAAGGGGGCCGAGTCTACCAACTGAAAAGGCAGCAGTTGAAGTGCTAGCAATTTAGCAAGGCTAGCATTCAACCGCTGGGCATGTGGATGGCTGGGAGTGTACTTCTTTCTACGGTCCAGCAGCTGGGGCAGGGAAATTTGCCTGCTGCATTCGGACGTCGGTGTACTGCAAGTACTTGGTTGTGACACACCGAATTCTACACCTTCAGTCCTCTCAGAGCAGCTTTCAGAGAGGACTGAAGGTGTAGTGGGGATGGAGATCCCAGCTGAGGAGGAGCAAGGAGAGGTCCGCTTAGTTCTTTGGTGTGGGTCTTTTATGTGTGCCTGCCAACGAGCTGCATGGCAGGTCGCCATATGTCTGGTCATGCTTGTCGTGCCCAAGCGGCTGATGTTTTGGCCACGCGAGATACGCTTGAGACAAATATTGCAAATAGCAGTGGTGCGATCTGCTGCACTCGTCTCAAAAAAGGCCCACACCAAAGAACTTTTCTGATAACGTGCAGAGGCAGCGCCCTGCACAGGCGGAGCTCTGCGGTGTTGTACAGTTGCTGTGCTGGCCTCTACCTGGCCTCCAGGGGGCATCCTGCCTCGTTGGACATGTGACGCCGCATCCTCCTCCTCCTCGTCCTCCTCCTCATCCTCTCTCCCTTGAGGCACCCACGTGGAGTCAGTGACCTCATCATCCCCTCCCTCTTCACCACTAGAGCAAACCTGACAGTAAGCTGCAGCTGGTGGAACTGTACTGCCAGATTCCTCAAGCTGGGTTTCGTCATCCGAGCCTTCGAATCGTTGGGCATCCTCCTGGAGCATGTACCCAACACTGTGCTCAAAGAGTTCGGGGGACTCCTCAGGAGGACATGGTGGGTCTAGGGAAGGGGTGGCTGATGATGCTCTGTCAGTACCCTGAGCCTGGGTGAGAGAGGATGAGGAGGATGAGGAGGGCTTGGTCATCCATTCTACCAAGCCTTCAGCATGATGCGGCTCCACATGTCCAGCTGCCGAAAACAAAGACGCGCGTGTCCCATGGCCACGTGCTGATGACGATGCACGACCACGTCCACGTCCACGGCCACGTCCACTAGAAACAGAGCCTGCCTGCCCTGTGTTCTTGGCTCTGCACGCTCTGCCTCCCCTTGGCGGTCTTCCAGCCATTGTAGTCGGTAGTCCTGTGGGTGCTGCTGAGAAGAAAATATAGGAGCTCTGTGTGATGCCACTAACACACTAGAAGTCCTATGGGTGCTTCTGCAAAGAAAATAGAGGAGCTCTGTGTGATGCCACTAACACACTAGAAGTCCTGTGGGTGCTTCTGCAAAGAAAATAGAGGAGCTCTGTGTGATGCCACTAACACACTAGAAGTCCTGTGGGTGCTTCAGCAAAGAAAATAGAGGAGCTCTGTGTGATGCCACTAACACACTAGAAGTCCTGTGGGTGCTGCTGAGAAGAATATATAGGAGCTCTGTGTGATGCCACTAACACACTAGAAGTCCTATGGGTGCTTCTGCAAAGAAAATAGAGGAGCTCTGTGTGATGCCACTAACACACTAGAAGTCCTATGGGTGCTTCTGCAAAGAAAATAGAGGAGCTCTGTGTGATGCCACTAACACACTAGAAGTCCTGTGGGTGCTTATGCAAAGAAAATAGAGGAGCTCTGTGTGATGCCACTAACACACTAGAAGTCCTGTGGGTGCTTATGCAAAGAAAATAGAGGAGCTCTGTGTGATGCCACTAACACACTAGAAGTCCTGTGGGTGCTGCTGAGAAGAATATATAGGAGCTCTGTGTGATGCCACTAACACACTAGAAGTCCTGTGGGTGCTGCTGAGAAGAATATATAGGAGCTCTGTGTGATGCCACTAACACACTAGAAGTCCTATGGGTGCTTCTGCAAAGAAAATAGAGGAGCTCTGTGTGATGCCACTAACACACTAGAAGTCCTGTGGGTGCTTCTGCAAAAAAAATAGAGGAGCTCTGTGTGATGCCACTAACACACTAGAAGTCCTGTGGGTGCTTATGCAAAGAAAATAGAGGAGCTCTGTGTGATGCCACTAACACACTAGAAGTCCTGTGGGTGCTGCTGAGAAGAATATATAGGAGCTCTGTGTGATGCCACTAACACACTAGAAGTCCTATGGGTGCTTCTGCAAAGAAAATAGAGGAGCTCTGTGTGATGCCACTAACACACTAGAAGTCCTGTGGGTGCTTATGCAAAGAAAATAGAGGAGCTCTGTGTGATGCCACTAACACACTAGAAGTCCTGTGGGTGCTTCTGCAAAGAAAATAGAGGAGCTCTGTGTGATGGGACTAACACACTTCAAGTCCTATAGGTGCTTCTGGGAAGAAAATATAGCTCTGTGTGTGTGATGGGACTAACACACTTCAAGTCCTATAGGTGCTTCTGGGAACAAAATATAGCTCTGTGTGTGTGATGGGACTAACACACTTCAAGTCCTATAGGTGCTTCTGGGAACAAAATATAGCTCTGTGTGTGTAATGGGACTAACACACTTCAAGTCCTATAGGTGCTTCTGGGAACAAAATATAGCTCTGTGTGTGTGATGGGACTAACACACTTCAAGTCCTATAGGTTCTTCTGGGAAGAAAATATAGCTCTGTGTGTGTAATGGGACTAACACACTTCAAGTCCTATAGGTGCTTCTGGGAACAAAATATAGCTCTGTGTGTGTGATGGGACTAACACACTTCAAGTCCTATAGGTTCTTCTGGGAACAAAATATAGCTCTGTGTGTGTGATGGGACTAACACACTTCAAGTCCTATAGGTGCTTCTGGGAACAAAATATAGCTCTGTGTGTGTAATGGGACTAACACACTTCAAGTCCTATAGGTGCTTCTGGGAAGAAAATATAGCTCTGTGTGTGTAATGGGACTAACACACTTCAAGTCCTATAGGTGCTTCTGGGAACAAAATATAGCTCTGTGTGTGTAATGGGACTAACACACTTCAAGTCCTATAGGTGCTTCTGGGAAGAAAATATAGCTCTGTGTGTGTGATGGGACTAACACACTTCAAGTCCTATAGGTGCTTCTGGGAACAAAATATAGCTCTGTGTGTGTGATGGGACTAACACACTTCAAGTCCTATAGGTGCTTCTGGGAACAAAATATAGCTCTGTGTGTGTGATGGGACTAACACACTTCAAGTCCTATAGGTGCTTCTGGGAACAAAATATAGCTCTGTGTGTGTGATGGGACTAACACACTTCAAGTCCTATAGGTGCTTCTGGGAAGAAAATATAGCTCTGTGTGTGTAATGGGACTAACACACTTCAAGTCCTATAGGTGCTTCTGGGAACAAAATATAGCTCTGTGTGTGTAATGGGACTAACACACTTCAAGTCCTATAGGTGCTTCTGGGAAGAAAATATAGCTCTGTGTGTGTAATGGGAATAACACACTTCAAGTCCTATAGGTGCTTCTGGGAAGAAAATATAGCTCTGTGTGTGTAATGGGACTAACACACTTCAAGTCCTATAGGTGCTTCTGGGAACAAAATATAGCTCTGTGTGTGTGATGGGACTAACACACTTCAAGTCCTATAGGTGCTTCTGGGAAGAAAATATAGCTCTGTGTGTGTAATGGGAATAACACACTTCAAGTCCTATAGGTGCTTCTGGGAAGAAAATATAGCTCTGTGTGTGTAATGGGACTAACACACTTCAAGTCCTATAGGTGCTTCTGGGAACAAAATATAGCTCTGTGTGTGTAATGGGACTAACACACTTCAAGTCCTATAGGTGCTTCTGGGAACAAAATATAGCTCTGTGTGTGTGATGGGACTAACACACTTCAAGTCCTATAGGTGCTTCTGGGAACAAAATATAGCTCTGTGTGTGTGATGGGACTAACACACTTCAAGTCCTATAGGTGCTTCTGGGAACAAAATATAGCTCTGTGTGTGTGATGCCACTAACACACTTCAAGTCCTATAGGTGCTTCTGGGAACAAAATATAGCTCTGTGTGTGTGATGGGACTAACACACTTCAAGTCCTATAGGTGCTTCTGGGAACAAAATATAGCTCTGTGTGTGTAATGGGACTAACACACTTCAAGTCCTATAGGTGCTTCTGGGAACAAAATATAGCTCTGTGTGTGTAATGGGACTAACACACTTCAAGTCCTATAGGTGCTTCTGGGAAGAAAATATAGCTCTGTGTGTGTAATGGGACTAACACACTTCAAGTCCTATAGGTGCTTCTGGGAACAAAATATAGCTCTGTGTGTGTGATGGGACTAACACACTTCAAGTCCTATAGGTGCTTCTGGGAAGAAAATATAGCTCTGTGTGTGTAATGGGAATAACACACTTCAAGTCCTATAGGTGCTTCTGGGAAGAAAATATAGCTCTGTGTGTGTAATGGGACTAACACACTTCAAGTCCTATAGGTGCTTCTGGGAACAAAATATAGCTCTGTGTGTGTAATGGGACTAACACACTTCAAGTCCTATAGGTGCTTCTGGGAACAAAATATAGCTCTGTGTGTGTGATGGGACTAACACACTTCAAGTCCTATAGGTGCTTCTGGGAACAAAATATAGCTCTGTGTGTGTGATGGGACTAACACACTTCAAGTCCTATAGGTGCTTCTGGGAACAAAATATAGCTCTGTGTGTGTGATGCCACTAACACACTTCAAGTCCTATAGGTGCTTCTGGGAACAAAATATAGCTCTGTGTGTGTGATGGGACTAACACACTTCAAGTCCTATAGGTGCTTCTGGGAACAAAATATAGCTCTGTGTGTGTAATGGGACTAACACACTTCAAGTCCTATAGGTGCTTCTGGGAACAAAATATAGCTCTGTGTGTGTAATGGGACTAACACACTTCAAGTCCTATAGGTGCTTCTGGGAAGAAAATATAGCTCTGTGTGTGTAATGGGACTAACACACTTCAAGTCCTATAGGTGCTTCTGGGAAGAAAATATAGCTCTGTGTGTGTAATGGGACTAACACACTTCAAGTCCTATAGGTGCCTCTGGGAACAAAATGAAGGAGCTCTGCCTGCCTGCCACGAACACACTACAAGTCCTATAGGTGCTTCTGGTAACAAAATATAGGAGCTCTGCCTGCCTGCCACGAACACACTACAAGTCCTATAGGTGCTTCTGGTAACAAAAATATAGGAGCTCTGCCTGCCTGCCACGAACACACTACAAGTCCTATAGGTGCTTCTGGTAACAAAATATAGGAGCTCTGCCTGCCTGCCACGAACACACTACAAGTCCTATAGGTGCTTCTGGTAACAAAATATAGGAGCTCTGCCTGCCTGCCACGAGCACACTACAAGCCCCTCTTTCTCAATCAATCTTTGTAACTGAATCTATCTAACTCAATCTCTGTAAGTGAATCTCTCTAACTATCTAAATGCAGCAGAGTGTCACAGAATCTGCCTGCTCAATCTGCGCCGGAACAGCATGTGACCGGCGCAGACGGCGTGGCGGCGTTTTATAGGGGGGGGCGTGTACTACAGCCCCTGAGCTGTAATTGGCTACAGGCGTCCTGCCTGTAGCCAATTATGGCTCTTCGAGTTTCCGGGGCTGTGATTGGCCAAGCATGCGGGGTCACAGTGCATGCTTGGCCAATCATCAGCCAGCAATGCACTGCGTCGGCCGCGCCGGCCGCAATGCATTGCGGGGCCGCTCGCCTCAAACGAACGTGATGCGAGCGGCCAAAATAGTTCTGGGCTCGCCGAGCGAGCGAACGCCCGGTGCTCGATGCGAACGTGGGTTCGCATCGAGCACCGGGCCCATCCTTAATCAGGTCTATCATGTGTCTTGTTGTGTCTGGTGCTTGTCTCCCTTTGATGAATCCGGACTGATCTTTGTGTATCAGGTCTGGCATAATTGTCATTAAGCACCTAGCGATGGTTTTGGCATATGTCTTTAAGTCAAGATTAAGTAGGGAGATTGGTCAAAAGTTTTGGGGAAGTAGGTTCTTTACCAGGTTTCGGCAGCGTGAAAATGAGAGCAGCCAATGATTCTTTAGGGAACATTGAAGAGGAGGCAGCATTATTGAAACGTTTTGTCAAATTGGGAAGCAGGTATGTAGAAAATTGCTTAAAATATTCCCCTGTAAGGCCGTCAGGACCTTGGGCTTTGCCAAGGGGTAATGACGCAATGGTTGCTAGAATTGCTGGTGCAGAGAATGGTGCGTTTAAGGAGGTCAGTTGAGATTATGTCAGTGTAGGTAGGTTGATCTGGTTGAGAAACTCGTCAATTTCCGCAGGGGATGGTTGATGTGTTGACGTGTCTACATTTAGATTGTACAGGTCGCTATAATAGTCGCTAAATGCATTTGCTATGTCTTGGGGGTTGGATAATTTATCTTTTGAGTGTGGGTGGAGTAAATGGGGGATTTGCACCTTTAATATGTTGTGCTAATTTCTTACCGGCTTTATTGGAGGTAGAGTAGGAGGTGGCTTTGAATTTGCGTTGCATATGTTTGTATGTATGAAGAAGAAGTGATCCAAGTTCCTGTCTAAGCCTAATAGTTGGGCCAATAGAGTGGGGTTTGGGTTGGTCTTGTGGCCCATCTCAAGTTTGGTAATTTGGGAGGTGAGGGAGTCAATTTGCTGCATCCTCTTCTTTTTACAGATTGATTAGATTGAGCTTAGTTTCATAATAATACCTCTTATAACTGCTATGTGCGCATTCCACACCATGGCAGGGTCCCCCACTGAATCATTGTTTATTTCAAAGTATTATTTTAAGTGATCAGAAATTTCTTTAGAGTATGCGGGATGTTGAAGTATGTAGTTGTTAGCTCGCCAGAGGAAAGTATTCCTCTGAGGAGATGTGTCGTTAATGCATATTGATATTGGGTTGTGGTCTGACCATGTCATGGTGTGGATAGCAGATGCGCTTACATTTTGTAACAACCATTTGTCAGCAAGAAACATATTGATTCTGGAATAGGACTTGTGATGTGGGGAAAAGTAGTCCTTCTCTGATCCATGGTGACATCTCCAGACATCGTATAAATCAAACAATATCAGGAGCGGTCCCAGGGGAGAGGATCTCCTTTTTGAAGCCGAGGTGTTGTCTATATGCCCATCTGCCACTAGGTTGAAGTCACTGCATACAAGGAGGTGTCCTTGACGTATAGAAATCACCTTGGATACAGTTTTCCTGATGAAATTTGTTTGACGTGGTCCCATTAATTGTGCAGATCAGGATTAAGAAGCGGCCATTGGGATCGTAGATTTCTTGTATTGGATGGAAGTCAGTGTCTCTTTTAATTGCTATGAAGACTCCTCTCTTTTTAGAGGTATAGTTGGAGCGATAGATATGAGGGAATTTATTGCTGTAGCATATGTTTGCTGACGCTGGTTTCAGGTGCGTCTCCGGGACACAAAGAATGTCACTTCCTAGTTTCTCAGCTGTAAGCCAGAGAGAATGTCTCTTTTGCCGGGTGGTTAAGCCCCTTGGCTTTTAAAGATACAACTGTGAATGGCATAGTTGATGGTGTGACCAAAGGGTGGTTTGATAAAAACAAAAACACTTACAGTTAGCAGGTGGTAGGTGGATCGTGAAGCGATCGATCAAATTCTTAGTCTGTGATGTATCAGGCTAGCGAGCGTCTGGATGGAGGTACACTGGGGCTGTTCCTGAAATAGGAAAGTTAATGTAGAAAGCAATAGACATGTGCAATTCCTTTCGTTTTTTTTCGTTTTTTGTTTTTTTCATTCGTTCGTTTTCGTACGAATGAACGAATCGTTCGAATCGAACGAATCCGATTAACAAATAGTTTGAATCGAACGAATCCGAAAAGCAACGAAAATCCGAAAAACCAAACAAACAACGAAAATCCGAAAAACGAAAAAAGGAACAACGAAAATGAACGAAAAAATTCGTACATTCGTAACTTTTTTTTGTTGTTGAATTGGTAATTTTCGATGTCACTTACAATGGTGCTGCTTAACGTGCTTCGAATGGATTGAACAAAAAAATTCGTACATTCGTAACTTTTTTTTTTCAATTCGTAACTTTTTTTTTCCGATTTGTAAATTATTAAAATATAATAATAGCATACACATTACATACAATTATGAATTATGCTCCGATTACGAATCTACGAATGTTACGAATGTTACGAATGTACGAATAACTACGAATGCGTCCGAATTTTGAATAAACGAATGAACGAAAATACGAATCAACGAAAAATAACTCTTACAAATGTACGAATCGTTACGAATACGAACAACAACGACTTACGAATGTACGAATCGTTACGAATCAACGGAAACTAAAAAAACGAAACTAAAAAAAACAAATTTTTTTCGGAAATTTTTTTTGTTGTGCACATGTCTAGAAAGCAACAAGTCATAAACTGAGTATCTACACTAGTAGAAGGTATGCAGCAGCTTGTGTAACACACAGGGAAAAGCCTAAATCAGCTCTGCCGCTGTATAGGGAAACAGTTAATAACCAGTAGAACGGAAGACAGAACATATTTCCATGAGGGAGTAATTAATAAGTGGGTTATGGACCCTTTAAGATCCGGAGACTTGCTGTGACTGGTGGCCCTGGGTCCTTGATTGCAATGGTATTGCGGAGGGTTCCACTGTGGTAGAGGTGGAATAGCATCCTTAGCGAGTTCCAGAATGATCCCCCAGTCATGCAGGAGAGCAATACCCTTCAGGAGATTACCGATGATATGTGTTGCTCCATTCTTGGTGACCAGCAATGCCGATGGATACCACCATTTGAACAGTATTTTATGATTGTAAAGGCCTTTAGTGATTGGGTTTAGGTCTCTCCTAAGTCGTAGTGTGTATTTGGAGAGGTCAGGAAATATTTGGGCCCTTGATTCTGGCTTTAGACATCATTTTTTCTTTAATGTGAAAAAAATTGATCCTCATGAGCACATCTCTGAGTACCGAAGCAGCCAGGTGTGATGGTTTTGCAATTATGTGGATCCTGTATAGGGATGAGCCGAACACCCCCGGGTTCGCACCAGAACCTGCGAACGGACCGAAAGTTTGCGAGAATATTCAAACCCTATTCTTTACAATGGACGCGAACGTTCAAAATCAAAAGTGCTAATTATAACGGCCAATATGCATGTTAATGTCATAAAACAGGTTTGGGGAACCGGGTCCTGCCCCAGGGAACATGTATCAATGCAAAAAGAAGTTTTAAAAATGGAAGTTTTTTCGGAAGCAGTCATTTTAATGATGCATAAAGTGAAAAAAAAAAAGTGAAATATTCCTTTAAATATGGTACCTGGGGGGTGTCTAAAGTATGCCTGTGAAGTGGCATGTGTTTCCAGTGTTTAGAACAGTTCCTGCAAAAAATGACATTTGTAAAGGAAAAAAATAAGCCATTTAAAACCCCTTAGGGTCTTGTATGGATATTAAGGGGAACCCCACACCCAAAATAAAACCCTATACCTACAACCCTATATACTCTTAACAGCAGTATACAGGCGGTGCAAACAAGACAGGGACTGTAGGTTTGTTCTTAAGTAGAATCTGAACAGGTACATTTTTAAGTGTAGCTCCATCTAGACATGTGCACAACAAAAAAATTTGTTTATTTTCGTTTCGTTTTTTTCGTTTCCGTTAATTCGTAACGATTCGTAAATTCGTAAGTCGTCGGTGTTCGTATTCGTAACGATTAGTATTTTCGTAAAAGTTATTTTTTCGTTGATTCATATTTCCATTAGTTTAATTTTCGTTTATTCGTTTATTCGAAATTCGGACGCATTCGTACTTATTCGTAGTTTCATAATCGGAGCATAATTCATAATGTTATGTAATGTGTATGCTATTATTACATTTTAAGAGACACGAAAAATTACGAATCGAAAAAAAAAAGTTACGAATGTACGAATTTTTTCGTTCAATCCATCCGAAGCACGTTAAGCAACGCCATTGTAAGAGACACGGAAAATTACGAATCGAGAAAAAAAAAGTTACGAATGTACGAATTTTTTCGTTCATTTTCATTTTCGTTGTTCCTGTTTTTGTTTTTCGGATTTTCTTCATTCGTACATTCGTTGTTTCTAATTAGTTTTTTTCGGATTTTCGTTATTTTCGGATTCGAACGATTCGTTATTCGTTAAAATTTTTAGCGAATCGTTCGTTCATTCGTACGAAAACGAATGAACGAAAAAAACGAAAAAAAAACGAAAAACTAAAAAAAAACGAAACAAATTGCACATGTCTAGCTCCATCCAAAAAAATCTATTTTTAAGCTTTTTGGAGAACATAGGGAGGGGATATCACCCCTGTAACATTTGTTTTGCTGTCTGTGCACCTGTTCAGAACATTTCACCTCACTTTCCGTCCCAATGACAAATATTTTTGGAAAAGTGTTTTTTTTATTGAAACAAGGATTGGTGATAAAGCATCAGTAGAGAGGAGATACCTTTTTCCCCAAATTAAATGTAACAGGATAGAATTTCCCTTCCTAGGGGTAGATTTCCTCTCACTTCCTGTTTTCTCCTTCCGTTTGCAAGTAGGAGTCGTTTTTGTAAGTTGGATGTTTGAAAGTAGGGGCCTGCCGTATATACTCTGCAGAAATTTTCCTCGTTAGATGTTGGTGTTGCCACAACACTGTAAGCCCTCACAGTTACTCTTGGTGGGCACAGGAAATGGCCCTGCTGTGAATTATTAGATCAAGATTTGTAATTGCATGCACCTGTTGAACAGGGCAGAAAAATTGGGCCTTTGGTGGTGGTGGTGGACGGTGTTGCCACAACACTGTAAGCCCTTACAGTTACTCTTGGTGGGCGCAGGAATGGGCCCTGCTGTGAATTATTAGATCAAGATTTGTAATTACACGCCCCTGTTAAACAGGGGCTGAAAAATTGTGCCTTAGGCACTGGTGCTGGTGCCACAACCCCTCACAGATACTGTACTTGGAGCACAGCAGTCAGACCTGTTGCGAAGCATTGCTTAAAAAATTGTAATTACACGCCCCTGTTAAACAGGGGCTGAAAAATCGGGCCTTAGGCACTGGTGCTGGTGCTGGTGCCACAACACTGCAACCCCTCACAGATACTGTACTCTGAGCACAGCAATGAGACCTGTTGGAAAGCATTGCCTAAAAATTGCAATTACACGCCCCTGTTAAACAGGGGCTGAAAATTTGGACCTTAGCCACTGGTGGTGGCACCCAGAAACAAAAATGTTCTTCCAAGATATCATCAGGATCATTGAGGAGGAAGAGGATAGTCAGTCAACATAACAGGATAGTCACTCAGCATCAGCATAGGCAGTCTTGAAGGGATGTGACATTATAAATTATTCAGTTATATCCGCTTCAGGTGCCTGGTAGCTGGTGGTGATCCAAGACTGATTCATCTTTATGAAGGTCAGTCGATCAACCGAGTCGGTGGAAAGGCGCACCCTGTGATCATGACAAAGCCTCCAGCAGCACTGAATGTGCGTTCGGAAAGAACGCTGGATGCAGGACAGGCCAGTAGCTCAATTGCATACTGTGCAAGCTCTGGCCAGTGATCCATCCTCAATACCCAGTAAGCCAGAGGATTTTAAGTGGGAAAGGTGTCCAAGTCTGACCTTGCCCCTAGGTATTCCTGCACCATGTATATCAGACGCTGGCGATGGTTGCTGTAACCGATCATACCTTGGGGCTGCAGACTAAAAAATTGTCTGAACGCATCGGTCAGACGTCCACCTTCCCCACCACTCTTTCTGCTACTGACCGAAGCCTCAGCAACTCGTCGTCCAGGACCAGGAGTTTGTAACCTCCCAGTCTCTGGGAACGCGTTGCACAGACCTTTCTGCAAGGCCTCCCTGAGATGTCTCATCCTCTGCTCCCTCTGCGATGGCAAGATAAGGTCCGCAACCTTACCCTTGTACCGTGGATCAAGGAGAGTGGCCAGCCAGTAATGGTCCCTCTCCTTGATCCGAAGAATACGAGGATCCTTCCACAGGCTTTGCAGGATCAGGGAGGCCATGCAACGTAGGTTAGCTGAGGCATTCGGTCCGGAGTCTTCTTGGTCACTGAGGATGACATGATCCGCAGCCACCTCCTCCCAGCCACGTACAAGTCCACTGGTTTCTTGGGACTGTAAATCATCCCTAAAAGACTGCTGCTGCTGATGCTGAGTGCCAGGCTCCACCTCCATGCTGACACAATCCTCCTCCTCCTCCTCCTCATCCTCTTCCTGTGTGATGGGTGGGAGAGAAGGAACACTGTCTGGATAAAGGGGGCCTTGAGAGGCAAGGAAGTCGTCCTCTTCCTGCCTCTGTTCTGCCTCAAGTGCCCTGTCCATTATCCCACGCAGCGTATGCAGGTGGACAAGAGGTACAGTGTCACTGATGCATGCACTGCCACTGCTCACCATCCTCGTGGCCTCCTCAAAATGGTGACAGGACAGTGCATGCATCCCTGATCATGCTCCACTGGCGTGGGAGAAAAATCCAAGCTCCCCTGACCCTGTCCTGGTGCCGTAGTTGCACAGGTACTCATTGATGGCCCTCTGCTGCGTGTGCAGTCACTGCAGCATGGCCAACATTGAGTTCCACCTGGTGGGCATGTCACATATAAGGAGGTTCTTGGGCAGGTTCAACTCCTTTTGCAGCTCAGCCAGCCGAGCACTGGCATTATATGATCGGCGGAAATGCACACAGACTTTCCTGGCCTGCCTCAGGACATCCTGTAAGCCTGGGAACCTGCCCAAGAACCGCTGCACCACCAGGTTAAGGACGTGAGCCATACAGGGCACATGGGTCAGCTGTCCCTGTCGCAGGGCGGAGAGGAGGTTGGTGCCATTGTCGCAAACCACCATTCCTGGCTTAAGCTGGCGTGGCATCAACCACCATATTACCGCTGACCATGAGTCAGCGGTAATATGCACCTTACCGCTGACCGCCCTGTCCAGCGAGGCATGGACATTGCCTTCCACATGCCGGTAGAGAGCCAGAATCGCCTTCCGTGAGAAAAAGTGGCGTTTGGGAACCTGCCACTGAGGAACCGCACATTGAACAAACTCACGGAAGGGGGCCGAGTCTACCAACTGAAAAGGCAGCAGTTGAAGTGCTAGCAATTTAGCCAAGCTAGCATTCAACTGCTGGGCATGTGGATGGCTGGGAGTAAACTTCTTTTGACGGTCCAGCAGCTGGGGCAGGGAAATTTGCCTGGTAGAATCGGACGTCAGTGTACTGCTAACAGAGTGCCCGCAAGTACTTGGCTGTGACACACCTAATTCTATACCTTCATTCCTCTCAGTGCAGCTTTCAGAGAGGACTGAAGGTATAGTGGGGTTGGAGATCCCAGCTTATGAGGAGCAAGGAGAGGTCCGCTTTGTTCTTTGGTGTGGGTCTTTAATGTGCGCTTGCCAACGAGCTGCATGGCAGGTCGACATATGTCTGGTCATGCTTGTGGTGCCCAAGCGGCTGATGTTTTGGCCACGCGAGATACGCTTGAGACATATGTTGCAAATAGCAGTGGTGCGATCTGATGCACTCGTCTCAAAAAAGGCCCACACCAAAGAACTTTTGGAATAACGTGCAGAGGCAGCGCCCTGCACAGGCGGAGCTCTGCGGTGTGATTCAGTTGGTGTGCTGGCCTAAAGCTGGCCCCCGGAGGGCATCCTGCCTCGTTGGACATGTGCTGCCTCCTCCTCCTCCTCCTCCTCTCTCCCTTCAGGCACCCACGTGGAGTCAGTGACCTCATCATCCCCTCCCTCTTCACCACTGGAACAAACCTGGCAGTAAGCTGCAGCTGGTGGAACATGACTGCCAGATTGCTGTCCTTGAGCATCCCCTCTCTCTGCACTCACGCTACTGCCTTCCTCTAGCTGGGTATCATCATCCGAGCCTTCAAAACGCTGGGCATCCTCCTGGAGCATGTACCCAACACTGTGCTCAAACAGTTCGGGGGACTCCTCAGAAGGACATGGTGGGTCTATGGAAGGGGTGCCAGATGATGCCATTGAGTACGCGTTGGCAGCTGCTTTGCCAGTACCCTAAGCCTGGGTGAGAGAGGATGAGGAGGATGAGGAGGGCTTGGTCATCCACTCTACCAAGCCTTCGGCATGATGCGGCTCAACATGTCCAGCTGCCGAAAACAAGGACAAGCGTGTCCCATGGCCACGTGCTGATGACGATGCACCACGTCCACGACCAGCACTGTTGTCTCTAGACACAGCGCCTGCTTGCCCTGTGTTCTTGCCTCGGGACTGTCTGCCTCTCCTTGGTTTACCAGGCTGGGAGGATGCTGGGACTGTGACATCACAGGGGGCGGGGGTCACCATGTGACATGAGCATGTGACCCTGTCCTCTTGTCCCTATATAAGTCCCAGCACAGCGCGGCTCTGGCATTCCGGCCAGAGACAGCGACGGGTCAACATCAGAAGAAGAAGGCGACGCTGGCGGCCTGTAGCCAATTATGGCTCCCCTCGCTGCTGTGATTGGCCAAGCATGCGGGGTCACAGTGCATGCTTAGCCAATCATCAGCCAGCAATGCACTGTGACTGGCGCAGTGCATTGCGGGCCGCTCGCATCACACGAACGTGATGCGAACGGCCCAAATAGTTCTGGGCTCGCCGAGTGGGTTCGAATCGAACAACGGGCCCATCCCTAATCCTGTAGATAACAATGTCACTAGGTGCTGCGTCTGGTAAAATGGTGCAAATTAGGTCCTTGGCGTATTTGAGTAGGTCTGGCGGGGGAATGGCTTTGGGGACCCCCCTCAGTTTAATGTTATTGCGCCTAGAACGGTCTTCTAAATCGGCCAGCTTGGCCAGGACCCATTCCTGTTCCTCTTCCACCTCATCATAGGAGTCTATGAGATCGTTCACAGTGGATGAACACTCTGACATGCCCCTCTCAATAATGGATACCCTGCTGTCTAAGGAGCTCACATCAGCATTAAGCTTATTAAACAGGGTTGATAAGTCTGTCATCAGGGAAGACTGTAGTGACATTAGCATGTCCTTCAGTGTGGTATCCATAATTGGCTGCCCTCATGTGGGGAAGGATGCCATAGAGGAGTGTAAGGCCTGATTTGATTGTAGGGGGATGAAGGCCTAGGCCTCAAGTACTGGCTGGGACGGCCGTGATGACGGCGCATCCATCCGCATTCATGCTTTGGCGGGGCTGTTCATAACGGGGTCTACACTGGGGTCTAGTGTAGGGGACCTGGGTATTTCTCCAGCGATCATTTCTCCCTGATTATCATCAGGGAGATCTGTGTATGCCTCCCGCAGCGCAGCTAGGCCGCCGCCGCCATCTTGAATATAACTGACCTGCTTCTCAGGAGGAAACAACAGCGTGTGAGATTTTTGGGCTTGTGGTCACCCATCCGCTTGCGGGACATTGTTGGGCCAGGTGTCCGGAGGCTACTGTGCGAGTTTGGGGAGAAAATAGTGTCTCAGATGGGCCCTGGTCACTCCGGTATTCTCCCTCACTGTGGAGCTCTGATCTTAAAGAGGGAGTTCGGCGAAAATGATTTTTTTAAAAGTCAGCAGCTACAAATACTGCAGCTGCTGACTTTTAATAAATGGGCACTTACCTTTGCTGGAGTCCAGCGATGTCGGCAGCCGAGGCCGAGCAGTCGCTCGGCTCTCGGCTGCTGCCGGTGCCATTCTCGGTGAGGGAATCAGGAAGTGAAGCATTGCGGCTTCACTTCCCGGTACCCTACTGCGCATGCGCGAGCGGGTAGTCACACAGAGGCATAGCCAGATGAGGAAGTAAATGACAAATATGAGAAATAGGAACATCACAATGTAAGCGCCTAGTTTCTGTAACCATGTTGCTATGCCAAATAAAAAGTCACCAAAACCTGCTAAACGCTTAAAGGGGTTCCATCCATCTTTAGCAATACCTCTGGCCTTATTCTGTAGTTCTCTTAACTTAGCAAGATGCCCTTTAATAATGTCCTCATTATCAGAAATATATATATACACAACAGTCAGTGTGAAATACCTTACACATCCCACCTTGAGCTGCAGTGAGATAATTTAGCGTTAATCTGTGCTCTAATACTACTTTTTTAAGCTGAGCAATTACTTAATAAACCTATATCAGTGGTAGTAAGGTTAATGGTTTCATCTACAAGTATTTATTCTTTTCATTGATTCAATTCCCCATCCTGTCCAGGAAGGGAACCATGATGACCATGCCATGTCACCTTCAGTGAACAGCCCTCTTTTGAACACTAAAGGGTATTTTGGATTTTGATCTGGTCACAGCCAAAGCAGGTGCTAACTTCCCAATATAACATGTACCTGTAACATTAGTAGGAAGCCAGGCGTAAGCTTTATTTCCACATATATAATATAACCCTCTACGTATGGATGGTACACCTGCTCCTAAAAAACTGGAAGCAATAACATGGAATCTCAGGTAACCAATATTTTTTTACATATTGGGAACCGTGAGCAATTTGTACTATAAAGGGTTCTATTTATTTCTGTATCTGGGATATAATAATATTGACCATAGTTTCCTCCAAAAACTGTAATTTTTGCTCTGGTGCAATCTGAATTGCTCAACAGTGTACATTTAGTGTTAACAGGGCATGTAATGTTTAACCACTTCCCTACCCGCGTATAGTCATATGACGCCCACAAGGTGGATCTCCCATCCTGGGTGGGCGTCATATGACATCCTCCCATTCCGGGCCGCCTGGGGGGCACGCGCACCCGCGGCGTCGCTCGGGACCCGGTGCGAGTGCCCGGCGGCCGCGATGTCCGCCGGGCACCCGCGATTGCCCGTTAAAACAACGGGACCGCGCGAGAGGAGACCGATCATGTGATCCCAGTATGGAGAAACACATGATCGGTCTCCTCCCCTTGAGTCCCCTCCCCCCACAGTTAGAATCATTCCTATAGGGAACACATTAACCCCTGCAGCGCCCCCTAGTGTTAACCCCTTCCCTGCCAGTCACATTTACACAATAATCAATGCAATTTTATAGCAACGATCGCTGTGTAAATGTGAATGGTTCCAAAAATGTGTCAAAAGTGTCCGAAGTGTCCGCCGCAATGTCGCAGTCACGAAAAAAAAAAAAAAAAAGAAAAAAAAAAAAAAAAAATAAAATAAAATAAAAAAAAAAAAAAAAAAAATAAAAAAAAAAATCGCAGATCGCCGCCATTACTATTAAAAAAAAAAAAAAAGGCAATAAATCTATCCCCTATTTTGTAGACGCTATAACTTTTGCGCAAACCGATCAATATACGCTTATTGCGATTTTTTTTTTAACAAGAATATGTAGAAGAATACGTATCGGCCTAAACTGAGTAAAAAAATAGTTTTTTTTTAAAAAAAAATTGGATATTTATTATAGCAAAAAGTAAAAAAATATTGTGTTTTTTTTTCAAAATTGTCGCTCTTCTTTTGTTTATAACGCAAAAAATAAAAACCGCAGGGGCAATCAAATACCACCAAAAGAAAGCTCTATTTGTGGGATTTTGTTTGGGTGTAACGTCGCACGACCGTGCAATTGTTAGTTAAAGCGACGCAGTGCCGAATCGCAAAAAGTGCTCTGGTAAGGAAGGGTGTAAAATGGCCCGGTGCTGAAGTGGTTAAACAAATCTGTGGAGAGTCTGTTTTGAAACCATCAAAGTTACTGATCTGTGCTTATTAGCTGTTGAGACTATGTACGAACCATTTATTCTGATCCTGTTTAGATCAGTGAATTTGAGAGGCCTTGCTATCATAATATTGTATTGTATTGTTCCTGTTTGGAGCTGTAAATGAGAACACACCCAGCAGTTACTAGCGTTGCTATGGGTTGCATACAATTTTAACATTTGGATGAAAGGGTTATTTTTTATGTCTCAGTTCTCACAAACAACAAAAAGAAAAGAAACATCATCATAATTTTTTCAAAGGATATCATCACTTCAGGATTTGCAGTGACTGGCATGAATCCAGATGGGCTTTCCTTACAACTTGACAGCGGAACTATTTTATTCAATGTTATTTGCAAAATCTGAACATATTCTAACACTAGAGTGAGAAGCCTGCAACTGTTGGGGAAAATATAGCCCTGTTTTGGGTTGCCTCCAAATAAAATCTCATAGGGGGATAGCCCAGGTGGTTGTTTAGGGGTAGTTCGTACAGAATATAGGGCTAATTGCAAAACTTCCACTCATCCTTTTCCCATATCTGCTTTCATTTTTGCACATCTGTTTTTCAAAATTCCATTAAGTCTCTCAACTTTACAACTACTTTATGGATGAGAAGGTGTATGGAATGCTTGCTGTATGAGAAGGGCTTCTTTTACCTCTTTCATTACTTCCCCAGTAAAATTCTTCTGTCTCTCTCAATAGTTTCAGGAACTCCATATCTACAAACTATTTCATTCAAAATTTTCTTTGCTGTTTTTGCATTTGCTTTAGCTACTGGCCAGCACTCGGGCCAACTTGAGAACATGTCAACACACACTAAAGCGTACTCATAGGTGCCTATTCTGGGCATCTGAATATAGTCTATTTGAATTCTTTTGAAAGGGAAATCTGGCTTAGGAAAATGCTTTTGGGGAACATGGACAGGCCTCCCTGCATTGTACAGAGCACAAGTGAGACATGGAGCACAAAACCTGGCTGCAAATGCACTAAATCCAGGTGCTATCCAATAGCAGTCAGTAAGTGCCACCATCGCGCCCTTAGCAAGATGACTGACGCCATGTGCCAGTTGTGCTAAAACTGGGTACAGACTCCTGGGTAGACACCACCTGTTGTCAGCGCTCCACAGGCCCTGCTGATTTTGGGTAGCATTACATTTGATCCACTTATCCTTCTCTTCATCAGGGGCCTGGTTCTGCAACTGAATTAGAGTTTCTACATCCCACTGCTCTTGATGAGGGGAATCTATCCCTGCTACCTGGGCGACCCCTACGGTGGGTGTGACTCCAAATGCCATAAGGGCAGCACCCTTTGCCGGTTGGTCTGCTAAAGCATTTCCTCTGGCTGTCATGTCATTTCCCCTTGCATGCCCTTTTAGCTTCAAGATGGCAACTTCTGCTGGTTTCTGAAAGGCCTCAAATAGCCGTATGAGTTTTGCATGTCTCACTGGCTTCCCTGCACTAGTCAGAAAGTTCAGTGCTTTCCAGATAGGCCCAAAATTGTGAGCTATTCCAAACGCATATCTGCTGTCGGTGTAAATGTTTCCCCTTTGATTCTCTAGGAGATGACATGCTTTGACTAGTACTACAGCACACAACTCTGCTTCCTGTGCGGACATCTGGGGTATCAATGCTTCCTGATGTAAAATGGTGTCTGTAGTGGTTACAGCAAACCCTGTGTGTGGCTGACCATCATCAGTGTAAAATCTGGAACCATCTATGAATAAGTGTGTGTCACAATCTGATAAAGGCTCATCTTTTTCTGGTGTGACAGAGGCCCTGTCTACCTCTTTAGAACCATACAATCATGAGAAAAACTCTCAGGTTCTACATCAGTACCATTTGTTGCATCTTCCTCATCAATTATAAGAAGAAGAGTAGCTGGATTTAAAGTAACACATCATTTGATTGTTAAATTCGATGGAGCAAAAAGAGCAGACTGGGGGAGCCTTTGATGACAGGGTCTAATGAGGCTGATACATACATCACAGGCCTCTGTTTGTCTCCATGTAGC
This sequence comes from Lithobates sylvaticus, assembly GCA_028564925.1. NCBI lineage: Eukaryota > Metazoa > Chordata > Amphibia > Anura > Ranidae > Lithobates > Lithobates sylvaticus. Next base: position 303,872,279 of record CM053030.1, on the reverse strand, counting down.
TGGGTGAGTACACTTGCAGCAAATCCATTGACTCCATGACAGAGCAATGAGAAAGTCTTATGCCCCATACACACGCTCGGATTATCCGCGGACCAGGTCCGTCGGATCATGTCCGTCGTACTTTGTCCGATGTTGGTGTTGCGTACACACGGTCGGACAAAGTTGTCGGAAAATCCGATCATTCTGAACGTGGTGACGTTTGTTGCCTACGACGGGACTACGTAGAGGCTAGTAGCCAATAGCTTTGGTCTTGTAATGTGATCTGAGCTTTGTCCGTCGGAATTCGATACACACGATCGGATTTGGTGTGATCGGACTTTGTTGTCGAAAAATCTATCCAGCAGGAGATAGGACTTTGTCCGTCGGACAATCCGACGTACACTGTCCGATGGTGCCTACACACGGTCGGATTTTCCGACAACATTGTCCGATAGGACAGAATCCATGGGAAAATCCGACCGTGTGTATGGGGCTTTAGTATAGTCAGGAAGTCCAATGGCGGGAGCTTCAGACAAAATTTTAATAAGCTCCTTCATCTTCAATTCATTGTCCCATGTGAGGTTGAAATGGATTCTAGTGGTAGCCTCATATAGAGGAACCATAAGTTCTGATGCATTTGGAATCCAGTCCCTACAATATCCCATTAACCCCAGGAAGGCATGTAGTTGCCATACATTTCTTGGCTTTTCAAAGTTTTGTAGAGTTTGTAACTCAATCTGGGGTTAGGTGACGGATTCCATGTGAAATGCAGTGACCCAGGAAGAGCACTTTCTCTTGTAGCTGATCTTTGCTAACTTTGTTGTTACTGTTATAGAGAAACATGAGAAGGCTTACTGTTTCTCTGCTACAAATGTCCTTTGTATCAGAACAAATAAGCAAACTGTCTATGTTCTCAAGCAAAACTGTGTTTGGGTGTGAGGGGGGACCATTGGTCCAATACTTGCTTTAACGCAGTTTTATATTCAGAGGGGCTACTCACAAAGCCTTGGGGCAATCTTGTCCATGCTAACTTTTGGGCATCATGGGTAAATGAAAAAAGGTGCCAGCAATCTGGGTGCAGGGGCACCAAAAAGAAAGCATTTGCAAGATCAATCACTGTAAAGCAGGTGCTGGAGGCAGGTATTCCACTTAGTAAAGTGTGGGGTTTGGGCGCGATCGGGGTATCTGCCTCAATTATATTGTTAATGGCTCTCAAATCATACACCATGCGGTATGTCACCTGCCCACCTTTCTTGTCTGGCTTCTTTGCAAATAGGAACAGGGGTGTATCGACTTGGGACTTAATTGGTACAACAACCCGTGCTGCTTTCAGTTGAGTGATTTGATCCTTTATCCCCTCAGTCTGAGCAATACTCAGTAGGTACCGTTTAATCTGTGGGAGATGGGCTCCTGGTTTAATTTTTATCATGACTGGGGTGCAATCCAGCAGACCTACATAAGATTTGCTGGTGGCCCATAATTTAGCGGGAATCACTTTCATTTCTGGTGGAAATGGCGGAGTGGAGTCTTGGATTAAAAATACTCCACAGGCAGAATTTAAAACTTCTCCTGACAGACTACTGACCACTTGGACACCTGTAGGAGTGTAGTCTGTTTGCTAAAATTTGGTTCAAAATGTCAGGTCCCAAAGGATTGGTAGGAACTGTGTCTGAAACTAACACTTTAGTGACAATTTCTGTTTGCTGTCCTAGCCTGAGTTTAAGTGGCTTGGTCTCAACAAAATCAGTAGAGGTCCCAGTTAGGCCAACACCAGAGATAACATTTGTAGATAATAATCCTGGAGGTAAGTCCTCTATATTAAAAACACTTTGGATTGCACCAGTATCAATTAAACAGGTTAATTCTGTTTCTCCTCCAGGATAGGGGAGTTCTTGTAAGACAACTCTGGCCTCGGGACCATTGTCTCCCCTATTTAACATGATTGATACTGGCATGCGATTTTCCTATGCCTGATCGACTGCTTTTGTACTCGGATCAGCATGAGGTGCCTCTAAACTCTTTCCAAGTCTACGTCAGGAAGATGGCAGAATTTAGCTATGTGTCCTTCCCCATCACAATTGTAGCATATAAATGGACCCAGATTGCCATGATTTCTGAAATTGCCTTTGCCTCTTCCTCTCTGCTTCCCCATGTACATAACCTTGGGTTTGCTGTCTTTTTGGTTAATCCTGTTTTCTATGGATAACAGGATAGGCAGGACATTTCGAAAAGACATATTGCCTGCCTCAGGCCATGCTGTGAACAACTTTTCTTTCAACTGGGGTATTAAACCATCAAGAAACGTTTGTTTCACCAGTTGTGTAGATGGACTTGCAGTTTCTCCCGCCTTCTCTTCCTCTATTTTAATGCCTGCTTCCTCAGCCATATCACTCAATCCACCCCAATAAGCCCCAGCTGCTTCCTCTTTCCCTTGCTTAGCATTCGTAAATTCAGCATGTCTGGTTTGTCCATATATTTTAAGCCTCATATGCTTCCTGTGCAGCGCTAAGTTTGTTTGCAAACCCAATTGGATTCTTTCTAGGATCTCCCAATCCCTCTAATATGGCTGTCATATCTTGGGGACTAAAAGGTACATGCCATTTAATTTGAGACTTACTGTCAACAGCATTACCTTCAAAAACGAATTGGGTTCTGACAGGATAAACTGCAACAGATTGCTCTGTGCCAGGGGCAGAAGGGGTGGCATCTCCCTTCCTTCTCTCTTCATCTTGCTGCCACAATTTGGAAATTATGGTTTGCTCCGGAAGTTCAGACTCTCTCTCTCTTTCTCTGGCCAAAACCTCAAGTTCAGAGAGATCTAGTTTTGCATATGTGCCTTTTGATTTATGCCAATCATCTGTTTCTAGGATACAAGCCAAATCCCTCTTTGTAGGTTGATATGGAGCTGTTAAACCTCTGCTCTATACTATATTGCCCAGCTCACCTTTTGTGTGTTCCATGTAATCTAATTCTTTTGCTTTTGTGCGTGGACCCCTTAAAGCCAAACTGGCAGCCACATAAGGTGGGAGGCCTTCCTCCACATAGTCTTCTGACCAAACATAGTCAATTTGGGCAGTACTTTTATTAAACTTCTCCGTCAAGCCAGTTTGATTTGCTACTTTAGCTTTTGTCTCCCATGTGCAAGCTTTTCTCCACGTTCCTTCACTGCACAGTAGTGGGCCAGAATCAGGCAGAAAAGTTTGCCATACTTGTAAATCAAAATTCCCTTCAGATTTTAAAGGTTTAGCTGTTCCCTTTGTCCATTCTACCCATTTATCTAGGGGCTCAGTATAGGCGGAACCGTACCTTCGGTTCATATATTCTCTAGCACTCATCTTGCGCTGGGCATTTTCTGAAGGCCTCTCTCCCTTCATTCCCTTAATTAATCTAATGCCCATAATGACTGGCCAGTCTTCTCTACTTGTGCCTATACCCTCTTGCCTCTAAAACAAATAGTACAGCAAATCTGCAGATTTACAAGAATAGTCTCCACCTATCTACGTGGATAGAAGGGGTTTATGACAATAGACAAAACACTCATTAAGAGACCCTCCTTGTCTCTTGTCTTCTCTGTGAGTTTTATCTGACCCTACCATGCGCCTCTGACCCAGGTCGCCCACAAGGAGTCGATGCAGGTAACTGCAGAGGATTCTCCCTATCCACACACAGTCCAACCCGTGAAGGGGGACACAAACACATTCACACACACACACACGTTACCCAACCAGAAAGGTCCGAGAGTGGTCTGGTTTCCTTGAGAATCAACAGATAGGATACATAGGAAAGGCAGAAATATAGCAAGCTTAAGGACAGCTTACTTAGCCGGCATTTAGAAGTCTGCGTTCCCGATGATCTTGATCGAATCGCAGTTCCTTCTGGAAACTCTGCCAAGCTCCTGATATCTGACTCACCAAAACTGTTAGGACTAATTTCTGATTGGGACTCTAAAACAAAAGTTAATACTGCAGCTGCAGGAACAGATTCACAGGACTGAATCACTGTTTAACCGCTTCCCGACCGCCTCATGTAGATATACGTCTACAGAATGGCACGGGTAGGCAAAACCACGTACCTGTATGTCCCCTTTAAGTTGCCTGCCCGTGGGTCATGCTCGCGACCCGGTCGGGAGCTCCGTGACCCCGGCCGCGGGACCAGCGGACCCGATCGCCGCTGGTGTCCCGCGATCAGCTTACGGAGCTGAAGAACGGGAGAGGTTTGTGTAAACAAACCTCTCCCCGCGCTTCCTACTCTGCCTGTCATTGATTGGCTGTTCCCGGTCATCGGGAAAGCCGATCAATGACGTCAGACGTCAGCCCCGCCCCTAATGTAAAAAAACACACACGTCAGAGCCCATAACCCCTCCCCTCCCCCTAGTGGTTAACTCTTTCACTACAACTGTCATTTATACAGGAATCAATGCATTTAAATAGCATTGATTTCTGTATAAATGACAATGGTCCCAAAAATGTGTCAAAAATGTCCGATGTGTCCGCCATAACGTCGCAGTCACAATAAAAATCGCTGATCGCCACCATTACTAGTAAAAAAAAAAAAATATTAATAAAAATGCTATAAAACTATCCCCTATTTTGTAAACGCTATAACTTTTGCGCAAACCAATCAATAATCGCTAATTGCGATTTTTTTTTTACCAAAAATATGTAGAAGAATACGTATTGGCCTAAACTGAGGAAAGAAATGTTTTATATATTTTTTGGGGATATTATAGCAAAAAATATTGCATTTTTTTCAAAAAATTGTCGCTCTATTTTTGTTTATAGCGCAAAAAATAAAAACTGCAGGGGTGATCAAATACCACCAAAAGAAAGCTCTATTTGTGGGAAAAAAAGGACGCCAATTTTGTTTTGGAGCCATGTCGCACGACCGCGCAATTGTCAGTTAAAGCGACGCAGTGCCGAATCGCAAAAAGGGGCCTGGTCCTTTGGCTGCCAATTGGTCCGGGGCTGAAGTGGTTAAAATGTCCGTTCTGTGTCAAAATTTATTATTACATGTTATTTTATACATAGATAAGAAAAGGGTGGTGTGAGATGTTATTAAAAACTAACAAATAGAAATATATTATTAAAAGCTAACAAATAGAACAATTGTAAAAGTAAAACATTGATAGGGGAGGGGGGAAGTAGAGAGTTTCTAGAGGAGATGAGGTGATTTCAACAGTGAGAACAAAATGGAGTCTCTTGTGCTTAAATGAACAGTACAGTGAATGTCCATGTCAGTTACAAACTAGAGTTCCGAGAATTCCCCTCTCCTCGTTTCCTCAGATTAAATGTTCCCAGAGACCCAGAGAAAAAGAAGTCTCTCTTATGGCATTGGAGCGACTTTTTTTTTTTTATATCTTTATTTATCAAAATTTTTCTCCTTTTACAACAATATATACATACTATTCCATCTATACACAAAGTATCTACCAGTTATCGTATAGGTTATATATTTATATTATATTTTAGCTTATGTGCTATATTACACCTCATGTACATAACCAGCTGTAGTTCCTTATATCATCATAAATTTACTAATACTTTTTCCCTTCCTTTCTCTCCTACCTTTCTCTTCCATTCATTCTTCTACTTCCACCACATTCATTCTAAAGGGGAGGGGGGGAGAAAAAAAAAAAAAAGGAGGGGGGGTACTAGGTCCGTCCCCTCTCCTCCTCCTATAAAGATTCTTTCCATCTTGGATATAGTATATTAAATCCTGTCCAGGCCTGCCATGCATTCCTTGTTTCATCCTTATTTACGTTTTCTTTTTCCATTCTTTTCTCCAGTTTACACATTTCGTTCATCTCCATCTCCCACTCTTCTATATTGGGACTCCTACTGTTTTTCCATTTTCTAGCTATAATAGTACGTGCTGCTGTTAGAAAATATCTCAGGGTACCTTTCCTTACCTTTTTTACCGATCCCATGTTCATAGATAGTACTGACATCAGGATGTCAGGTTGAATTTCTATTCCTGTCATTAATGCGTATGTTTTATATATTTGTTCCCAGAAGCCATAAACTCCAGGACAGTCAAACCAAATATGTGACATTGTTCCGATGGCTTTATGGCATCTCCAGCATGTATCTCTATTTTCAGGACTAATTTTATTCATATCTGTTGGGCATCGGTACCATCTAGCTAACAATTTATAATTCCTTTCCTGATCTCTACTGGATTTGGATAGTTTATGTATAATTTTGAATGCTTCCTTCCATTTTTCTTTAGGGATATCTAATTCTAGTTCTTCTTCCCACCATTGGAGCGACTTTTGATGCAAAAAGTTAAAAAGTATCATAGTAGTTCCCATGCAAGTGCATGGATTGGGGTTTTACAAACCTTTTCTTGGTACCAAAGCCAAATGGAGATGTCAGACCCATTCTAGATCTCAAAGATCTAAACCAATTCCTAAAAGTATGGTCCTTTGCATGGAATTGATCCGATCGGTAGTCTCCATCCTACAAGGTGGAGAACTTCTGGCATCAATAGACATCAACAATGTGTACCTGCATGTACCTATTTTCCCTGCTCATCAAAAGTTTCTGCGTTTCGAAGTAGAAAAACGCCACTTTCAGTTTGTAGCTCTGCCTTACGAGTGTTTACAAAGATCTTGGCCCCTCCTCTGGCCAGATTAAGGGCCCAAGGTATAGCGGTTATAGCATACCTAGATGACCTGCTATTGATAGACCGTTGGTAGTCCGCTTGGACCAAAGCTTTGTCACCACAGTCAACTACCTGGAATACCTAGGTTGGGTCCTCAACTTAGAGAAGTCTTCTTTAAAACCAGTAAGAAGACTAGAGTATTTGGGTCTGATCATAGACACAGCCCAGAAGAGGGTATTTTTACCCCAGGCAAAGATCAGTGCCATAAAAGAACTGATTCAGGTAGTCAGGGCAAAGAAGGGTCCTTTTATTCTCCTTTGTATGAGGCTGCTGGGGAATATGGTGGCTTCATTCGAAGCAGTTCCCTATGCTCAGTTTCTTTTGAGACTGCTGCAAAACAGTATCCTGTCTGCCTGGAACAAAAAAAGGTCCAGGCGTTAGATTTTCCGATGCGTCTGTCTCCTACAGTGCGTCAGAGCCTCAGTTGGTGGTTGATACCCAAGAATCTGCAAAAATTTAAATCCTTTTTACCAGTTACTTGGAGAGTGGTAACAACAGATGCCAGTCTTTCGGGTTGGGGAGCAGTTCTGGAACAGTCGACTGTCCAAGGGAGATGGTCCAAGACCGAGAGGACCTTGCCCATCAACATTCTGGAGATCTGTGCGGTCTATCTAGCCCTAAAGGCCTGGACACTCAGGTTACAGGGTTGCCCTGTCAGGATCCAGTCTGACAATGCCACAGCAGTGGCTTATATCAATCACCAGAGAAGTAAACCAGATCTTAATCTGGGCAGAAAAGCATGTGTCATGCATATCGGCAATCTTCATTCTGGGAGTAGAGAACTGGCAGGGCGGACTACTTAAGTCGCCAGCAGTTAGTCCCAAGGGAATGGTCTCTTCACCTGGACATCTTCTTGGCCATATGCCAAAGATGGGGGTTCCGGATGTAACTCTTTGCGTCCAGGTTCAACAACAAGTTTCAATCGACAACTTTGTGTCAAGAACAAGGGATCCTCTTGCATCCGGGACAGATGCGTTGGTGACTCCATGGCATCAGTTCTCACTGATTTATGCCTTCCCTCCTATTCTTTTACTGCCGCGACTTCTTTGCAGGATCAGGCAGAAAAAGAAGTCAGTACTTCTGATGACCCCAGCATGGCCCAGAAGAGCTTGGTATGCATAAGTAGTAAAGATGGGAGTAGGTTCCCTGTGGACCTGCTATCCCAAGGTCCAGTATTCAATCCTGCCTTACAAAAGCTAAATGTAACGGTCTGGCTATTGAAACCCACGTTCTGAAGAGTCGTGGGCTTTCAGGCCCTGTGATTTCTACCTTGATAAATGCAAGGAAGCCAGCTTTCAGAATGATTTATCATAGAGTCTGGAAAGCTTATGTCTCCTGGTGTGAATCCAGGGGTTGGCATCCCAGAAAATATGTCATGGGTAGAATCCTTGACTTTCTGCAAATGGGGTTAGAAATTAAGCTGGCCTTGAGTACCATCAAGGGCCAGGTCTCGGCCTTGTCAGTATTGTTTCAATGTCCGCTTGCTTCTCATTCTTTGGTCCGAAGCATTATACAGGGGGTAACGCGCCTTAATCCTCCGGTTAAGGCGCCCCTAAACCCCTGGAACTTGAATTTGGTTCTGTCAGTTTTACAGAAACAGCCTTTTGAACCGATACATCAAATTGGTCCTATTGACAAGGAAGTTAATTTTTCTGGTAGCCATTTCTTATGCTAGAAGAGTATCAGAATTAGCAGCTCTTTCCCGTAATTTTTAAGTTTCCCGTTATTTAATCATGCACAAGGATAGAGTGGTATTGCGCCCTCATCCTAGCTTTCTACCAAAGGTGGTTTCAGGGTTTCATCTAAACCAAGATATTGTTCTGCCTTCCTTTTTTCCAGATCCCTGTTCTACTGAAGAAAGGTCCCTACATTCTTTGGATGTAGTGAGAGCAGTCAAAGCCTATCTGGAAGCGACTGCTCAGATTCTCAAAACGAATGTTTTGTTTGTGTTGCCAGAAGGTCCTAATAGAGGACAGGCAGCGTCGAAATCTACCATTGCTAAATGGATTCGACAAGTTATTGTTCAAGCTTATGGTTTGAAGCAGAAAGTTCCGCCAAGGGCTATTAGTGTTTCCTGGGCAGTGCATCACCAGGCCTCTATGGCTCAAATCTGCAAGGCCGCAACCTGGTCTTCAGTCCATACATTCACCAGATTTTATCAGGTGGATGTAAGAAGGCATGGAGTATATCGCCTTTGGGCACGGTGTGCTGCAGGCAGCGGTACAAGGTCCTCAGGTCTGATTACACCCTACTTGTTGTTCCCCTCCCCTCACATAGCATTGCTCAGGGACATCCCATCAGTGATTACTGAGACTCTGTGTCACGTCTTGTATGAGAAAGAAAATAGGATTTTTATCACAGCTTACCTGTAAAACCCTTTTCTTCTTTTGAGGTACATCATGGGACACAGAGGTCCCTCCCCTCTTCTAATACACTTATATTGCTTTGCTACAAAACTGAGATACTCCCAGTAAGGGGAGGGGTTATATAGGGGGTTGAACTTTCTGTATAGGGTGTGCCAGTGTCCAATTACCTAGTGATACCCTATCTAACCCATCAGTGATTACTGAGACTCTGTGTCCCGTGATGTACCTCAAAAGAAAAGGATTTTACAGGTAAGCCGTTATAAAAATCCTATTATCTCTCCTGAACACGGACATACAGGTCCTTCTCAAAAAATTAGAATATTGTGATAAAGTTCATTATTTTCTGTAATGTTCTGATAAACATTAGACTTTCATATATTTTAGATTCATTACACACAACTGAAGTAGTTCAAGCCTTTTCTTGTTTTAATATTGATGATTTTGGCATACAGCTCATGAAAACCCAAAATTCCTATCTCAAAAAATTAGCATATCATGAAAAGGTTCTCTAAACGAGCTATTAACCTAATCATCTGAATCAACTAATTAACTCTAAACACCTGCAAAAGATTCCTGAGGCTTTTAAAAACTCCCAGCCTGGTTCATTACTCAAAACCGCAATCATGGGTAAGACTGCCGACCTGACTGCTGTCCAGAAGGCCATCATTGACACCCTCAAGCAAGAGGGTAAGACACAGAAAGAAATTTCTGAACGAATAGGCTGTTCCCAGAGTGCTGTATCAAGGCACCTCAGTGGGAAGTCTGTGGGAAGGAAAAAGTGTGGCAGAAAACGCTGCACAACGAGAAGAGGTGACCGGACCCTGAGGAAGATTGTGGAGAAGGACCGATTCCAGACCTTGGAGGACCTGCGGAAGCAGTGGACTGAGTCTGGAGTAGAAACATTCAGAGCCACCGTGAACAGGCGTGTGCAGGAAATGGGCTACAGGTGCCGCATTCCCCAGGTCAAGCCACTTTTGAACCAGAAACAGCGGCAGAAGCGCCTGACCTGGGCTACAGAGAAGCAGCACTGGACTGTTGCTCAGTGGTCCAAAGTACTTTTTTCGGATGAAAGCTAATTTTGCATGTCATTCGGAAATCAAGGTGCCAGAGTCTGGAGGAAGACTGGGGAGAGGGAAATGCCAAAATGCCTGAAGTCCAGTGTCAAGTACCCACAGTCAGTGATGGTCTGGGGTGCCATGTCAGCTGCTGGTGTTGGTCCACTGTGTTTTATCAAGGGCAGGGTCAATGCAGCTAGCTATCAGGAGATTTTGGAGCACTTCATGCTTCCATCTGCTGAAAAGCTTTATGGAGATGAAGATTTTATTTTTCAGCACGACCTGGCACCTGCTCACAGTGCCAAAACCACTGGTAAATGGTTTACTGACCATGGTATTACTGTGCTCAATTGGCCTGCCAACTCTCCTGACCTGAACCCCATAGAGAATCTGTGGGATATTGGGAAGAGAAAGTTGAGAGACGCAAGACCCAACACTCTGGATGAGCTTAAGGCCGCTATCGAAGCATCCTGGGCCTCCATAACACCTCAGCAGTGCCACAGGCTGATTGCCTCCATACCACGCCGCATTGAAGCAGTCATTTCTGCAAAAGGATTCCCGACCAAGTATTGAGTGCATAACTGAACATAATTATTTGAAGGTTGACTTTTTTTGTATTAAAAACACTTTACTTTTATTGGTCGGATGAAATATGCTAATTTTTTGAGATAGGAATTTTGGGTTTTCATGAGCTGTATGCCAAAATCATCAATATTAATACAAGAAAAGGCTTGAAATACTTCAGTTGTGTGTAATGAATCTAAAATATATGAAAGTATAATGTTTATCAGTACATTACAGAAAATAATGAACTTTATCACAATATGCTAATTTTTTGAGAAGGACCTGTACAAATACTAGCTAAAGTCCTTGCCAAAAGATTACGGATATAGCTCCCATCTTTAGTCCACACCAACCAAGTCAGGTTTATCCCCGGCAGCCAGGCACCAGATGCCACAAGAAGGGTAATGAACCTCATACACCACACTATCCAAACACAAACGCCTCCTCTGCTTCTTTCCCTAGACGCAGAGAAGGCATTTGATAGAATCCATTGGGGTGTTCTAAAAGAGGTTTCCGAAATGCTATACTTTCTCTCTACTCCAAACCCCTCAGCAAGAGTACTCACAGGGGGAGCCCTATCCACCCCATTCACCATATCAAACGGCACACATCAGGGATGTCCCCTCTCACCACTTATTTTTGCCCTGTTAATGGAACCCCTAGTAACCAAAATTAGAACCGATAGACAAATCTCAGGAATTAAATGTGATACCACAGACCATAGAATAAGCTTTTTTGCAGATGATGTGATACTAAATGATTACTAATCCATCACAATCCCTTCAAAAGATACAAGAAACTATCCACCAATTTAGCAAGGTCTCCTTTTATAAGCTTAACGTATCAAAATCTGTAATAATGCCCTCATGCCTCCCCACACAATTGGAATCCCACCTTAGAAATATCACCCCATTTACATGAGTAAACAACTTTATTCCCTACCTGGGAATACAAATAGCACCCACTGTAAAACAATTATTTACACTTAACTACCAGACCTTTCTCCAACAACTTCCTCAACTACTTTGCTCACTACGCTCAACTGGCCTCTCCAAAATAGGTAGGATCACTACCCTTAAGATGATAATACTACCAAAACTCCTGTACCTATTCCGCACACTGATAATACCCCTCCCCAAATCCTTCCTAACCTCTATCTAAAGGCAAATATCGACATTTATATGGGAAAAAAGACCTTCTAAATGTGCCAACTATATCTTAACCAGACCATACAAAAAGGGAGGGGTTGGCCTTTCCCACATCAGTAGTTACTACCATGCCTCTATTTTAGACCAAATATACTATTGGTGGCGCCCAACATCTGAAAAAAATCTGGTCAATTATGGAAACTTTATCCCCCCAGAACAAACATCCCCTAGACTACCTTCTCCTAACCGCAGTAGGATGCCCTCTTCCTCTCCATAATACACCCCAGTCAGGTACAGCTTCTATACTAACATAGAAAAAAATCTTATCCAAACAAACCCCCAGCCCTCCTACCTGCTCTATACCCATCTCCCTTAGAGCCCTAACCAAACATCTCTCAGACCTCAATATCTCTGCATGCAACAAACAAGGTATCACAAATATTCTCAACCTTACCAATCGCAAGATGTTAAAATCATTTGAAAACCTCCAACATGAATTTAATCTCCCACATTCAGAACTCTACACCTATATGAGAATCTCCCACTTTCTTAAATCCTCAAAACTGCCCTATACAGTCACACTGCCGGAACCAATGTTCCAATTTTTACGTACGATCACCATACCCCAAAAAAGGAATAACCTTATTCTACACCTTACTGAACGATGATCGCCCTTACACGCAAATTGCTACCCTAACCAAATGGGCCGAGGAGCTGAGGGTTCACATTACCCCTGATATGTGGCAACAAGCCTTTAGGTTCACCTTCACTGCCTCTCACTGGTTCAACCATTGGGAGACCTACCAAAAAACCCTACATAGATGGTATCTAATGCCCTACCAACTATTGAATATATACCCAGGAAGCCCACCATACTGTTGGAGGAACTGTGGCAGCATAGGCTTGATAGCCCACATACTATAGTATTGTAAATCCCTCACCTCATTTTGGAGACAAATATTCACATTGATCTCTACTATCTCTGGCTTGCCTTCTACTCCTACCCCTTCACTAGCCTGCTCAATGCAGGGTTAGAAAAACACCCTTCAAACACCAGAACTGTCATTAAACATCTTCTGCTAGCAGCCAAGCTAAATATCACTAGGTTATGGAAAACTAGAGAAACTCCCTCCATATCTAGCACAATTGCAGATCTCAAATAACAATGTGAATTGGAAAGATACTAGCTAGGAAAAATATGCAACAAAACAAATTGTCTATACAATGGTCCCTTTGGATGACACATCCAAAATGTAAAGTTCACACGTGTTTTCTACACTGTTCTGAAAATTCCTCACTTGATGTGCTGGTGATCCTCTCCCCCTTATTTTCACCCTTACTTCCCCCATACGCTAGTTCCCCCTCCCCTTCCTATAACCCCCCCTTCCCCTTCCTTTACTACCCCTTTTCTCCAAAGGCGTGTGCCTGGATTAAAGGTGAAGGGCGGGGCATGAAATATAAAAAAAAAAAAATATATATATATATATATATATACTTACCAGAGATTGGTTAGAAAAATGACAGTTGCTCCAAAACGGTCCTCTTGCACGAGCCTCAGCCTATAAAAAGAAAGAGGATGTGTCATTAGTGGGGCAGAAGATGGCGAAGATCAGAAGAGAAGCACTTGGGGGCGTGGCTTGGCTATGGCGGAGTGAGGTCGCACACTGCCTGAGCTCCCGTTTCCAGACCCTTTGATCCAAGAGGTAAAGCCCTATTCCTCTCTAAACTTACACGGTCATGAGCTACAAGAAAAGAGGCAAGAACAAGGGATCATCTAAAACGGCCGCAGGGAACCAGATCGATCGATTTCTAACGGGAAGAAGTGTTCCAACGGCCCACATGGCGACACGTGGAGCAGCGGGGCCTTCTTCCTCCCCTTCAGATGCTATGGCTTCATCACAGCAAGCTAGCCCACAGTTGACGGGGACCCCTGCTATTCTAAGCTCCCCTACCAGGAGCCAATCTTCGACCCAGCAGCCGGGAGATGACTCTGATATTAGGGCCCTGTTAAGGGCTCTCCCTACGAAGGCAGATATGGAGGCTATGGTGCGGCGGGTGGAAGAGCAACACCGCCGGGACGTTGTTGAAATCCGCACAGAGGTGACCGGGATTGATGAGAGACTGTCCAGGGAGGAAGCAGCGAGAACTGCCTTGGAAACCCGGGTGACCCAGCTTGAACGGGCACACCGGAGGAACCAGGACCAGCTAGCGGAGATACAATTACACGCAGAGGATTTGGAGAACCGGAGCCGCCGCCAAAACTTGCGGCTCCGCGGGATTCCAGAAGCGACGGGACCCGAGAATCTCCGGGAAACGGTGCAAGCAATCCTCCTCAAGGTACTGGCGGGAGACCCTCCAACGGCTATTGAATTTGATAGGGTGCACAGGGCGCTGGGACCCAGACCTACGGACATGGACAGGCCCCGCGATGTTATCTGTCGCCTGCACCGCTACTCCGTGAAGGAACTGATAATGCAAGCCGCCCGCCTAGCGGGACCCGTGGACTTTGATGGGGCGCAGATCTCAATATTCCCTGACATCTCCCGAGCAACGCTGATCAGAAGAGCAATGCTGAAACCTCTGCTTGAAAGACTCTCCCGAGAAGCCGTGCCTTATCGGTGGGGTTTCCCCATACAACTGTCGATACGTAAGGGATCTGAGTCGTTCACTCTGAGGCGGCACGCGGACCTACCGGACCTTTTTGCCTTCCTGAGGATGGAGCCGATACAGCTGCAAGATTGGTTATCCCCGCTGCCTACTAGAGACGCCCGACCTGCGACCGGAGCGGCACCGCCGGGACTACCCCGCAGATCTTCCAGACGGAGACGAAGAGAACCCACTCCGATCGGGAGGGGTGACCCGGAACCGTAAATCTCTTGAACACCCTCAAGTAAGTGGCATCCCTCACAGGGCAATACGAAGTCCATGCTGACTGTACCCCCCCCACCCTGCCCCTTGGATGGCATGCGGCCGCTTGCTGGTCCCCGTCCCCGGGCCCTGCTCGAATCCCCGAGATCCCGCTGACCCCCCTAACTGCATATATCTGACAGTACAGGTGGCAACAGTCTCCCCCATGGAAATGCAGGACAGCCCCCCCGGGAGGTACACTACCATCGTCACTGCCGTCCTCCACGGAGATCCCCTGGAATTCCCCTAGACTGCATCCTACATCGGAGAGAACACTGCAGAAACCACAGGATGCTGTTGACTCTGTGGGGGACTGTTCAATATCGGAGCGGGACCAGGACACTGTCACTATTAGCTAAGCTCAATTTTGAAGACATCAAGCATACAGCAGTAACGTCCAGCAGTAACGTCCACCAGGACTCACCATTGGATAGTTGCTGCAGTCTGGGGAAGGAGGCGGGAGTAATGGGGAAAGATGTAAGTAGGGGCCTGGAGTCCAGGCCAGGGGGTCTCACCGTGGGGGTCCCCGGGGTCGATTACCTATCCAGGTGCGCATAGCAAGGGGCGTGTACCGGGCCTCGGTGGACCCCCCCGGGGAGGCAGTATAGAATAGGCGAGACACATTTTTGCTGTACTTGAGGTGGTGGGGGGGGACTTGGGATATGCTTAAAGATGCTTAAAGATGCTTATAGATGCACTAACTTTTCCCTCCCTACAGCTCAGGATGGATTTAGTGACTGCGGGCCGTTTTGATGGAGGGGTATTGCCACTGAAGAAAGAGGGCTGACTTAAAATGGTTTGATCTCCGTCCCCATAGAATCACCCCGGAGAACCCCACGGGGGGCCCCGGGAGGAGGTGCCTCTTGTTTACAGGGGGGCGGAGAGAAACTGATGGGGCTATTGTTAATCTTATCTATCTGTTATCACTTTTGAGGAATGTAAGGATTTACCTTGTTACCACTACTGTTTGCTATTAGTTAGGGTCTGGTTATGGAGCTCCCGAATGCCGCCGTTCTCGACCACTTACCCCACATAGGTTAGCACCCTCTTGAGGGCCCCGCATTGGTGCCCTAGGGGTGTGGAGAGGTTTGCTCTCTGACGCGCCAGTGGCGCTTTTAGTTCTGGGGGTAACCTGATAGCTCAGTGATCCCCCCTGCATCCCCTTTCTTTTTCCCTCACCATCCTCCCCCACCTCTGGTGAGACAAACCCCCCCTCCCCCCCAAGCCTTAATTTTTGTCTCTCTCTCCCTCTCTCTTCCTCTCTCTCTTTCTCTCTCTCCCTCTCTCCCTCCCCTCACTCTCCCACTCTTCCCCTCTCCTCCCCTTCTCTCCCCCCTCTCTTTCTACTCTCTTTTTCCTCTCTCTCTCCCCTCTCTCTTTCTCCTCTCTCTTGCCTCTGGTCTCCGCCTCAGCCATGGGTTCAACGGACACACTCAGACTTATGACTATCAATGTCAAGGGTCTTAACACCCCGGAGAAAAGATCCATGGTGCTTAATAACCTGAGACACTCAAAAGCTCACATATGCTTCCTCCAGGAGACCCATTTCCGAGCCGACGGACCACATAGACTACGCGACCGCTACTTCCCAGAGGCCTACCACGGGTGCTCCACTGACTCAAAGTCTAAAGGGGTCAGTATATTGATGCGCTCCACAACGCCATGGCAGCTCCGGGATCAGTGGAGTGACACGGAGGGAAGGGCACTGTTTGTGAAGGGGGTCCTGGGCTGCTCCCTTGTCACATTGGTGAACTTGTATCTCCCCAATACTGGCCAGGTGGGATTCTTAGAATCAACTCTAACGAAACTCCAGGTATTTGCTGAGGGAAAAGTGATCCTGGGGGGCGACATGAACTTTGCCATGGACCCCACCATGGATACATCCCGACAAACCTCACAGATTTCCTACGCAGCACTTAAGCGCCTGAAGAAGAATCTCTATTCTTTCCAGCTGGTAGATGTCTGGAGGGTCCTCAACCCGACCCTAAGAGACTATACCTTCTACTCTCACCCGCATGGTTCCTACACCAGAATTGACCTATTCATGATACCTCAATCCATCCTTTCGAGGGTGAGAGCCGCCTCAATAGGCGCCATTACTTTCTCAGACCACGCGCCGGTATTCCTGGACATAGACATCATACCCCCTGTTCCCAAACAATGGCAATGGAAGCTGAATGAGACTCTGATCCAGTCTCCCGAGGTCCTAACAGAGGTGTCGAGGGAGCTGAGGAATTTTTTCTCCTCAAACGCAGACTCTGGTAGCTCTCCCTTGATGGTCTGGGAGGCCCACAAGTGCGCCATCCGCGGCGTGCTGATCAGACTGGGTACGCAACTTAAAAAAGAAAGATCCCGACAGGCACTTGCTCTCCTGGATCGGATCAGGGCCCTGGAGGCCACCCATAAACAAACTCTAGCAGCCCAAGCGCTGACGGAGCTCACTACCCTGAGAAACGAGTTGAAAGCGCTGGCGTTGTTCAGAGCCAAGGCCACTATTGCAAAATGTAAACACACCATGTATGAACACAGCAACAAATGTGGCAGGGTACTGGCTAGGGCCTTGAGGGCACAACGAGCGAGGTCCTTTATACCGGAAGTGATGGGAGAAGGGAACGCTAGGGTACACGCCACTGAAGACATTGCTGAACAATTCCGCAAGTATTATACAGCTTTGTACAACTTACCGCAGAAGTCCACAGAGGGGGCCAAATCCTCAGAACGGGAGGCCATCCGAAACTATCTATGCAAGTCAGGCCTACCCAGGCTGCCTGACGAGGCCCTGGAGGCGCTGGAAGCTCCCCTTAGTGGAGAGGAAGTATCGCAGGCCATAACTCAAATGCAGAACGGCAAGGCTCCGGGTCCGGACGGTTATACGCTTGCATATTATAAGACTTTCGGTGATCTTTTAAGACCACACTTTCTCTCGGCATTTAACGACGCCGGGGAGGGGGCGGCTTTGCCAGAAGACACCCTACGAGCTTTCATCACAGTGATTCCCAAGGAGGGTAAGGACCCCCTTCACTGCCAAAATTATAGGCCTATATCGCTCCTCAACGTTGACCTGAAAATCTTCACTAAAGCCCTCTCGCTGCGTCTAACGTCGTGGATCCCGTCGCTGGTTCACTTAGATCAGGTCGGATTCGTGCCCTCGAGGGAAGGGAGGGATAACACCACAAAGGCACTTAATCTTATTCATGCGGCCACAACACAACGTATTCCGATGATCCTCCTCTCGACCGACGCTGAGAAGGCGTTCGATCGGGTGAACTGGCCCTTCTTATTCGAGACCCTACGCCATGTGGGATTGGGACAGCGAGCAATGAATTGGATGATGGCCCTATACGCCAGACCCTCGGCTCAAGTGAAGGTGAACGGCCATTTGTCCTCCTCTTTTGGGATAACCAACGGGACGAGGCAGGGCTGCCCCCTGTCCCCGTTGATATTTATCTTGACCCTGGAGCCGTTCCTTCGTACGGTAAGGGATAACCCTGATATCACAGGGCTCCGTCTCGGTGATAGATTAGCCCCTAAAATCGCGGCCTTTGCCGACGACTTACTATTTTTTATCACCAAGCCCCTGATATCGATACCGAACCTTCTAGCGGAACTACAGAGTTATGGGGCGCTCTCCTTCTTTAAAGTGAATTACCAGAAATCAGAGGCGTTAAATGTCTCCCTGCCGACTACAACGGCGAACTTGCTCAGGATGGACTTCCCTTTTAAGTGGGCTGGAACAAGCATCAAATATCTGGGAATACAACTACCGGCCAAGATAGAGCAAGTTTTCCCCCTTAACTTCCCCCCACTGCTGACGGAAGTGAAAAAAGACCTCCAGACCTGGACGAAGGGCATGTTCTCCTGGTTTGGACGCTGCTGCATTATAAAGATGAACGTTATGCCGAGATTCTTGTATTACCTGCAGACCCTCCCAGTAAAAATCCCGAGCACCTACCTTAGAGCGGTAAACAGAGAGCTGACTAGGTTCATCTGGGCCCAAAAACCACCCAGACTAGCACATTCGACTCTGCGTCTCCCGAAATTACAGGGGGGAGTCGCACTTCCCGACGTGGCCCTGTACCACAAGGCATGCCACCTGGCACGTGGCATTGATTGGTGCCGACACGGATCGTTAAAGCAATGGGTCCAAGTGGAACAGTGCCTTGCGGGGATGGAGATAGAGGGGCTGCCCTGGTGTCAGAAAGACATCCCCCATAGGGTCTTACGCCACCCTACGGTGGGAGAAACCTGGAGGATTATTCAAAAGATGGGCAGAGAACATTCGATAGCGACTAACCCGTCCCCGCTTACGCCAGTGATCGGGAATCCGGCCTTTAGCCCGGGTCTCCAAGACCCTGGCTTTCAGACCCTGCGAGTCGCAGGTCGTTCCCAACTTCGCCACTTTATTAGCAATGGAAGATGGATGACCAGAGACCATATCATGGAAGACCCTCTGCTTCGGGGTCTCACGTTTTGGCAGAGGCTTCAACTAGCCCACTTTATAGAGTCACAACCCGCTCCAGCACTATTTGGAAGAGGGCTGACGCCCTTTGAGCTATTGTGCTCAGAACAAGAGCCGGTCCGCCACACGATTGCGCTTACATATCGTCTCCTTTTAAATCCACCAGAAGGGTACAGACCCCCATACATAGCCCAGTGGGAACGAGACCTGGGAATACAATTCACTGAAGGACAAGTGGGGAGGATGCTATTCTTTACATACAAAACTTCAGTATGCGCCAACCTGCAGGAATCCGGGTTCAAAGTACTGTCTAGATGGTACTATACCCCGACCAGACTACACCGGATGTTCCCCCAGTGCTCGGACAGATGCTGGAGATGTGGTGAGGAAGCGGGCTCGCTCCTGCACATTTTCTGGTCCTGTAGGGTCATTACCCCGTTCTGGTCAGAGGTCCATAGCATTATACAACGGTTCACCGACCGAGTGTTGCCCAGGACCCCTGAGTCCTATCTTCTACACCTACAGGACATCCCGAGCAGAGCATATAAGAAATCTATTCTTCCTCTCCTGATCACGGCGGCTAAAAGCTGCATCCCACTGTTTTGGAAGCGGACGGAGCCCCCGGGGGTGGATGTCTGGTTGAAGAAAGTGGCAGAGATCCACAAAATGGAGGATCTCATTGCGACAGAAAGGGGTCTGAGAGACCAGTTTCTGGAAAGGTGGTTCTATTGGCTCGAGTTCTACTACTCTGAGGATTATGCGAGATTGATGAAGTGAATAGCCTGTGACTGTGCAAAATCTCCGGTGGAGACCGGAGCCCCAGTGGCAAGACCAGGGTTGAATCTGTCCCCCCCCCTGTTTTTCTTTCTCTTTTCTTTTTCTTTTCTTTTCTTCTCCCTCCCTTTCTTCTCTTCCCTCTTTTCTTGTCCCCTTCCCCTCTTCCTCCATTTATTTCCCTCTTCCCATCCGCCTCCCTTTTTGGGGAAAGGGGGGAAAGAGGAGTAGCAACAATAAAAAAAAAAAAAAAAAAAAAAAAAAAAAAGGAAATACTCATCCTAAGGTATATCAACCCTTCACCTCCAGTCCCCGTTCCTCGACGATAACCTGGGAGAGGCACTTAAATTCCCTAGTAACGATAAGTGGTCTGACATGGGAAGCAAGCGGAATTTGGGCAGCTCCTAGGACTTGCAGAGAACATTCATATCTACGAACCTGGAGAAGAGAGTTAGTTCTGTTCTGTTCTTTTTTCTTTTATTTTAGCACTAAACATGGTTTGATGTAGCAGAACACTGTAATCTGTGATTGGGTTGTACACACTACCATAAACAACTTCTGAAATGTTTAATGTACAATCCTATGTTTGTATATGCTTTTGCAATCTTCATAAATAAAATACAAATTTAAAAAAAAAAGAAGAGAAGCACTTTAGCTCCACCCTTTGGGCTCCTTCTGCTAATTTCGTGTTAGTAGAAGTTTGGTGAGTGTTGATTTGCGCTTTTCATTTTGCGCTTTTCATTTTGTGCTTTTCAGTTCGTTTCTGAACGGCCGTTCATCAACCAGACATGTTGCGGAATAGGAGGAGATGACGTGTTATTTATTATTGGCCTTGGAGTTATTGCTTTGACCCACGTCCAGTCCAGGAACAGGAGGAGGAAGATTTCTTGAACCAAAAATTGGTTGCTTTATTAATTGTAACCAATTATGTCATATGCCTTTGCTGCGGCAGACCAGGCAGCTGAAATAAAGACTCATCAGACCAGGCAACGTCATCCGACCAGTGCAAATTGTAGCCTCAGTTCTTAGCTGACAGGATTGGCACCTGGTGTGGTCTTCTGCTGCTGTAGCCCATCTGCTTCACGGTTCTGTGCATTCAGAGATGGTATACCTTGGTTGTAACATGTGGTTATTTGAGTTATTGTTGTCTTTCTATCATCTCGAACAAGTCTACCCATTCTCCTTTGACCTCTGACATCAGAAAGACATTTGTGTCCACACAACTGCTGCTCACTGGATATTTTCTCGTTTTCGGACTATTCTCTGTAAACCCTAGAGATGTAAAAAAAAAAGACAAAAACAAAAGCTACAATTGGGAACCTGACAAATTAAATATATGAGGGTAACTCCATTAATAATGGTAGGGCGTGCATACAGATACCAAAACTGTAAGAAAGAAGAAAAAGAAAAAATATCTGCCCACCCATAGGTTATCTCCTCAAAAAAAAAAAATGTAATTGTAAAAAACGCATCAAAATACAGCTCTGGATTACAGAAAACACACTCCTCCCTCACAAATAATCCCACATCCCCCAGAAATCTTTCCCTGCATATTCCTCCTACCCATTAAAACATTATAAAATGCATAATCATCCTCTCTTTCTCCTCAGTGCAAAAATTGTGAAACTATAATGACCCCCCCTAAAAAAAGATATACCGGAGCGGGAAACAACAGAATGTGGCAACCCCCACTAGATGGTACCCCTGATAATTGCAACTGCATCCACAACTAGCCAGAAGGGATGTCAAACTATGTAATTGACCACCAACCTAAGTATAAGGCTCTGTACCTTAAAGCCACAATGGGTGAATACATTAAGTCAGTACTAGGTTGGGAGATCCTTGGATGGACCGATATCACTAGATAATGATCTCTTCTCTGCAGAGGATTATGTATAAACCAGTCCTAAACCCACTTAGATGTACATTAAAGGGAAAAAATAGTCCTGGTGGTAAATGTGTGTAGCAAGGGATAAGGCCTGGATGAATAGTGAAGGAATTTTCTCATCCACTAATGATTAAGGATGAGCTCAGGCGTGTTCGCATGGTCCACGTGCAGAGCCCGCCAGGAAGTCGGCGCAGCGATGCGCTAATCACAGGCAGTGAGACATTGCCCCGATGTGCGGCTACAGAGATCGGGCAATGTCTCACTGCCTGTGATTAGCGCAGCGCTGCGCCGACTTCCTGGCGGGCTCTGCACGTGGACCATGCGAACACGCCTGAGCTCATCCTTACTAATGATATCGCTGGTAGTTTCATGCACAGATGTTAATCATATGAAAAGGATCCCACAGATGAAATCCTGCTATACAATCTCACAAAGGAGCATTAATACGTGCATCCGATACGGCCAGTAAGTGTATCAATCCCACCAATCCGGGTATACCACAAAAACTGCCGATATGGTCGGTATGTGTATGAGTGTACTCACAAGTCAGCTCCTTCGAATGCTTGCTGGCAGGTAGATAATGTGGAGATTCTCCAAGAAGTTACGGTCAACTTAGTGGCTGGTTGAGAATGATAGGAAGACGGCTATCCCATGGATCAGACAAATAGTGCAGGTGAAGCAAATACCACTGGTTAGATGGTAATGCTATTGGGTGAATCCTGCAGATACATTATTTCCATAGTAAGCTCTGAATTGAGCATTCTTGTTGCTTCACCTGTGTAATCAATTACAGGTGCAGGTAGTCTGTTCCTTCCAAGCAGGTATCAACAATCAAGCAGTCCCGCGATAGCAGCTCATACAATATCAACAAAGATCATACGGGGTAGCTCATAGGGTTGCCTGGTCTGATGAGTCTTGATTTCAGCTGTGACATTCAAATGGTAGTGTCAGAATTTGGTGTAAACAACATGAAAATTTGGATCCATCCTGCCTTGTGTCAATAGTTCAGGCTGGTGGTGGTGGTGTAATGGTGGAAGGGATATTTTCTTGGCAAACTTTGGGCCAATTAGTACCAAGTGAGCATTGTTTAAAGCGGTGTTTCAGCTTAAAAATTTTTTTTTTAAAAGTCAGCAGCTAAAAAAAAAGTCGCTGCTGACTTTTATTAAGTACACTTACCCTCCCAGGGCGTCCGCGATGCCGTTCGTGGAGGCCGAGATGTCCCTGAGCGTTCCGGATCCAGCACCGCCATCCTCAGTAAGGGAAACGGCTTCGCGCGGCCTACTGCGCGAGTGGGATTTGTGAATGGGGAACGCAATGTGTTGTGGGACACAGTTCCCATAACACACTGCGCCCCATTCACTAGAAGACGGAAGGAGAGAAGATCACCGCGGTGCTGGAGGAGGCAGATTAGGACAATCTGCCTAGCAACAGCCATTTCTGGTAAGTAAAAAAAAAAAAAATTTTTTTTTTTTTTTTTTTTAATTTGAAATTGTTACTAACATTTTTAAAAGTTTTTGTTTTCAGGGTGTCCCACCACTTTAAATGCCACGGCCTACCTGAGTATTGTTGCTGACCATGTCCATCACTTTATGACTACAGTATACCCATCTTACAAATGCTACTTCCAGCAAGTTAAAAGAGCACCTTTGGGATGTAGTGGAACTGGAGATTTGCATCATGAATTAAGGCAGTTCTGAAGGCAAAAGGGGGTCCTACCAGGTACTAGCAAGGTGTAGCTAATAAAGTGTATATCCTTTGTGTGTTGCATTATGCTATTTTTAAGTGTTAACAACATATTTATTTTAGCCACTTTGCGCCCGCGCTATAGCCGAAAGACGGCTACAGCGTGGACGCTCCATGCCGGGAGGACGTCCCTGGACTTCCTCCTGTTTACTTCTGCAATGTGCACTCCTGAGAGCGCGCATCGGGGAAGTTCTGTGCTGGCCGTGTCCCTCGGACACAGCCAGTCACAGACCGCTGTAAACGGCCAATCACAGCGGCCGTTTACAGCGCGATCGGGGTGTCCAATGGGAGATGATCTCATATGTAAACATATGAGATCATCTCTCAGCGCTGCTCTCCCTCCTCACACAGACAGCGTGTGAGGAGGGAGAGATGAACGGCTGCAGCGGCCGTAAGTAGAACAAAAAAAAATGAAAAGTGACATCTGTCCCCACTGACACCACTGCCATCTGTCCCCACTGACACCACTGCCATCTGTCCCCACTGACACCAATGCCATCTGTCCCCACTGACACCACTGCCATCTGTTCCCACTGACACCACTGCCATCTGTCCCCAGTGCCATCTGTCCCCAGTGCCATCTGCCAGTGCCACCTGTCCCCAGTGCCATCTGTCCCCAGTGCCATCTGTCATCAGTGCCACGTGTCATCAGTGCCACATAGTGCCATCTGTCATTAGTGTCACGTGTCATCAGTGCCACATATTAGTGCCATCTGTCATCAGTGCCACATATTAGTGCCATCTGTCATCAGTGCCACCTGTCAGTGTCACGTGCCATCTGTTATCAGTGTCACCTGTCATCAATGCCATGTTTCAGTGCCATCTGTCATCAGTATCACGTGTCCTCAGTGCCACGTATTAGTGCCATCTGTCAGTGCCACGTATTGGTGCCATCTCTCATCAGTGCCACATATTAGTGCCACGTGATATCAGTGCCACATATTAGTGCCATCTCTCATCAGTGTCACATGTCATCATTGCCCCGTATTAGTGCCATGTGTCATCAGTGCCCCGTATTAGTGCCATCTCTCATCAGTGCCACGTCAGTGTCACGTGTCATTGTCCTGGTGCTCCAGGGCCTTCAATAGTGTAAAAGGTAGTCAACAAGTTAGATGTGTATTTTATGCTCCTAGAACACGTGATGGCGCTCCCTGCATGTTGGGCATCTCTAAGTGGCCAGGCTGTGAAAAAGTCCCACACATGTGGTATCGTATTACTCAGGAGGAGTAGCAGAATTTATTTTGGGGTGTCATTTGTGGTATACACATGCCATGTGAGAGAAATAACCTATTACAATGACAATTTTGTGTGTGGGGGGGGGGATTCATATTGCAAAGAATTGTGGGAAAAAATGACAACATCAAAAACCTCACCATGCCTCTTACTAAGTACCTTGGAATGTCTACTTTCAAAAAAAGGGTCATTTGGGGGGTATTTGTACTTTCCTGGCTTGTTCGGGTCACAAGAAATGTGTGATAAATTTTGTATAATTTGTATAGTTTGTAGACTCTCTAACTTTCACAAAGACCAAATAATATCCACTAATTTGGGTTATTTTTACCAAAGATATGTGGTAGTATAAATTGTGGCCAAAATTTATGAAGAAAAATTAATAATTTCCTAAATTTTATCACAGAAACAATGAAAAATTTGTTTTTTTTTCAAAATTTTCGGTCTTTTTTCATTTATAGCGCAAAAAATAAAAAACCCAGAGGTGATCAAATACCACCAAAAGAAAGCTCTATTTGTGGGAAAAAAAGGACAAAAAATGAATTTGGGTACAGTGTTGCATAACTGAGTAATTGTCATTCAAAGTGTGAGAGCACCGAAAGCTGAAAATTGGTCTGGGCAGGAAGGGTGTTTAAGTGCCCTGTAAGCAAGTGGTTAAACATGCCTCAACCCACAAGAACATGTGTATTTTAGTGCATTGTAGAGCCGTGGCCAAAATTTTTCAGAATTACACAAAATATAAATTTTCACTAAGTCTGCTGCCTCAGTTTTTATAATGGCAATTTGCATATACTCCAGAATGCTATGAAGAGTCAGATGAATTGCAATTAATTGCAAAGTCCATCTTTGCCATGAAAATGAACTTAATCCCATAAAAAAAAAAACATTTCCACTGCATTTTTGAAGAAGGCTTCAGGGCACCCAAGAAAGTCCAGCAAGCACCAGGAGCATCTCCTACATTTGATTCAGCTGTGGGATCTGGGCACCACCAGTGTAGAGCTTGCTCAGGAATGGCAGCAGGCAGGTGTGAGTACATCTGCACGCAGGGTAAGGCAAAGACTTTTGGAGGATGACCTGGTGTCAAGAAGGGCAGCAAAGTAGTCACTTTTCTCTAGGGAAAACATCAGGGACAGACTGATATTCTACAAAAGGTATAGGGATTGCACTGCTGAGGACTGGGGTAAAGTAATTTTCTCTCAGTCCCCTTTCAGAATGTTTGGGACATCCAGAAAAAACCTTGTCCGGAGAAGAAAAGGTGAGCGCTACCATCAGCCCTGTATCATGCCAACAGTAAAGCATTCTGAGACCATTCATGTGTGGGCTTGCTTCTCAGCCCAGGGAGTGGGCTCACTCACATTTTTGCCTAAGAACACAGCCATGACTAAAAAATGGTACAAATACATCCTCTGAGAGCAACTTCTCCCAGCCACCCAAGAACAGTTTGGTGAGGAACAATGCCTTTTCCAGCATAGTGGAGCACCATGCCTTAAGGCAAAAGTGATAACTAAGTGGCTTGGGGAACAAAACATGGAAATTTTGGGTCCATGGGCAGAAAAAATATGATTTTTTATAACAACTTATCTGTAAAATGCTTTTCTTTTGAAGTACATCACGGGACACAGGGCCATAGTAGTTACTATGTGGATTATAGTCCACCTTCAGGTGCTGGACACTGGCACACCCTAAACAGGAAGTTGCCTCCCTATATAACCCCTCCCACTACTGAGGGTATCTCAGTTTTGTAGCAAAGCAATACACATGTATACTAGAAAGGGGGGTGGGAACTCTGTGTCCCGTGATGTACTTCAAAAGAAAAGGATTTTACACGTAACCTGTTATAATAATCCTATTTTCTTTAATCATACATCATGGAACACAGAGCCATAGTAGTTACTATGTGGGATGTCCCAGAGCAATGCCAACTGAGGGGAGGGAGACACAACCAAAGTAGGGCACCATGAGATCAGAGGATTTATACTGCTGCCTGCAGTACACTGCTTCCAAAGGTGACATCCTCATGTCTTTTTACATCCACCAGATAGAATCTGGTAAATGTATGGATTGAAGACCAAGTTGCAGCCTTGCAGAATTGAGCCATGGAGGCTTGGTGATGCACTGCCCACGAAGCACTAACAGCCCCAGAGGAGTGCGCTTTGATTTGAGAGGGTAGAACTACCTCTTTAAACCATAAGCTTAAACGATTACTTGTCAAATCCATTTAGAAATAGTAGATTTCGATGCTGCCTGTCCTTTTAGGACCTTTAGGCAACATGAACAAAACATCCGTTTTCCGAATCTGAGCAGTCGCCTTTAAGTAGACTTTGACTGCTCTTACCACATCAAGAGAATGTAGTGATTTTTCTTCCATAGAACAGGGTTCTGGAAAAATGAAGGTAGAACAATATCAAGTAAGGACCGGAATCTAATGGACAGCATGGAAATGTCATGCAGGTCCGCCCATGACAGTGTGTCAAGTGACACACTTTGGCCATGAGTGAGTTAAGAATTTTAGGGGTGGGTCTCTCTGGGGGCTGGAGGAGCGGCCATATAAAAGGGAGGGGCAGAGTCGGGTAAGCAGTGCGGGAAAGTCAGAGCACGAGGAGGCAGGTTTTTCACTCTGCTCCTCTGTGCATTAAAAAACATGGCCGACGGAGGGGATTTTGCGGCTTTGGTGCGGGCGGCGGCGGCGCAGCAAGGACCCGAATGGGTCATGGAGCAGATCACAGCGGCGCTGGATGGCGCAGGAAGGGGCACAGGAGACCGGGCAGCGGCGGTGGAAGTCCAAGATGGCGGCGCCAGACAGCGCGGCCGAGTGTCCAGGGCGCCAGACCGTTACTCTCCAGGGGCCATAGCAGGACCTTCTAGACTGGTAAGAAGCCCCAGGGGGGAGCGATCCACCCCCCCAGCCAAGAGAGTGCAGAGGGACAGCGCTGGAGGGTCACACAGGCAGACAGGACGCAGGCCTTGTGGAGCGGGGGGGGCCTTGGGCCTACCAAGAAGAGGATCCCCAATGTCAGGTGGCAGTGCTGCAACAGCCTCAACAGCCCCGGCGCCTTTACACGAGGTGGGGGGCAGTAGGAACACTGGGGGGAGGGGGGGCGGGGGGGGGCGCGGCAAAGGGGAAGAAGATGGCCGGCGCATCAGGCTCTTCAGGGACCACGTCCACCCCAGCAGCTCTGCACGAGCAGGGGGGAGGGGATTCACGGGCCACTCGGGCAACGGCCAGGAGGGGGGTCACAGCCCCCGGACGTGCCTTTACAGCGAACCCCCTGGAGGCTCTGCACGAGTCAGGGGGGGAACGGAAGGGTCAGCGGTGCATCAAGAAGGGGGACTCACTCAACAGCACGCGCGAGGGATGGCGGGACACCACCAGCAAGCACGGCAGGGAATCGGGTCAGCAGGAGCGGAGCCCGAACCGGCCCGGCAGGGGAGTTCTGACCAGCCAGGGACCGGCCAGCAGCCCGACGTAGGAACGGGTAGAAGGAGACACAACACTTACAGGATCCCCTCTCCCTCTACCATAATCTTGCTTTGACCACCTAAATCAGTTCCTTTATGGCGCTGATCTTTGCCTGGGGTAAGAATACCCTTTTCTGGGTGTACCTATGATTGGACCCAAGTATTTTAGCCTTCTTCGTGGTTTTAACCGCTTCCCGACCGCCTCATGTAGATATACGTCTACAGAATGGCACGGGCAGGCAAAATCACGTACGGGTACGTCCCCTTTAATTTGCCTGCCCGGGGGGCGCGCGCGCACCGCCAGCGGCGCGCTCGCGACCCGGTCGGGAGCTCCGTGACCACGGCCGCGGGACCAGTGGACCCGATCGCCGCTGGTATCCCGCGATCGGGTTACGGAGCTGAAGAACGGGGAGATGTTTGTGTAAACAAACCTCTCCCCGCGCTTCCTACACTGCCTGTCATTGATCGGCTGTTCCCTGTCATCGGGAAAGCCGATCAATGACGTCAGACGTACAGCCACGCCCCCCTACTGTAAAAAAAAACACAACACGTCACACTGACTCCTCCCCGCCCCCTAGTGGTTAACCCCTTCAATACAACTGTCATTTACATAGGAATCAGTGCTATTTAAATAGCACTGATTTCTGTATAAATGACAAATGTCCCAAAAATGTGTCAAAAATGTCCGATGTGTCCGCCATAATGTCGCAGTCACAATAAAAATCGCTGATCGCCGCCATTACTAGTAAAAAAAAAAATATATAATAAAAATGCTATAAAACTATCCCCTATTTTGTAAACGCTATAACTTTTGCGCAAACTAATCAATAATCGCTAATTGCGATTTTTTTTTTACCAAAAATATGTAGAAGAATACGTATCGGCCTAAACTGAGGAAAAAAAAAAAATTTTATATATTTTTTGGGGATAGTTATTATAGCAAAAAGTTAAAAATATTGCATTTTTTTCAAAATTGTCGCTCTATTTTTGTTTATAGCGCAAAAAATAAAAACCGCAGGGGCGATCAAATACCACCAAAAGAAAGCTCTATTTGTGGGAAAAAAAGGACGCCAATTTTGTTTGGGAGCCACGTCGCACGACCGCGCAATTGTCAGTTAAAGCGACGCAGTGCCGAATCGCAAAAAGGGGCCTGGTCCTTTAGCTGCAAATTGGTCCGGGGCTGAAGTGGTTAAAGAAGATTTCTCCTGGGTTGAGAATCCGGCCTAGATATTCCAGGTAGTTGAATGTGGTGACCATACTTTGGTCTAAGCGGGCTACCGACTGGTCTATCAAGAACAGATTGACTAGGTAAACCATAATTGTTATACCTTGGGCCCTTAACCTGGCTAGAAGAGGGGCCAAAACCTTTATAAACACTCAAGGTGCAGTAGCTGGACCAGAGCTACACACTGAAAATTAAGATTTTCCACCTTGAAAAGTGTATATATAGTAGTGAGTAGTGAGCGAGGAAATTAGGCATATGTAGGTATGCATCTTTGATGTCGATTTACGCCAGAAGTTCTCTTCCTTGTAGGATGGAGATAACTGATTTGGGTTGACTCCAATACGAAAAAAGAGTGGTTATATTCGGGAATTGAATTTAGATTTTTGAGATCCAGAATGTCCATTTGGATTTGGCACAGTGAAAAAAAGAGGTTTGAATCAAACCCCAACCTCTGTTCTTACATGGGGACCCCCATGATCACTTTTTTATTCTTCTCTGGATCCTTAGAAACGTTTGATCTGAGAAAACAAGGAGACGGGAACTCTTGGAACTCCAGTTTGTACCCTGGAGCTAATGAGGAAGTCCCCCATTTGTCTCGACACTCTTCCTGCCAGATCCTTGAGAACTGCAGAAGAATTCCCCCTATTCGATTGGACCTGATGGTGGAAGCTGCCGTGACTGCTTGGAGGCTGATGCCTCTGGCACAGGGGAAGGAGCTTTAAAACGAAAATACATTTACTCCTTTTCTTAAATGGCAAAAGGGGTGCTTTTCACTAAAATTTCTTTGGATGTATTATCCAAACATCCCCAAATAGCTATTTCACAGCAAAAAGAAAGACTAGCCAGGAGCTTCTTACAAGGCACTTAGCGAAGGGCACAAGGCCTGAAGGATAGAATCTCTCATAGCAACTATTGCAAACATAAAGCTGCCTCCTGGGCCTGCTGAGCAGGATAACCTTGAACACCTGTTTAAAATCATTAACCACTTCACCCCCGGACCAATTGGCAGTCAAAGGACCAGGCCCCTTTTTGCGATTCGGCACTGCGTCGCTTTAACTGACAATTGCGCGGTCGTGCGATGTGGCTCCAAAACAAAATTGGCGTCCTTTTTTCCCACAAATAGAGCTTTCTTTTGGTGGTATTTGATCGCCCCTGCGGTTTTTATTTTTTGCGCTATAAACAAAAATAGAGCGACAATTTTGAAAAAAATGCAATATTTTTTACTTTTTGCTATAAGAAATATCCCCAAAAAATATATAAAATTTTTTTTTTTTTTTCTCAGTTTAGGCCGATACGTATTCTTCGACATATTTTTGGTAAAAAAAATCGCAATTAGCGATTATTGATTGGTTTGCGCAAAAGTTATAGCGTTTACAAAATAGGGGATAGATTTATAGCATTTTTATTAATATTTTTTTTTTACTAGTAATGGCGGCGATCAGCGATTTTTATTGTGACTGCGACATTATGGCGGACACATCGGACTTTTTTGACACAGTTTTGGGACCATTGTCATTTATACAGCAATCAATGCTATTTAAATGCACTGGTTCCTGTATAAATGACAGTTGTAGTGAAGGGGTTAACCACTAGGGGGAGGGGAGGGGTTATGGGCTGTGACGTGTGTGTTTTTTTTTTTACATTAGGGGGCGGGGCTGATGTCTGACGTCATTGATCGGCTTTCCCGATGACAGGGAACAGCCGATCAATGACAGGCAGAGTAGGAAATTCCATTGCGATTCCAGCAATGAATGGACAGGAAAAGGCATGCACAGCTTGAGTAGGCTTTAGTGAACCCAAACACTCAGTTAAGGGTACATAAATGTGGAGCGATCATTCAGCAAGAAATTGCACCATCGATCTTAAGATTGGAACAGCTGGTTCTCCCGCATTTGACACCTCAGAAGAGGAGTCATTAGCCTCACCATGGTCCCCTGAGGGAATTAATCTTTTCCTGCCTCTAGTTCCTCAGTTTGAGGGTCCTGGGTAATGGAAGAGAACCTGTCGCATTTTGACTAGGGATGAGTCCGATGTTCGAGTCGAACGTAAGTTCGAGTCGAACATCGGGTTTTCGCCTGTTCGCCGAATAGCAAACAATTTGGGGTGTTTGCGGCAAATTCGAAAACCGCAGAACACCCTTTAAAAGTCTATGGGAGAAATCAAAATTGCTCATTTAAAGGCTTATATACATGGTATTGTCATAAAAAGTGTTTTGGGACCTGGGTCCTGCCCCAGTGGACATGTATCAATGCAAATTTTTTTTTTTAAATGCAGTTTTTTCGGGAGCAGTGATTTTAATAATGCGAAGTGAAAAAATAAAAGTGTAATATTCCTTTAAATTTCGTTCCTGGGGGAAAATAGTATGCCTGTAAAGTGGCACATGTTTCCCGTGTTTAGAACAGTCCGAGAGCAAAATTACATTTCTAAAGGAAAAAAAGTCATTTAAAAGTACTCACGGCTATAATGAATTGACGGTCCCGGAAATACACATAAAATTTCATTGATACAAACAGCATGGGATTCCCCCACAGGGGAACCCCGAACCAAAATTTAAAAAAAAAAATGCGTGGGGGTCCCTCTCAAAATCCATACGGATTCCATATGGATTTTAAGGGGAACCCCGTGCCAAAAATGAAAAAAAAAATGGTGTGGGGTCCCCCCAAAAATCCTTATCTGAGCATGCATACCTGGCAGGCCACAGGAAAAGAGGGGAGGGTGAGAGAGCCCTCAAAATTGGGAGGGTGCTTTGGGGTAGCCCCCCAAAGCACCTTGTCCCCATGTTGATGGGGAGAAGGGCCTCATCCCCACAACCCTTGCCCAGTGTGGGAGGGGGGCTTATTGGAATCTGGAAGCCCCCTTTAACAAGGGGACCCCCAGATCCCATCCCCCCCTGTGTGAAATGGTAACGGGGTACAAATGTACCCCTACTATTTCACAAAAAATTGTGAAAATGGTAAAAAAAGACAATACACGCCTTGGGACAAGTCCTTTATTAAAAAAATTTAAATATAAAACTGTCCAACAAAGAGAAGAAGAAGAAGACTTTGTCCCATGGCGTGTATTGTCTTTTTTAACCATTTTCACACATTCATTTGTACCCCGTTACCATTTTACACAGGGGGGGCGGGATCTTGGGGTCCCCTTGTTAAAGGGGACTTCCAGATTCTGATAAGCCCCCCACCCACAGACCCCCACAACCACTGGGCAAGGGTCGTGGGGATGATGCCCCCCTATCCCCATCAACATGGGGACAAGGTGCTTTGGGGGCTACCCCAAAACACCCTCCCAATGTTGAGGGCATGTGGCCTGGTACGGTTTAGGAGGGGGGGCGTCCTCTAGTCCCCCCCTCTTTTCCTGCGACCTGCCAGGTTGCGTGCTCGGATAAGGGTTTGGTATGGATTTTGAGGGGGACCCCCACGCCATTTAAAAAAAATATATATATCCATACCAGACCTGAAAGGCCTGGTATGGAATTTGGGGGGACCCCATGCATTTTTTTTTTTAATTTTGGTTTGGGGTTTCCCTGTGGGGGAATCCCATGCCATTTTTACCAATGAACTTTTATGTGTATTGCCGGGACCAACAATTCATTATAGCCGCGAGTACTTTTAAATGACTTTTTTTCCTTTAGAAATGTAATTTTGCTCTCGGACTGTTCTAAACACGGGAAACATGCGCCACTTTACAGGAATACTATAGACACCCCCTAGGTACGAAATTTAAAGGAATATTACACTTTTATTGTTTCACTTTAAGCATTATTAAAATCACTGCTCCCTAAAAAACTGACATTTTTTTTTGCATTGTTACGTGTCCCCTGGGGCAGGACCCAGGTCCCCAAACACTTTTTAAGACAATAACTTGCATATAAGCCTTTAAAATTAGCACTTTTGATTTTTCATGTTAATGTCCCATAGACTTTAACGGTGTTTGCGTGTTCAAACACATTTTTTGCCTGTTCGCATGTTCTGCTGCGAACCGAACAGGGGTGTTCGGCTCATCCCTAACTTTGACCCACATTGGGATGCAATTCAAGTCGCTAAACTTCTTTTTTTTTTTTTATTATCATAAAATAAACAGTTGCTGCAGTGTTAAAAACAAATTCCAAAGCATTGATTATGCAAGAATGGGCTACCATCAGTCAGGATGTGGCCCAGAAGTTGATTGAAAGCATGCCAGGGTGAATTGCAGAGGTCTTGAAAAAGAAGGGTCAACACTACAAATATTGACTCTGCATAAACTTAATGTAATTGTCAATAAAAGTCTTTGACACTCATGAAATGCTTGTAATTATACTTCAGTGTGTCATAGTAACATCTGACAAAAAGATCTAGAAACACTGAAGCAGCAGACTTTGTGAAAATTAATATTTGTGCCATTCTCAAAACTTTTGGCGTACTATGATGTGAATGGGCTCTAAGGGTATTATGTCAAATATGTATAATGCACAATATGCTTTATGTACAAGAGAAAAGTCCTTACATTTTCACTCTTACAATCCTCCCAGTTTAACGCATGGCGGGGAGAATACAGACCAAGTGCCTAATTCTACCGTAATTACTTCATCCTGCATGGAAGTTTGTGGAGAAGACCGCTGTAATAAGTCCTGTTCTAAAATATGCTTTGTGAACATATACCACAAGGATCAACCAGAAAAGACTCTAAAGGCGTATGCTATCTTAGACAATCAAAGCAATAGATCACTTGCAAAATCTGAACTGTTTAATCTATTTGAAATAAAAGGCGAAGCTCATCCTTACACCTTGGGTACCTGTAGTGGAACTACAGAGGTCTCTGGAAGAAGGGCTCATGGACTCAGGGTATCTTCTCTCAAAGGTAACTTGCAATTAACCCTACCTACACTTGTTGAGTGCAACCAGATACCTGCTAACAGGGAAGAAAGATAAGAGAAGATAGCCAGCCACAGATGGCAACATGGTATCCCAGGTAACACAAGCCCTTTCTCCTGCCACAATGACGACTTTGGCTCTACAGTGTTTAATGCAACCAGTAAAGATGACATACTGGCTCCTTCAATGGAAGACAAGGAATTCATCAAGGTAATGGACAATGAGTTCTTTCAAGATTACTCCAACAACTGGGTAGCACCCCTACCTTTTCGTCTCCCAAATAGAGAAATTTCCCAGCAACTTGCAGCAGGCCATCAGTAGATTCTCCTCCTTAAAGCGAAATGTAAGCAGGAAACCAGAGATGCAAAGGCACATTGTGGACTTTATGCAAAATATATTTGACAGAGATCATGCACCCCCACTAAAGGAGGGCGAAGAATGCTGGTACCTTCCATCCTTTGGCATGTATCACCCACGCAAACCAGACCAAATCAGAGTTGTCTTTGATTCCAGTGCTCAGCACAAAAGTGTTTCTCTTAACAACATGCTCCTTACGGGGCCCAACTGTCTAATAGGAGTCTTGATTTGCTTTAGACAAGAGCCTGTAGCAGTAATGGCCGACATTCAACAGATGTTTCACTGCTTCATTGTCAGAGAAGACAACAGAAACTACCTCAGGTTTCTATGGCACAGAGACAATGACATCAACAAGGAAGTTATAGACTATCGAATGAAGGTACATGTCTTCGGTAACAATCCTTCCCCTGCAGTGGCAACTTATGGGCTAAGGAGAACAGCTCAAACTGAAGAAGAAGAATATGGATCTGATGCTCGTCAATTTGTTGAAAGAAACTTCTACGTTGACGATGCACTCAAGTCTTTTCCAACCGATAAAGAAGCGATTTATCTTCTCACTAGAACAAAGGAGATGCTGTCTACAGCAAACCTTAGACTGCACAAGATTATATCCAACAGCCAGGAACTTATGAATGCCTTTCACTCTGAGGACTATGCCACTAGTCTAAAAAACCTTGATTTCGGTACAGATGTGCCTCCTGTACAGCGAAGTCTGGGTTTATTGTGGAACATCAAACAAGACAAATTCACCTTGCAAGTGTCAACTTCTGACAAACCCTTCACTAAAGCCCCATACACACGGTCGGACTATCCGCGGACCATGTCGGTCGGATCCTGTCCGTCGTACTTTGTCCGATGTTGGTGTTGCGTACACACGGTCGGACTACGTTGTCGGAATATCCGGTCTGCAAGAACGTCGTGACGTAAGTCGTCTTCCACGAGATTAGAAAAGGGAAGTTCAGCACCACGTCAGGCACCCGTTGGGCTCCTTCTGCTGATCCCGTGTTTATCGCGAGTTAGTCGAAGTTTGGTGACTTAAGATTCGCGCTTCTCAGTTTTCTGACTCAGATCGTTACTGCTCTTCAGTTTGTGCTTGTCGTGCGTATCTGTTTATTAGTGCGTGTAGTCAGTTCGCATTTGTTGGTCATTGCGGCCTATATCTTGATATAGGACGCTTTGATTTGCACTGCTTATTGTCTGCTCGTTTCTGGTATTCATTTCGTTCTTTCAGGCCTTGCTGTTTATCGGTGCTTTCTGTTTGTCCGTTCTGACCAGCCGACCTTTTGTGACCTTGTGAGCGATGTTTCCTGTGCGTACTCGTCGCCGAGTTTGTGCTGTACGCGGAATTGGTGTCGGGCTTTTAGCTTTGACCCAAGACCCGTCCATGAACAGAGTGACGAGGAGTATGTGGACCAAGAATTGGTTGCTTCAGCGTGACCAATTCTCGCACATGCCTTTGCTTCGTGAGATCCGGGAGAATAATCCTGATGATTTCAGGAACTTTCTCCGGATGACGGACCCCGATTTTCACCGTCTTTTGGCTTTGCTGACCCCCTTTATCAGCCGGCAGGATACCTGCATGAGACAAGCCATTACTCCGGAGCAGAGGCTTGTTGCCACGTTGAGGTACTTGGCGACAGGGAGAAGTCTTCAGGATTTGAAGTTCTCTTCAGGTATCTCTCCCCAGGCCCTGGGAATCATTATTCCAGAGACCTGTTCTGTCATCATCCAGGTCCTGCAGGAGGACTATATTAAGGTAACATTTCTACTTTACTATTCCCTTCTATGTATGCTCTGTTTGCTAATGTCTTCTATTTTTGACCTCCTTCCCTAATTACCATGATTGCAATATGTTCTAATATGCTGTGCCCCTTTTCTCCTTCATGCATTTTTCCCTTCACTTACCTCCCCAGCATGCTCTTCTGCCCCAATAGACACCTATGGCCTAGTCACTTAAGCAATGTCTTTTGTCTGCTGCATAGTATTGTTTGCCCCCAAACACCCCCTAAAATATGCACAAATGTTTGCTGTGTGGTTTACTTCATGTAGAGCCCCTTTTTTTTTTTGTTGGTGGGGGGGGGGGGCAAACTCATTAGGAACCCCCTCCCCCAACTGCTCTGTCAGATGGTACCAATCCTCTATCTGCTGGCTTTCCCAAGGTCAATACACACTATATACCTACCTCTTTATAGTGGGCATCTTTAGGGATGAATTCTGCAAAGCATGTAGTGCAAGGGGCTGCCTCCATACTTTCCATTTCCTATTTTTTTGTGTTCTTTCCCTCCTATTAGCTTGCTTGGTAATTTCAGAATGTCACAATGTGCTTTCCTTTTTTTTTGGGGGGGGGGGGGGGGGTTGAAATGTTAGTTTACCTTTCCTAGGGGCTGCCAATAGTGTTAAGTACAGAGGGTCTGCCCAAACTAGCACACATTATTGAGCCATTTGCCAATCAATGAAGTGCAGAGGGTTACCTGTCCAACACCCCCCCCCCCCCAAACCCTAGTTATTGCCAATGGCCCATCAGAAGTGTGGGGATTGATGGGGGGTGAGTAATCTGTGAAGGGGAGCCTCTACTTTTCTGTGCAAATACTTTCCAGCCTCCAATTTTATACAATGCTTTTGTTTCAAGATGTTGATTGTCTAATCTGCTTGCAATGTTTATGTGCAAAGTGACTAATTAGTTTTTCTTGTTTCACTCCACAGTTCCCTTCCACGCCACAGGAATGGCAGACTGTGGCCTCCCACTTTGCCAGCCGTTGGGACTTTCCTAACTGCGGAGGGGCAATTGATGGGAAACACGTCCGCATCGTCCCACCGCCCAACTCGGGGTCCTACTATTATAATTATAAAGGGTTTAATAGTGTAGTGATGTTGGCGGTGGTGTCGGCGACATATGAATTTATGTATGTGGACGTGGGGATGAACGGCCGGATCTCGGATGGTGGTGCCATTGCGCACACGGAGTTCTACCCACGTCTCCAAAGTGGCAGTCTGTGCTTGCCACCTCCAGAGGAGAATGCAGAAGGACTCCCCTTCGTCTTTGTCGCAGATGAAGCGTTTGCGTTGACTCCCCATCTGATGAGGCCGTTCCCGATGAGGACCCTCACCCCAGACCAGAGGGTCTTCAACTACAGGCTGTCCAGAGCCCGAAGAGTTGTGGAGAACACTTTTGGCATCCTGGCCAGCCGCTTCCGCCTGTTCTTGACGGCAATTAACTTGGCGGAATACAAACTGAACCACATAGTTCTTGCCTGTTGCATATTGCACAACTTCCTCAAAAGACATAACAGGAACTATGTGGTGCCCGTTGGCCCAGATGTGGAGGGCCCTCCAAATGCTGACCTCACAGCCCTTCAAGTGGCACGTCCAGGCTTGCCCTCTCTAAATGCCCACGCGGTCCGCGAGCAATATATGGACTACTTTGTGGGTAGGGGGGCCATTGCTCTGCCTGACGATGTGTGAGAGGCATTTTTTAATAAATCTTATTTTTCAACCAACCTATGATTTCTTGTCATTTCCGTATTCTTTTTAGCTTATTTTACCTTTAATTTTTTTCCCTTTGCCTTCGACAGTGGGAATGCACTTTCTGGGCAAAAGGAGGTAACAGTCTCTTCTTCCCAAAAAGATTATTCTCATGTTGTGTGTTTGCTACCTAATCTTTGGTCTAGAGAAGGTTTGTACTGCATAACTGACACCCAAAATACTCCTTTTCATCACCAGGTCAGACGTGTGTATTCTCAAAAATGCTGTGCTCCGTGTTTTCGTACAAAGCACTGTGGGTGTCATTTACATAAGTCAAATCCACTATGCTCTACAAGTGCAGTTAAAAAGTGCCCTGGAAAAGAAACTTGCAGTGCAAAGTGGACTTGCCTTTAGTAAATAACACCCATTGCCCCCCATATCCTTTACATTTGACATACATAATGCATTGTGTTTTTTAAATAAGGAAGCCACACATTTAGAAAATTAAAAAAGTTTACTTGGAAAACATTCACAAGTGCGTTTACAATCTTCTTGCCCAAACTGACAACATCTTGGTTATTTACAACATTGTTTACAAACATTCCGCAATTGGTAAAACCAGGCATGGAGCAAAATAGAACCTATGAACTAGGAAAGTTCAACTTTCTAAAGTGAAGACAAGATCAGACATGACTATTATGTTCAAAGTGTGTTTGATCTTGCCTTCATCACATGGGGGGTCACCCCTGGAAAGTGGAAATTTAGAACATGCACACAATTTGGGTCTGAAAATGGTCATTAGATGGTAAAACACATGCCTAGAAGCTTCAAAAGTGCCATTTTCCATCATGGGGATGAATGGACGTTTTTTGGGGGTGCAACCCCTTCACCACAACCACTTTCGTAGTTCGTAAAGTGGTTGCACCCCCAAAAAAACATTGGCATTCATCCACCATGATGGGAGCTAGCACATGTGGACACAATGTGTGCATGTTCCAAATTTCACACAGTTCTTAAGTTGCAAATGTGTTCAGAAGCAGGCACAAATGTGTGTTAATTACTTGGTGCGTTTTCATATTTTTCCTAAAACATCAATGATGTTCTTCAATTTTTGTTGAACATCATTGATGTTTTGCTTTATGTAATCTAGATCTCTATTGCAGACCATTATCTCCCCGATGAGTACGTGGGCACTCTCTGTGGTAAAGTGCGATTTTTCTTCCACAACATCCACGTCACCTAAAAACCACAAACAAACAAAAATCGGGTGTTGGAAATGAGGCAGCCATACATTGATTAGCTTACCAGTAGCTGTGTTCTCCCACA
This sequence comes from Lithobates sylvaticus, assembly GCA_028564925.1. Classification (NCBI taxonomy): domain Eukaryota; kingdom Metazoa; phylum Chordata; class Amphibia; order Anura; family Ranidae; genus Lithobates; species Lithobates sylvaticus. The sequence goes on along the minus strand of CM053030.1, from coordinate 303,832,824 downwards.
CTCACCTGTTGTGGTGACAAGTTCTCCAAGTTCGATGATCTCTCCTTCCTCCTCCTCCTCCTCTGCTTCTGCTCTTTCCCCTTTTTTGGGAGGTGTTGGTTTGGGGGTTTCCTCAGACGGCCCAAGTTTTCGCTCCCCTATGAGAATGTACAAAAGGAAGATTTAGCAACACAATCTATTGAGGGCAGAAATATGAAATGACAAACATTGCTTGAAAGTGACGGACACTATTTTTGTTTGGCCAGTTACAAATGCCAACTACATGAATGTAGTCACTTTGTAAAGGTGCTAAACTTACTAGCTTTTTGGTAGAAGTTTGTGTGATGGAGACCCCCCTCTAGTATCCACTGGAGCACATGTGTGGAAAAGCCTAATAAAAAGGGGGTTTGGGTGTACCAGCACTAGTGCTCTAGAGTCAAGATGGGTAAACAGCTACTGAGTGACCTCTCCTTTACATTGACTAAATTTGGTTTACGCTCTTGATGACATCTCTAGTGAGAACAAACTTCCTTTCAATAAAAACTTCACCAAACCTCGTATTATAAGTGGCCGAACGATCGAGGTTGCGTACGATCGAATGGACACACACACGAACATGACAGTGGCAGAAAGATCGAGGCTGAGTACGATCGAATGCACAGACGAACCTGAAAGTGGCCATTTTGGAATGTACAACTTTGTAAAAATCAAACCACATGGAGCAGTATGCAAGCAAGAAATAAAACACAAAACACAACTACTTACTTTTTTGAAGAATTCGCTTGATCTTTCTGTACTGATCGGCCTCCCTCAGTTTCAGGTCTGACCAGCGTTTCCTCAGTTGTTCCTTGGATCGTTGTACCCCAAACTGATTGTATAGCCTCCTCACAACTTTAGACATGATCTTGGCCTTGCGGACATTGGGGTTGAGGTAAGGCCCATACTTCCCATCATAGTCGCTCCTCTTTAATATGTCCACCATCTCCAACATTTCTCCAAATGACATATTGGAGGCCTTGAATTTCAGGCTCCGGGATCGGGACGTTTCTGCCTCCGGACTTTCCTCGTCCTCCTCCTCGTTGGTGGGATATTTGGGGCGCACCTGCTGTGTCCCCGCCATGTGCTCTCCCCACTGCGCCGTAAAGAGAATGGGTGGGGAATAGACGAGAAAGTTCGTCAGGGGCGGGCGGAGTTTGACGCATGCGCACTGGATATAAAACGTCACACGCCTGTGTCGTAGCCACGATCTGGGAGACGAGGGGAGAGAAAGCTCACGCACGAGACGATCGCTAGAAACGAAGGTACAATTTGACGTTGGTACATAACTAGCCTAGACTGATTCGAACTTGAGGCTTCTTTATGGAGAAGATTAGGAGAGTTTAGCCTGACATAATTTATAGTGTTTTGTGTGGTGTTGTGTCTTGCAGAGATTATGAAGGGATTCAACGACATGAGTTTTCTCCCCCTCTTCATTGCCAAATACAGGGAATTTCCCATTTTATGGCAGGCTAAACACCCCCATTATAGCATCAAAGCAAAGAGGCACACAGCCCTGGAGAAACTTGTGGAATTTGTCAAGCCAAGGTTCCCCACGGCAACTGTTGATGATATAAGAAAGAAAATTGGCAGCCTGAGGAGTGCGTATATCAGGGAGCGCAAGAAGGTCGTGAAGTCGGAAGAAACTGCAACTGCAGCAGATGAGGTCTATGTCACCAAGCTCTGGTACTATCAGAGTCTACATTTTCTCAAAGACCAGGCTGATGTCACGGAGCCACTCTCGACTCCTCCTTCCACGCTTCCTTGCACGCAGGCCACCCCTGATGAGGCTTCCGAGGAGCAACCTGGGCCTTCCAGTATGGAAGAGGTGGAGGAGCCCAGCTTGTTCCAGGTATAGTAGTTTTGTTACCATTTATGTGAATAATGAATGATGTTCACTTAATTCAGGATCCCCAATTGCTTAGTTCCTAACGTGTTTGACATATCAACTGACAGTAGTGTTGGAGACAGTTGGGGCCACAATCTAAACTGCAGGGCTGAGAATTGTATGGTTTTCTATTTGTAAACATTTTGCAACAGTCACTAGATGAGAATTGTGTGTGTTTGATGAACAAATACCTGAAACTATGTCCCTTTTTCATACACAGGAAGACCTCAGCCAGGAGGTGGCTGTGGAAGGTGGCAGTCAGGAGGAGGCAGGGGTTAGTGGCAGCCAAGAGGTGGGTAGTGGCAGCCAACAGGGGGGTAGGCGTAGGAGCCTGACTGACTCCCAAATCCCTCTCCTCCGCCTTCCGTACAGAAGGGCGAGAAGGGGGGGTGATGCGGGAGAGTCAGCGCTCCGGATGATCAGAGAGGCTTCAGCCTCCCTACATGCCACACCCACCGACGAGGAGACCTTTGGCTCCGTGGTTGTCACGAAGATGATGGGTTTGGAGATGAGGCAACGCAACATGTGTGAGGGGCTCATCCTCCATGTCCTAAATAAGGGGAGGGCTGGGGAGATGACTCCCCTCACACGTTTGCCATAGTTACCATGCTCCGCCTCCTCCTCCTCCTCCTTCTGCCACCCCACCAGCACGACAGCCACAGTGTGCAAGGAAGCGTGGAAGGAAGACCTGAGAGTGACGACCTGGATTCAGTCTGGTCTGAGAGAAGATGGAGCCTCTCGTAGTACCAGAGCCTGGGGACCTAGATGGCATCTGCTGCAGTTCCGGAAGCTTTGGACTTCGGGACCAGATTGCACTCCCTTATTATTTAGATAGGTACTCCTCAGGCCCCCAATTTTCTACGCTTGAAAATTGATGGTTGCCGTGGGGGTCCAAGGCTTTACAAATTCCCCAAGTTTCACCATGGCTGCGTTCCTCTTTGGTTTGTTGCTGAGACCTAAATAAAGGTTTTTGGGATTTCAAATAATCATTGACTATTGTGCTTTACTTTTCTACAATGACAGTTTTTCTTTGAGTAGGCAGGTACATTTCACTAATCCTAAAGTAGAATTAACAAGGGGCACCAACAACCAACAAACTCCTAGTAAATTTAAGCAACAAATACAAATGTTAATAATGTGGTTTGGCTAAGTTGAGACACACAACCCCCCTCCAAAAAACATTAATAAAATCTCCTTCAAATATGTATTCCCATAAAAAAAAAAAAAAAAAAAAAAAAAAAAAATGCTAAAAATATAACAAAGATTCTTTTACGATCTGAGTAAAAATAAGCATGTAGTGTATAAATCCTGAAAAGTAATAAAGAACTAAGTTTGTGAGAAGTGCGGGTGAATAGGAGCAGCTAAAACATGTCATTCTTGTTGCATTGTAAAGACAAAGAGAATGCGCTGCATTAAAGACATTTTAACATTGCAGCGTGACGAATGTGCTGTGTCGATTATGAAAGGTAGTTTTACCTGACCGAGCGCTTCCGTCACAGAATTTCTTCTGAGCATGCGTAGCACTTTGTCCGTCGGACAACCGTACACACGATCGGATTTGGTGTGATCGGACCGTGTTGTCGGCAAATCTATCCAGCAGGAGATAGGACTTTGTCCGTCGGACAATCCGACGTACACTGTCCGATGGTGCATACACACGGTCTGATTTTTCAACAACATTGTCCGATCGGACAGAATCCATGAAAAAATCTGACCGTGTGTATGGGGCTTAAGAGAGGAGTCCTGTCGGTGGTGAACAGCATCTATGACCCACTGGGTTTCCTTGCTCCAGTTACTATTCAAGGTAAGATTCTGCTAAGACAGTTATCTACTGAGAACATAGACTGGGATATTCCTTTGCCTAGTGAGAATCAACACAAGTGGGAAAGGTGGAGATATTCTTTGAAGTCACTAGAAAAACTTCAGATCTCCTGTTGCTATGTTCCAGGTTCCATTTCAACTGTTAACCGGAGAGAAATTTATATTTTCTCTGATGCATAAGTTGAAGCTATTGCTACAGTAGCCTATTTGAAGACCTCTGAAATGAATGGAGAATCATACTGTAGTTTTGTCCTAGGTAAAACAAAACTCACTCCCAAACCTGTGCATACCATACCAAGACTTGAACTTTGTGCAGCCGTGCTAGCAGTAGAAATTGCCAAAGTCATACGATGGGAAATGGACACTAGAATTGATTCTTTCACCTTCTATACAGACAAAAGGTAGTACTTGGTTACATATACAACCAAACAAAACAATTTTATGTGTACGTCAGCAACAGGGTTGAACGTATTAAGAGATTCTCTCTACCAAGTCAATGGCATTACGTTCCCACTGAACTCAACCCAGCTGACTGTGGGACCAGAGCCGTGTCATCTGCTGTTCTTCAGGACAGCTTATGGCTGTCACCTCCCAAGGTTTTTGTGTGAGGACTCCTACTCACCCCCTATTGACACCACCTATGGGCTAGTAAGTCCTGAAGATGATAAGGAAATAAGAACTGTAAACCTCTCACTCCACACTTCTGTAAATACAAAACAGAAGCTTCGGTCACACTGTTTTGAACGTTTTTCCACCTGGTCATCTGCTGAAAGAGCTATTGCTCGCCTAATTCATATTGCTCGCTGCTTTGGGAAGAACACTGCGGCAGAGTGTCATGGTTGGCCCCGCTGTTCTGGACACTCTACAGCAGCAGATATTTCACACACAGAAGAGGTAATTATCAATTGTGTGCAACAAGAGGTGTATCAGGAGGAATTCGGGAGAATCAGAAATGGACCTGAATTGTCTAAAAACAGTTCTCTCTTCAATCTAAACCCTGTGGTTGACGCCAATCAGCTGCTGAGAGTTGACCGTATAACGAAATCCGACTTATGCAGCAAAGAACAGAATCCTATAATCATACCAGGTCAACATCATGTTACTACTCTTCTGGTTCGTCATCACCATGAACTGGCACATCATCAAGGCTGTCAGTTTACAGAAGGTGCCATCAGGTCAGCTGGCTTGTGGATCATTGGTATGAAAAGGTGTGTCTCCTCCTTGCTCTTCAGGTGCGTCAAGTGCCACAAGTTAAGAGGAAAACATCAACAGCAACAAATGGCAAGACTTCCAGCTGATCGCCTAAGTACAGATCCACCCTTTACCTATGTTGGAGTAGATGTTTTCGGCCCATGGTCCATCATCACTCGGAGAACTTGTGGTGGAGCTATCAATAGTAAAAGGTGGGCTGTATTGTTTACCTGTCTCAGCATCGGAGCAATACACATAGAAGCGATCAAGTCTATGGATTCTTCTTCCTTCATCTGTGCCCTACGAAGATTCTTTTCTGTCAGAGGACCAGTTAAAGAGGAAGTAAGCCCTAATGGGTTTACTTCCTCTTTGTTTCCCTGCAAAGGTAAAGCATAATGGACTACTATGCATCGCATAGTAGTCCATTATGTGTCACTTACCTGACACAGGAGCCAGCGAAGTCACCGCTGTCCCCTTGTGTACAGCGCCTCCATCTTCTTGGTGGGTCTCGCGGCTCCGTCTCTGTCATTCGACGGCGCCGCGATGACGTCACTCCCGCGCATGCGCACGGGAGCCACCACTCGTGGCATATCGCCGTTGAGAACGGCCTTCTCAGTGCGCCTGCGCGCCGCTGTCTACGGCGCATGCGCCGTAGACAGCGGTGCCTGTATTTTGGCAAATATCTCCTAAACCGTGTAGGTTTAGGAGATATTTCTTTGACCTACAGGTAAGCCTTAATCTAGGCTTACCTGTAGTTCCAAGTTGTTTGTAAGGGTCTACAACCACTTTAAGCAGCTGAGATCTGACTGTGGTACCAAAATTGTTGGAGCATGTAAAGAGCTACAATTGGACAATTTCCTGGCCAAAAATGGATGTACTTGGTTGTTTAATCCTCCCCATTCTTCACACATGGGAGGATCCTGGGAATGAATGATTGGAGTAGCACGAAGAATTCTTGACTCCATGTTGCAGACTCACAAGTCTTTACCACTCACCCATGATACTTTGTCTACCCTTCTCGCTGAAGTGTCTGCCATAGTGAACGCAAGACCTTTAGTGCTGGTATCTTCAGATCCTGATGCTCCAGTGATCCTTACTCCAGCTTCGCTTCTTATGCCGCGTACACACGACCGGACTTTCTGGCAGAAAAAGTCAGACGACTTTTGACGGAGTTAGGACGGACTTCCGAACGAACGGACTTGCCCAAACACGAACGGACTAAAATCTGTTCGAAAGTCTGTTAGTTTTGAACGTGATGACATACGACGGGACTAGAAAAGGAAGTTCAGTAGCCAATATCTGCCCTTGCGTTGTATTTGGTCAGTCGGACCAGCATACAGACGAACGGTTTTCCTGATAGGAATTGAGTCGTCGGAAAGATTTTAAACATGTTCTATTTCTAGCGGAGAAGAAGAAGCCGGAGGAAGATGCCGGACGAGAAGACCAGAGGAAGAAGCTGAGGAAGATAGAGAAAGAAGTGGGGGATCTGGGGGTATCTGGGGGTCCCCTTGTTAAAGCGGGCTTCAATATTCCAATAAGCCCACCGCCCGCAGACCCCCACAACCACCGGGCAAGGGTTGTGGGGATGAGGCCCTTCTCCCCATCAACATGGGGACAAGGTGCTTTGGGGGGCTACCCCAAAGCACCCTCCCAAAGTTGAGGGCATGTGGCCTGATACGGTTCAGAAGGGGGGGCACTCTCTTGCCCCCCTCTTTTCCTGCGGCCTGCCAGGTTGCCCGCTCAGATAAGGGTCTGGTATAGATTTTTGGGGGGACCCCACGCCATTCTTTTTTTGGGGCGCGGGGTTCCCCTTAATATCCATACCAGAGGTCTGGTATGGATTTTGAGGAGGACCCCCATGCCATATTTTTTTTAATTTTTGGCACGGGGTTCCCCTTAATATCCATACCAGACCTGAAGTGCCTGGTATGGAATTTGGGGGGACCCCCATACATTCTTTTTTAATTTTGGTTCAGGGTTCCCCTATGGGGTTATCCCATGCCATTTTTATCAATGAACTTTTATGTGTATTGACGGGACCGACAATTTATCATAGCTGCGAGTACTTTTATATTACTTTTTTTCCTTTAGAAATTAAATTTTGCTGTCAGACTTTCCCGTGTTCTAAACACGGGAAACACGTGCCACTTTACAGGCATACTATAGACACCACCCAGGTACGAAATTTAAAGGAATATTACACTTTTATTCTTCCGGCGGTTGGGGGGTCCGATCGACCCCCCTCCGCCGGCGGGGACGGTCGGGATCGCTTCAGGAGCGATCCGGGACGAGGGGACGGCCAGTGGTTTTTACAGAATGGCACGATTCACGCTCGGTGCGCCGGTCTATGTGACCGGAGACGCCGAGCGGCGAACATGTACAGGTTAGTGCACAACACTACACTGACACCAGTACAGTTAGGCACATATTCCACCCCCCTCACCCCCTGATCACCCCCCAGATCACCCCCTCCCCCCCAGTCACAGTGTCACTAATTGCAGTGATCATTTATTTACTGATCACTGCATTTAGTGTCAGTGTGACTGTAATAACTGTCAGGGCAGTTAGTTTTAGGTCCAAGGTAGCCCCTACCCCCCCCTAATAAAGGTTTAACCCCTTGATTGCCCCCCAGGTAACCCTTTCACCCCCTTTTGCCAGTGTCACTAAGCGATCATTTTTCTGATCGCTGTATTAGTGTCACTGCTGTCGCTAGGTAACCATTTTTTTTTTTTTAGGTAACCGCCATGTTTATATAGGTTCATAAATAGGTTTATAGGTCAGGTACCCCCATATTACAACCTAAATAAAGGTTTTAACCCCCTGATTGCCCCTAGAGTTAACCCTTTCACCAGTGATCACTGTATAACTGTCACTGGTGACGCTGGTTAGCCAGTTAGTTATTTCGTTATTTAGGTTCCCCGTCAGGTTTTTATATAGCGTCAGGTACCCCCATATATTACCTAATAAAGGTTTTAACCCCCTGATTGCCCCTAGTTAACCCTTTCACCCCCTTTTGCCAGTGTCACTAAGCGATCGTTTTTCTGATCGCTGCATTAGTGTCGCTAGGTAACCATTTTTTTTTTTTTAGGTAACCGCCATGTTTATATAGGTTCATAAATAGGTTTATAGGTCAGGTACCCCCATATTACAACCTAAATAAAGGTTTTAACCCCCTGATTGCCCCTAGAGTTAACCCTTTCACCAGTGATCACTGTATAACTGTCACTGGTGACGCTGGTTAGCCAGTTAGTTATTTCGTTATTTAGGTTCCCCGTCAGGTTTTTATATAGCGTCAGGTACCCCCATATATTACCTAATAAAGGTTTTAACCCCCTGATTGCCCTAGTTAACCCTTTCACCCCCTTTTGCCAGTGTCACTAAGCGATCGTTTTTCTGATCGCTGCATTAGTGTCGCTAGGTAACCAGTTTTTTTTTGTATTACTGTTACGGGTGACGCTGGTTAGTTAGCTTGTTTTTTATACTGTCAGGGCACCCGCCATTTATTACCCAATAACGGTTTAACCCCCTGATCGCCCGGCGGGTGATATCAATTAGGTTTTAGGGTCAAATAAGGTCTGCGTCGCCCCAGGTTAGTGCCAGTACCGCAAACACCCACGCACAAAGCATACACCTCCCTTAGTGGCACAGTATCTGAACAGATCAATATCTGATCTGATCAGATCTATACTAGCGTCCCAGCAGTTTAGGGTTCCAAAAAAAAACGCATTGTTAGCGGGATCAGCCCAGATACCTGCTAGCACCTGCGTTTTCCCCCTCCGCCCAGCCCAGCCCACCCAAGTGCAGTATCGATCGATCACTGTCACTTACAAAACACTAAGCACACATAACTGCAGCGTTCGCAGAGTCAGGCCTGATCCCTGCGATCGCTAACAGTTTTTTTGTGGTAGCGTTTTGATTCAGTCGCTTCAGTCAGGAGCTTTTTTACCTGTGAATCTCAAAAAAAATAAAAAAAAAATAAAATAGTTGTCGTTTTATTGTTCTCTCTCTCACTCTATTCTCTCTCTATTGTTGCTCTTTTTTTACTCCATTCTATTCTGCAATGTTTTATTATGTTTTATCATGTTTTATCATGCTTGCTTTTCAGGTATGTAATTTTGTTTACTGTGTTTTAGTGTTGAGCATTTTTTTGTTTTCAGGTGCGCCATTCAGTTGCAACGCGGATTTATTTATCTTGACAGCAACAGCGTTTGCTCCCACGATACATAAAGCCGCGACTCCAACGCTGTAGGAGGTGATTTCACCACCACAGTTAAAAAAAAGAGCATATATGCCGAAGCATGGGGGCAGCAGGGGGGGGGGAGGAGCGATTGGCTCCTAATGCCACGTACATACGGTCGAAATTCCGACCGTGTGTACACGGCATAACTTTTGCGGGAGGATGCCCCCATGCATCGGCATATATAAATGGTGCATGTATGCCCATCATTAGAAGTGGGTGGATGAAGGGAGGTATTCTAATGGTGGGCATACCCACCAATCAATCTCTTTTTTTCGTTCAGCCAAGAGGCTGCATGAAAAAAAAAAGATTACAATATATGTCCAGTATGTTGCTGGACTTTGAATGGTTATACCAGAATGATGCCTGCAGGTTTAGGTATCATCTTGGTATCATTCTTTTCAGCCAGTGATCGGCTTTCATGTAAAAGCAATTCTAGCGGGTAATTAGCCTCTAGACTGCTTTTACAAGCAGTGGGAGGGAATGTCCCCCCTCCCGGATATAAACCGCGCCATTGGGAAATTGGGAAAGCATTTTATCACACCAATCTTGGTGTGGTCAGATGCTTTGAGGGCAGAGGAAAGATCTAGGGTCTAATAGACCCCAATTTTTTCAAAAAAAAGAGTACCTGTCACTGCCTATTGCTATCATAGGGGATATTTACATTCCCTGAGATAACAATAAAAATCATAACAAAGAAAAAAAAATGGAAGGAACAGTTTAAAAATAAAATAAAAAAGCTAAATAAATAAAAAAAAAAACAAAAAAAAAAAAAAAAAGCACCCCTGCCCCCCCTTCTCTTGCGCAAAGGCGTACACAAGCGTTGGTCTGGCGTCATATGTAAACAGCAATTGCACCATGCATGTGAGGTATCACCGCGAAGGTCAGATCGAGGGCAGTAATTTTAGCAGTAGACCTCCTCCGTGAATCTAATGTGGTATCATGTAAAGGCTTTTAAAGGCTTTTAAAAATGTATGTAGTTTGTCGCCACTGCGTGTTTGTGCGCAATTTTAAAGCATGTCGTGTTTGGTATCCATGTACTCGGCCTAAGATCATATTTTTTATTTCATCAAAAATTTGAGCAATATAGTGTGTTTTAGTGCATTAAAATAAAAAAAAGTGTATTTTTTCCACAAAAAATGCGTTTGAAAAAATCGCTGCGCAAATACTGTGTGGAAAAAAAAAATGCAACACCCACCATTTTAATCTGTAGGGCCTTTGCTTTAACATTATATATAGTGTTTGGGGGTTCAACGTAATTTTCTTGCAAAAAAAAAAATATGTTTTCATGTAAACAAAAAGTGTCAGAAAGGGCTTTGTCTACAAGTGGTTAGAAGAGTGGGTGACGTGTGACATAGGCTTCTAAATGTTGTGCATAAAATGCCAGGACAGTTCAAACCCCCCCAAATGACCCCATTTTGGAAAGTAGACACCCCAAGCTATTTGATGAGAGCAATGTTGAGCCCATTAAATATTTTTTTTTTTTTGTCCCAAGAGATTGAATAATGAAAAAAAAAAATATATATATATTTTTTTTACAAAAAGTTGTCACTAAATGATATATTGCTCAAACATGTCATGGGCATATGTGGAAATACACCCCAAAATACATTCTGTTGCTTCTCCTGAGTACGGGGATACCACATGTGTGGGACTTTTTGGGAGCCTAGCTGCGTACGGAACCCCAAAAACCAATCACCGCCTTCAGGCTTTCTAAGGGTGTAATTTTTTTATTTTCACTTCTCACTGCCAATCACAGTTTCGGAGGCCATGGAATGCCCAGATGGCATAAAACCCCCCAAAATGACCCCATTTTGGAAAGTAGACACCCCAAGCTATTTGCTGAGAGGTATTGTGAGTATTTTGCAGATGTCGCTTTTTGTCACAAAGTTTTGAAAATTGAAAAAAGAAAAAAAAAATTTTTTTTTCTTTACTTTCTTCATTTTCAAAAACAAATGAGAGCTGTAAAATACTCACCATGCCTCTCAACAAATAGCTTGGGGTGTCTATTTTCCAAAATGGGGTCATTTGGGGGGGTTTTGTGCTATTTTGGCATTTTATGGCCTTCGAAACTGTGATAGGTAGTGAGGAGTGAAATCAAAAATTTGCACCCTTAGAAATCCTGAAGGCGGTGCTTGGGTTTCGGGGCCCCGTACGCGGCTAGGCTCCCAAAAAGTCCCACACATGGGGTCATTTGGGGGGGGTACTTCTCTGCCATTTTAGCACCTCAAGAAATGAAATAGGAGTCATAAATTAAAAGCGGTGTAAATTCCAGAAAATGTACTCTAGTTTGTAGACGCTATAACTTTTGCGCAAACCAATAAATATACGCTTATTGGCATTTTTTTTACTAAAGACATGTGGCTGAATACATTTTTGGCCCAAATGTTTGACTAAAATTGAGTTTATTAGATTTTTTTTATAACAAAAAGTAGAAAATCTCTTTTTTTTTCAAAATTTTCGCAAAAAATAAAAATCAACAAATACCATCAAAAGAAAGCTCTATTTGTGGGAAGAAAAGGACGCAAATTTCGTTACAAAATTGCATGACCGCGCAATTACCAGTTAAAGTAGTGCAGTGCGAAATTGAAAACAGACCTCTGGTCCTTTGGCTGCCAAATGGTCCGGGGCTGAAGTGGTTAACCACTTCACATCCGGCCGTAGCCGAATGACGGCCACAGCGCGGATATGAAATCCCGGGAGGCCGTCATATGACGGCCTCCCCTTTCCTCGTTCCCTGTGCGCGCTCACGAGCGCGCAGCAGGGAAATTCTGTGTTGGCCGTGTCCCTCGGACACGGCCAATCACAGATCGCTGTAAACGGCCAATCACAGCGGCCGTTTACAGCGCGATCGCCCTGGCCAATGAGAGATGATCTCATATGTAAACATATGAGATCATCTGTCAGCGCCGCTCCCCCTCCTCACACAGAGACAGCGTGTGAGGAGGGGGAGATGAACGGCTGCAGCGCCGTAAGTTTTAAGAAAAATAAAAATGAAATGCCATCTGTGCCCACTGCCACCACTGCAATCTGTCCCCAATGCCATCTGTGCCCAGTGACATCGCCATTGCCATCTGCCAGTGCCATCCCCAGTGCCATCTGCCAGTGCCATCCCCAGTGCCATCTGCCAGTGCCATCCCCAGTGCCATCTGCCAGTGCCATCCCCAGTGCCATCTGCCAGTGCCATCTGTAGTCAGTGCCATCTGCCAGTGCCATCTGCCAGTGCCATCTGTAGTCAGTGCCACCTGTCATCAGTGCCACATGTCATTAGTGCCATCTGTCATCAGTGTCACATAGTGCCATCTGTCATCATTGTCACGTATTAGTGACATCTGTCATCAGTGTCACGTATTAGTGCCATCTGTCATCAGTGCCACCTGTCAGTGTCACGTGCCATCTGTTATCAGTGTCACCTGTCATCAATGCCACGTATCAGTGCCATCTGTCATCAGTGTCATCAGTGTCATGTGTCATCAGTGCCACGTATTAGTGCCCTCTGTCATCAGTGCCACGTATTAGTGCCATCTCTCATCAGTGCCACATATTAGTGCCACGTGATATCAGTGCCATGTATGAGTGCCATCTCTCATCAGTGCCACATATTAGTGCCATCTGTCATCAGTGTCACGTGTCATCAGTGCCCCGTATTAGTACCATCTGTCATCAGTGCCACGTCAGTGTCACGTGTCATCAGTGCCACGTCAGTGTCATGTGTCATCAGTGCCACGTGTCATTGTCCTGGTGCTCCAGGGCCTTCAAAAGTGTAATAGGTAGTCAACAATTTAGATGTGTAATTTATGCTCCCAGAACACGTGATGGCGCTCCCTGCATGTTGGGCCTCTCTATGTGGCCAGGCTGTGTAAAAGTCCCACATATGTGGTATCGTAATAATTAGGAGGAGTAGCAGAATTTATTTTGGGGTGTCATTTGTGGTATACACATGCCATGTGAGAGAAATAACCTATTACAATGACAATTTTGTAGAAAAAAAAATAAAAAATAAAAAAATAATTCATTTTGCAAAGAATTGTGGGAAAAAATGACAACATCAAAAAGCTCACCATGCCTCTTACTAAATACCTTGGAATGTCTACTTTCAAAAAAGGGGTCATTTGGGGGGTATTTGCACTTTCCTGGCTTGTTCGGGTCGCAAGAAATGAGATAGGCCACCAGTACATCAGATGTGATCAATTTTGTATAATTCGCACCACAGATTGTAGAGTCTGTAACTTTCACAAAGACCAAATAATTTCCACTAATTTGGGTTATTTTTACCAAAGATATGTGGCAGTATAAATTGTGGCCAAAATGTATGAAGAAAAATTAATAATTTCCTAAATTGTATCACAGAAACAAAGAAAAATGCGTTTTTTTTTTCAAAATTTTCGGTCTTTTTTCAATTATAGCGCAAAAAATAAAAAACCCAGAGGTGATCAAATACCACCAAAAGAAAGCTTTATTTGTGGGAAAAAAAGGACAAAAAATTTATTTGGGTACAGTGTTGCATGACTGAGTAATTGTCAGTCAAAGCGTGAGAGCACCGAAAGCTGAAAATTGGTCTGGATGGGAGGGGGGTTTAAGTGCCTGGTAGGCAAGTGGTTAAGCATTATTAAAATCACTGCTCCCAAAAAAACAGACATTTTTAAAACACTTTTTAAAACAATACCATGCAATAAGCCTTTAAAATGAGCACTTTTGACTTTTCATGTTCGTGTCCCATAGACTTTAGCGGTGTTTGCGTGTTCGAACACATTTTTTGCCTGTTCGCATTTTCTGGTGCGAACCTAGCAGGGGGAGGGGGAGGTGTTCGGCCCATCCATATTCAGAATAAAAGCATCTTGTGGATGGAATCGGTATTTAGTGAGTTCAAACTATCTGAGGATTGTCCTCAGTGATTATATCTTATACAGGCCAGGCATAGAGGTCTCACAAGGGATAGTCGCTTCACAACAATCGCAGTCAGAATAGTCAAAAGATGTTTAAAATTCCCACAGCCTGCTGTGTATATGTTTGCGCCTGATCTGCAATCATGCTCAGTGACATCAGCCATCTTGTGAAGCACATGGTCGCACGAGTTTACTGCACCCCATGTGAATGTTAAAAACTGTTTCTCTACATTGAACTGTGTTACCCCACCTGTCTAAGCTGATGTTCGTCTTCTTAAGGAGACAGTACCATTTCTTGCAAAAACGTGAAAAATGTCTAGACAAGACTCTGAGTACCCCTTTGTGGCTGAACCAACGCAGATTCATCATGCCTTTGAACCCGCAGATCTACATGGAGCAGATTCTGCAGATATTGCCAAACAGAGTGTAAGACCCAAACGTACAATAAAACCTACACAGAAACTCAGAGAAAACGATGAAACCACTAGAGATGAGTTCTCCAGCAATCTGTCAGACTTATGGGACAGAACTTCACACTATGGAATATAGAGGATATAACTGCGCCTCCCCTAAAAAAGCTGCCAACACAACAATAAGATTAATTGTGTATCGAAATGTGAATAAAAAGTGTGGCGCTCAAGTGTATCTGAACAACACCGGTAAAACAGAATGAGGTTCTGAGTACAAATGGTGTTGCCAGGAAATGTGACATATACTTTACATATGATACGACCTATTCGGTCTACCATCTAGTGAAACACCACCACTGTGTACCTGTGGGCATACCATAGATCAAAACACAAAAATTGATCTATACTGGTAGTGTGTGTAAAAGAAGTAAAATAAATAATATGTGACCCTAAAAAGGGGAATGGGTATGCGAGATGGTCTAACCAAAGTATGTGTTATCTATTCAAAGATGTCACTGGAACACAAAAGTGATGTCAAAACATGATGTCAGAAACCACATCTCAACATACCATTATTATAATGTGAACAAACAACCAGTGAAAAGATACAAAGTAAATACCTATCCAAAGTGTCTGATAACAAGCACAATGGAATGTTCAATATTCAAATATTAAAGCAAAATATAGGCAATGTTGAAAACTGTGTATACCACAATATAGCTCTAAGCAAACTGTCCGTGACGTTTGGAAAGTTCATATATGTAAAACATATGTGCAAATTTCTATGAAGTGGTTATATGATATTCAGATGCTGTGTCCTCATTCAATTAGACGACATCTTGAACAGTGGCATATAATGAAGACTAGGTACGCTTACCATCAAAGCTGGACCCACAAGCTGGTAGCTGAGGGTCAAACGGGCTTTGGTGGACCGACAAATGGTACCCCTGAATGAAACCAGCTTGGAACGTTGGGAAATGGACAAGACTGTGACGGCACAACAGTCTGTACTCACCGACCTCCAACTAGTCTGGATGGTGGAACATTCGGGACTCCGTTGTTCAATAAGATATTTTCCAAAATCCTCAATATGTCAGGAGCATGAATAAAGAAAGAGAGAGGGCCTCCTCATAGTGTAAACAAATCTGATACCAGATCTAACATTTATTTGAGGAGTATGGCAACTTCCAAAAATTTTTCCATAAAATAGTATAAAATCAAGAAAAACGTAATGTAGGTGGTGCAGCTGGCGTATTGACCCTACGCGTTTCGTCTACACAGACTTCTGCTGGGGTATATACCAGATGGCCACCTCTGCGTTATATATATACAGTATGGAACTAATACCAACATACAGCACCTGGGCACATTCCGTTCAGCCCCACTTCCGGGTTAGCCGGCATGCGTTTCACTATATACATACATAATCCCAATGACAAATAGGGAAGAAGTGTCTGTACTAGAAGAACCAAGCCTCTGTGTCGTAATCCAACCACCAATCGCAATCGAGTATTAAGCCTCGATGTAGAATGCCAATCAGGGTAAGCGCTGTCAGTGTGGGCGGAGACAAAGCCGTCACGTTTTGGCGCGAACCGCGGTCATGTGATACTCCTTGTGTATCGCGTGTTGTTAGCAGCCAATGAGGGGAAACCGTCTCCCACAATAGAGCCGCGCGCGCAACGTATACCAAACGTGCGTGCGTCGTCACATGCCATCATCGGAGGGGACAGGCAAAACAGGAAATGGAAAACACAAATGGAACGCAAATCTAGTAACGCTGGGACGCAAATGTTTAAATACAATGGGGCACAATCTACATGTAACAATACATTGCGACCAGTATAGATGATATTATTAGATATGAGAGGGAACAAAAACAAAAATAAAAATGGAAAAACTCACTAAAGGTGTTAATATGATGAAAATAACCAGAGTCGGGCTGTTCGAAATGGCCCTAAATACAGTGACAACATATATATGGCTCTAAGTACACCAACGATATATGTATTACAATTTGATAAATACATTGCAAAATGATGAATGATCAACACTAAAATTCAAAAGGCCACATTAAGTGTACTGCAATGTTCATAACACACCTAAACATATATCTATGACCAATATGACCAATGTAGTGTCAAATGTCACCTGAAATGATATACAGATATAAAGGGGGGTCATCGCATAATACTAATGGATGGTGGGTAACAGTCATAGCGACAGGATGAACCCAATACTCATGATGGTATGGGAAAATCTCGTAGACAGGAACAGATATATAACTGGATCAACTAGTTTAAATCGTAGATATCCAAACACATATATGACTAAGATCATGAAACTAGAAAACGTATACCAACAACTGTATGACGACAACGTCCACTACAGAACAATATCATGAACTTAATTAAAAAAGGTTTATGAAGGCGTTAATAACCCACTCGATATTGAGTCCGTGTGGAGTGTAACATCTCATTTGATGTATCCAGAACGTTTCTAGTCTGGACACACCTCTCACACTGGTCTCACCTCTCCAACTAGGTACAAACCTATCTATGATTTGAAACTTGGAACCAATCGGATTCCGATTATGACATAATAAATAGTGCTTAGACACACTATGATTGGTGCGTCCAGCCCTGATAGCTGCAAGATGTTCATTTACCCTTATGGCAAAAGTACGTATGGTCCGACCAATGTACTGTTTGCCACAAGGGCAAGTGATAAGATATATGACATATCTTGTGTGACAAGTCACAAAACATTTCATCTTGTATTATTTACCTGTGATGATTGACGTGAAAGATTCACATTTTCTCTGACAAGAATTGTTCTTACACACACTGCACTTACGGCAGGGAAAAAACCCTTTCATGTCGTGAAAAAAGGACGGGCGCTTGGAGGATCTATAATGTTTGGTGCAATTTGTCCTCTCAGGGACAAAGCACCCCTATAGATCACTCCAGCACGATCTGGTAAAATCGACCCAAGGATTTGATCATTTTTCAAGACCTTCCAATGCTTGTAAATAATCTCCTTGATTTGCTTATGCTGAACTGAGAAATTGGTGAGGAAAGACCATCTATGTTTATTATCCTTAATTTTTGGAGGCTTTTCAGATAGTAATGACGTTCGATCTACCAACGCTATCTTATGTATTTCCTCATCTATGTCTGAGGCCTTATAGCCTTTATCAAGGAATCTATTTTTAAGGATTTCAGCTTGATGGAAATAATCCGGAAGGTAAGAACAATTTTGTCTAATGCGCATTAATTGGCTTTGGGGGACCGATTTTAATCACGAAGCATGATGACAGCTATCGACCGGAATGTAACCATTCTAAGACAGTTCTAAGCACTGGACACATGCGCCCCTTCACATGCATACTATAGACACCCCCCAGGTACGAAATTTAAAGGAATATTACACTTTTATTGTTTCACTTTAAGCATTATTAAAATCACTGCTCCCGAAAAAACGTCCGTTTTTAAAAGTTCTTTTTGCATTGATACATGTCCCCTGGGGCAGGACCCAGGTCCCCAAACACTTTTTATGACTAACTTTTTAAAAATAAATGACTTTAATGACTGTTCTCTGTATTAAGGGGGACGGGAGCCGACACTTTATTATAGCCGTTCGGGTCCCCATTGACTTCAATGGGGTTCGGTGTTCGGGGTCAAGTTCGGGTCAAGTTCGGTCCCGAACCCAAACTTTTTTCTGAATTTCGGCCGAACCTGCCAAACCCGAACATCCAGGTGTCCGCTCAACTCTAGTAGGCACTCTTATCTAAGATGACAATTCCCCCCCCCTTTGTCCGCTGGACGGATAACCAAGTCCTTGCGTTCACAAAGAGATTTTAGCCCAATTTTAATGTTGAACTTCACACTGCATGTCCGTTTTGTCACACTTTAATAATCAACCAGCTGAACTAAGAGACTCTATAGATTGCTTATCTGCCATGTACGAACGCTACCAGCGGCTGTTTGCAAAATACACAGCTTTCTTACAGGACTGTAATATAGAGGGTTCTTCAGCAAAACTTACCAGGGCTGATGCACTAAACCAACAAAGGAATCTCTTAGTGCAAAATGCCCAGTGTAAGGCAGAACTCTGCATTGCTCAACTGCAGGAGACCAGATCTCACAGATCCACATCAACCAAGCACACTGCACATTCTTCTACATCCTCTCGCTCCATAAGTTCAACATTAAATGACAAGCTAATAGAAGCCTGTGCAAGTCTGGAAGAAAATAAAGTGTGAAGCTCCTTTACCAGAAAGGAAGCAGAAGTAGAAACACAAAAGGCAGCTCGCCATGCAAAGATGGTAAATCGCCAAGCAGAGATGGAAGCTCGGAGAAAAGCTCGCCAAGCAGAGATGGAAGCTCAGAGCAAAGCTCGTCAAGCAGAGATGGAAGTTCAGAGCAAAGCTCGCCAAGCAGAGCTGGATGCTCAAAGCAAAACTCTTGAAGCAGAGATGGAAGCTCAGAGCAAAGCTCACCAAGCAGAGCTGGATGCTCAAGGCAAAACTCTTGAAGCAGAGATGGCAGCTCAACAAGCAGAGGCAGATTCCCAAATAAAGATTCTGCAAATGGAAAGGGAGGAAGCAGCTGCCCTAGCAAGGCTGAGAGTCCTTGAACAAGCGATGGGAGAAAGTGCTAACTCAGACTGGTCCATCCCAGCGGAACTGCAAGTCTCAGTTGAATGCACCAGTGAATATGTACTAAAGCATAATGTTTGCAATGATACAGAGTTTTCTCTTGTACGTCTTACTAACAACACAGAGACCTCTCAGCTCCAAATGCCTGAGCCTCCTCAAATCTACAACACAAGTGCATCTATGGAACAAACCGCATCACCTCTTGCTGACAACAAGGTGACTTCTAGTGACAAGCCGCAGTTCAACTATAGCCAGCACAAGCCTTAGGGACTACACCACAGTAAAACGCTCCTGCAACATCATTTCATCCTGGTAAACCTCACCCTACTTCAGAGAACTTTCACACCCGAGAGGTTCCACAAGTTACTTTGGCACTGAAGAGTGAGAGACCAGACTTGAACTACTTCACCAGATATATGGTACGCCGTCTGCTCAACACTACCCTCTCAAGGTTTGATGACTGTCCGGAGAGCTACAATGCCTGGAGATCAACCTTCAAAGCTGCCATTGCTGATCTCAATCTTACTAACAAGGAGGAGCTTGATTTCCTCATAAAGTGGCTAGGGCCAGAATCTGCAGATCGTGTTAAAAGACTGAGAACAGTGCATGTTGACCACCCTTATGCAGGTCTTGTTGCTGCATGGGCAAGACTTGAGCAAGCCTATGGTAGCTCTGAAGCCATAGAAAAACGTCTGAAAAATAGGGAACAAAGACTATTGCAAGCTCCAAGATCTTCTCATGGAGCTAGAGTTGGCAAAGACAGACCCACGTCTACCTGGACTAAGCTTCCTGGACACTGCTCATGGTGTCAATCCAGTGGTGTCTAAACTGCCAAATGGGCACAACAGGGCTCAAGGTACAAAAGAGACTATAATGTATCTTTTCCTTCATTCGCATATTTTTGCACGTTAATTAGTGATCAAGCCTGGATGAGAAACAATCCTAGCTTCAGCTTCATTGAACCCAACTAACCTGCTTCATCATCATCATCTTCATCCAGGTATGATAACATAGCAGCTAAACCTAGAGACTTTAATAGAGCAATATCTGTTAAAAGGACAGACATCTCACCACCTGTATCCTCTCCCGCTACCCAGGGTGACAGAGATAAAGACCCTAATCATCAGTGCCCTAGTCACAAGAAGCCTCACCCCCTAAAGAAATGTTGTGGGCTTAGGGCAAAGACGCTACAAGAGCGCAGGGAGATTCTTCAGAAACTTGCAGGGCTCAAGTCCTGCAGGAACGCATGGGAACAGAGTTCCTGTACTTTTTCCACAACAGGAACTCAGTTCCCGTTAGCAGCCGTGTCCTGCAAGACTTTGAAGTATGCAAGCTGCGTGGCAGGTGCTACACCAGCAGCCGCCGACACAGCTCACAATAGTAAGTGACGCACACCAGGGGGGGACTGACCATTCTCCTGTCTCCCCAGTCTCCTGCATACTTGCTCTGTGTTTCCCTCTGAATCCCCCCCCCCTCTTCTATCTTCAGTGCCATATGATGAGAGAACCCAGAGGAGGAGCACAGCTATTCTGCTCACAGGACATGCAGGGAGAGAGGTCAGCTGAGGGATGAACATCAGTTTGGGGTGGTAAGCTGAGCACAATACCTGGCAAAGTTTAATGCCAGGAGGGACGTTTATGTGGAAATATGTGAAGGGTTGGAATAGCAGCGAGTGTGTGTTGGAGCCCTGCAGAGTTTGCAGCCCCCCAAGCTAACATACATCTCCTAAGCAGGAACACATCACTATCTCCCCAAGCAGGGCTCAAGTCCTGCAGGAACACATGGGAACGGAGTTCCTGTACTTTTTCCACAACAAGAACTCAGTTCCCTTTAGCAGCCGTGTCCTGCAAGACTTTGAAGTATGCAAGCTGTGTGGCAGGTGCTACACCAACAGCTGCCGACACACCTCGCAATAGTAAGTGCCGCACACCTTACCATTCAGGCATTGCCAGTAGGGGGCCCCATGACAGCTTCCGCTTCGATCTACCTGTCAATCACAGCTAGCTGACAGGTAGATCAGGTCCCCGCTGCTAAGAGATTGTATTTAGTCAGACCTCTCGTGATGCCCTCCTCCCCGCCGACCCCTCCTGATTTTCTGTCTCCTCATCTCCCCCCTCCAGTCTCCTGCATACTTGCTCTGTGTGTCCCGCTGAATCCCCCCTCCTCTATCTTCAGTGCCATATTATGAGAGAACCCAGAGGAGGAGCACAGCTATTCTGCTCACAGGACATGCAGGGAGAGAGGTGAGCTGAGGGAGGAACATCAGTTTGGGGTGGTAAGCTGAGCACAATACCTGGCAAAGTTTAATGCCAGGAGGGAAGTTTATGTGGAAATATGTGAAGGGTTGGAATAGCAGCGAGTGTGTGTTGGAGCCCCGCTGAGTTTGCAGCACCCCCAAGCTAACATACATCTCCTAAGCAGGAACACATCACTATCTCCCCAAGCATTCTGTCCAGATAATGTGCAGTTCATTTATGACCTTTCCGTTTAACCCTGTGTTATCCAAACTCTGTTCAATGAAAAGTGTAAACTCACCACATAAACACTCTATATACAAAATAACATTCCCCAATAAAGATCAGAACATGATGTTCACATTTGCATGGAAGCACAATTGAATGAGTGCTGATTATTCTGAGAATTACCGTATTTATGTTCATTGAGGATTGTTTTTTTTATGTACTAACAGTTAAGCTTCATACACACAATACGAAAATTGGATGAAAAATACCACTTGCATATGAGCGTATCATTTTTTTTTTTCGGTGGGGGAGTGGATCTTGGGTGGGAGTTCCCACACTTTTTTTCCCAGGACTTGACCCCTGGAAACTTGGAATATGCTACAGGTGCTGTGCTTGTTATGGACACTTTGCTAAAGACTGTAAAGTTGTCATCAAGTGAACAGAATGCAGTAGGGACAGACATGTTACAGCTATGCATCCGTGCCCACCATCAGACAATTCACAGCAGCCTCCTTCCTCCAGCCCTGTCTCAAGTCATGGCGGGGAGCAACAAGGTCATGCTCCAGACACAGCTAACCTTTCTTCTTTATGCACAGAATCTGTGGAGAAGGCTTAGATCACAAATGCTGTGCTAAGATTTACCTAGTAAAGATATACAGTAGCAAGTGAAGTGCACATCATCCCCAAGAAACAGTGCCATTTGAGAAAGGATGCAGAGGTTGGAATGGATCCTGTGGTCAGGAAAAAAAGCAGGGCAGGGGTATGATATTAAAATCCCTTGCGCTATCAAAGTGAATCAAATGAATATTTGTGTATATAAATAATTGCAGCTAGACCTAAAGTGTATACAGTGCACTCCAGTGATAAAAATATAAATAGTGATCAGCGCAACTACAAAAAATCTAATTAAATTGATTACTATAATCAGGAAATTAATCCTCTGTGCAAATGTTGCTGTGCAAAGTAGATTGCTGTGCAAAAATGATTAAAGTGCAATAATGTGCCAGGGTATAACCTGTGCAATAATATATAGACTGTTTAAACCAATAAAAGACAATCCTGTGTACAAAACAATCCCGTGCAAGAAATCTTGTTACTATACAGTGTATCCTGATGAAGACACGTGGTGTGTCGTAATTAATAGAGAGTGACTGGACACCTGAAGACTGGAAGTGATGTAAGAGGCGCCTGTAACGCCGCTAAATTTGTTGTAAGTGCCCATTTGGTCTTTTAATTAATAAATTATTGTGTTCAAACATACTGCGCTATGGGATACTTTTTTTCATCCCCCATATATGATCGCTGTGTGTGAACACCTGCGCTGACCTGAAAAATTGGAAGCGGTCGTTTGGAACACAGGATTAGGAGAAGCATTATCCACTATCAGTGGATTCCAGGAGTTCTACACCTACATTGATTTGAAAAAGCCAGACATTGTCTATATTGAGGTAGGAGTCTAGAGAGCACTTAGTAGTAGTACACATGAAGACTTCACATCGGAGACTAATTATTGAAGAACTTGTTTGAAGCACTTTCTGCACTTTTGTCCATCTGTTCTCATTGGATTATATATGATTACATGTACTATTAGATGACTGTTTTCATAATTTTAGTAGTCTACCTGGGATTTGATTGACTTGCTCATTATTTGTCACTATATTTCAATATATGCACAATATTGGATATGTGCACTGTATAGTAACAAGAGTTCTTGCACAGGATTATTTTGTACACAGGATTGACTTTTATTGGTTTAACAGTCTATACATTATTGCAAAGGTTAAAGGTTACCCCTTGCACATTATTGCACTTTAATCATTTTTGCACAGCAACATTTGCACAGAGGATTAATTTCCTGATTATAGTAATCAATTTAATTAGGGTAGGGGTATGGTCATAGAGTGTTCGGATTCACCCTGTGTTACACCATTGTTACCTGTTAAGAAGCCATAAGGAGGCTGGAGACTCGTTCAGGACTTACAAGCAATAAATAAAGATGTGGCAGTAGTGCCTGACCCCCATGTCCTCCTGAACGACCTCCAGCCTGAGAACAAGGTATTTTCTGTTATTGATATAAATACATTCCTATCTGGCGAAACCAGCAGAAATGCAGAGCTGATAGATGAAACATGGTTAACAGAAATGCAAAAATCAGCACCCGAGGCTGAGAAACAAAAATGGTTGTCAAAAGGGGCAGTACATATAGAAGGTATTTCCCCAGGCTTCCCCAGTGATGTACGGGTGACCCCGCCCCCCTCTAATGTAATGCAGGTTTTTTTGTTACATCCGAGGGGGCGGGGTCACCCGCATATTACTGAGGAAGCCCGGGTTCCCCCTTGCGTCAGAGGGGGGCGGGTTCAGGTGACGGGTGTCCCCGTCCTCAGCTAAGACCTTATCAGGCTGTCGGGATTCCCTCGGTGTCTCCGTGGAGACCTGATGCGCTGCGCAGGTACGAAATTTAAAGGAATATTACACTTTTATTGTTTCACGTTAAGCATTATTAAAATCACTGCTCCTGAAAAAACATCAGTTTTTTAAAACTTTTTTTGCATTGATATATGTCCCCTGGGGCAGGACCCAGGTCCCCTTTTTATGACAATAACTTGCATATAAGCCTTTAAAATTAGAACTTTAGATTTCTCCCATAGACTTTTACAGGGTGTTCCACGGCTTTTCGAATTTGCCGCGAACACCCCAAATTGTTCGCTGTTCGGTGAACAGGTGAATAGGCAATCTTCGAGTCGAACATGAGTTTCCTGGTATATACGTAATCATAGTTAGATTTGTTTTATTTTAGTTTGTAAGACTGAGCATGCCTACTTCTAAGATATGAAAATAAAGGTCAAGCCCAGACATATATGTCAACCAATCATGTCTAGGGGAGGTGGCCATTCAGGCTTGTAAGGTATATAACGCAAGTTTTTCAATTGTCAGTGAGACAAGTCAGATAGGCGCCAATCAGGCTGACCTCTATGTATGCTGCCCGGATCATAGAGGTCAGAACCAGTAGGCAAATATCTGTCATTGTTGTAACCTGTCTCCTCGTACGAGTCAAATAGGGATGAGCCGAACACCCCCCCGGTTGGCTCGCACCAGAACCCGCGAACGGACCTAAAGTCCGTGCAAGCTTTAGAACCCTATTAGTTATAATGGATGCGAACGTTCGAAATCAAAAGTGCTAATTTTAAAGGATAATATGCATGTTATTGTCATAAAAAGTGTTTGGGGACCTGGGTCCTGCCCAGGGGACATGTATCAATGCAAACATTTTTTTTTTCAGGAGCAGTGATTTTAATAATGCTTAAATTGAAACAATAAAAGTGTAATATTCCTTTAAATTTCGTACCTGGGGGGTGTCTATAGTATGCCTGTGAAGGGGCGCATGTTTCCTGTACTTAGAACTGTCCCTGCAAAAAGTGTCATTTTTGCAAGAAAAAAAGCTATTTAAAATCACTCGCGGCTAATGTATTGACGGCTCCCGTAACACAGAGAACAGTCATTCATTGAAAGTCATTCATAAAAAAAAAAGTAATTGATAAAAAAAAAAAAAGAAAAAAAAGCGTGGGGGTCCCCCAAATTCAATAACCAGGCCCTTCAGGTCTGGGATGGATATTAAGGGGGACCACAGCCAAAAAAAAAAAAAAATGGCGTAGGGTCCCCCTCAAAATCCATACCAGACCCTTGAGGTCTGGGATGGATTTTAAGGGGAACCCCAGCCAAAAAAAATGGCGTGGGGTCCCCCTCAAAATCCATACCAGACCCTTATCCGAGCACGCAACCTGGCAGGCCGCAGGAAAAGAGGGGGGGACGAGAGCGCCCCCCCCCTCCCGCCTGAACCGTACCAGGCCACATGCCCTCAACCTGCCAGGGTTGTGGGGAAGAGGCCCTTGTCCTCATCAACATGGGGACAAGGTGCTTTGGGGGTCTCCTCCCAATGTTGAGGGCATGTGGGTTCATGTACGGTTTAGGTGGGAGGGGGGGCCGCTCTCGTCCCCCCTCTTTTCCTGCGGCCTGCCAGGTTGCGTGCTCAGATAAGGGTCTGGTATGGATTTTGAGGGGGAAGCCACGCCATTTTTTTTGGCTGGGGTTCCCCTTAAAATCCATCCCAGACCTGAAGGGCCTGGTTATTGAATTTGGGGGGACCCCCCACGCTTTTTTTTTTTTGTTTTGTATCAATGAATGACAGTTCTCTGTGTTACGGGAGCCATCAATTCATTAGCCGCGAGTGCTTTTAAATAGCTTTTTTCCCTGCAAAAATGACACTTTTTGCAGGGACAGTTCTAAGCACAGGAAACCTGCCCCCCTTCACAGGCATACTATAGACACCCCCCAGATGTGATACTGCAATGCTGTACTAACAGCACGCACACACAAATCCCCAGAAATAGACCACATACTCTCAGCAGTCAGCAGCACACTGACACGCTGACACTGAAACACAATATCACAATATGCAAGGCCGCCGCCGCCGCCGCCGCCTCTTATACCGTGGGGCGTGTACTAAAGCCCCTGAGCTATAATTGACTACAGGCATCCTGCCTGTAGCCAATTATGTCTCTCCTCGCTGCCGGCGCTGTGATTGGCCAAGCATGCGGGTTCACAGTGCATGCTTGGCCAATCATCAGCCAGCATTGCACTGCGACTGGCGCAATGCATTGCGGGCCGCTCGCATCACACGAATTTGATGCGAGCGGCCCAAATAGTTCTGGGCTCGCCGAACGGGCGAACGCCCGATGTTCGATTCGAACATGGGTTTGAATCGAACACCGGGCCCATCCCTAGAGTCAAATAAAGAAAACTTCTTAAAGCGGTGTGTCAGCTAAAAAAAAAGTCGCTGCTGACTTTTAATAAGTACACTTACCCTCCCAAGGCGCCCGCGATGCTGTTCGTGGAGGCCGAGATGTCCCTCGGCGTTCCGGATCCAGCGCCGCCATCCTCATTAAGGGAAACGGCTTTGCTCGGCCTACTGCGCATGCACGAGTCGGTGCGCGGCCTACTGCGCATGCGCGAGTAGGATTTGTGAATGAGGAACGCAATGTGTTGTGGGACACAGTTCCCATAACACACTGCGCCCCATTCCATAGAAGACGGAAGGAGAGAAGATCACCGCGGCGCTGGAGGAGGCAGATTAGGACAATCTGCCTAGCAACAGCCATTTCTGGTAAGTAAAAAAAAAATTTTTTATTTTTTTTTCATTTGAAATTGTTACTAACATTTTTAAAAAGTTTTTGTTTTCAGGGTGTCCCACCACTTTAACTTGATCCTGAGTGCTGTCTAAGGTGAATTTCGCTCACAATAGTCTGCTGCTCTCTTACCTCGATCAGTTGCTGGAGAGCTGCCAGGCTGCTGGGAGGACTCTTCCATGTCCGATAGGGCTTCTGATGCTGGGTCAGGCTGCGTCTGTGTGAGGAGGAGGAGAGTGCCCGTTTTCCCGAGCGCTATTTTGGCTGTGCATGCCTGCCGATGAGGTGAAGTAATCTGTCAGACAGCGCGATCTCGATGCACAATTTTTTTTTCTGGACATAGCCTGTGGGATGCCCAGTATTCGTGCCCGCTTGTGGAGTGGTGATTGGATGTCTGTGTGGCTTTGAGACGCTGCTGAGACCCAGAGAAGCGAGGGGAGCCGAGCGGCCATCTTGGTCAGTGGCTAGGACATGCCCCCACTACATCTGATTTATGTACATGTTATGACTTGCCTTGATGCTCCACAATGTAAATTAAAGAAATCAGAGGTGGTGACAGGAGACTTGTTCATAAAGCAAGCAATTGGACAAATAGGCAAACAGATTGTCTGATATCTAGCTTTGTAGATGAGAGACATAAAATGTAAGTTTAACATTTTTTATTGTATGAAAATGATCATACAAGCTCTTAAACTTGAACTAGTGTGCTAGTGTGCTTCTACCTTCTGTATGCTTTTATTTCAAATCCAAAACGGCTAAAATAGATAAGATTGATAGTATGCAACAAAATAAATTTATTTATAAAAGCCAACCAGAGACTAAAATGATTTATATAGCCTTTGGAAAGCTGACTACCCTAATTAACTTAATACACTGTTTTTAGATGACATATTGGTTCCCATTGCTTGTATACTTTCCTTTTGTTATTTATGATTAAGACTACAATAGAGTCTCAAAAAAAATGCCTACCACAGAATTTTAAAGGTTGATTTGTTTCCCAAAATACATTTCAGGCTATACTTTACCTTACCTACAATATTGAACAAATAAGTAAATGCTTTGTTTGGTTTAAACATAATAAAATAAAATGTCATTTTAACCTTTTAAAGCTGTAGGTGAGTTTTATTCTTTAAATAAATGTTAATATTACTTGACACTTAAGCCAGCAATGGCTTTAATAACTATGTTAGTATTGTAGGATATTTTCAAATGTTATATTAGACTATTCTCATGTATACATTAAAACGGGCACAACCATTGAATCAAAAATAGTTTACCAAATGAGATGAATGGCTCAGTACTCAGTTGTGTTTTGTTTATGCAATCCTTTGACCAAATGTTACCTTCAAAATCTTTGCTGCACTTACCAGTGGTCTCTGCCAAAAAAGTGTTTGTTTTTGTGGCAGAATGCATCCAGAGTCCAAATAAACAACAACACAAGTGACTGTTTTAGTTCAGCATATGAAAAGATTAACCATTTGAGCTCCGCAAAGATATTACCCCCTTCCTGACCAGGCCATTTTTTGTGATATGGCACTGCGTTGCTTAAACTGACAATTATGCGGACATGCAGCACTGTACCAAAATAAAATAAAGCAGAGCTTTCTTTTGATGGTATTTGATCGCCTTTGCGGTTTTTATTTTTTGCACTATAAACAAAAAAAGACTGACAATTTTGAAAAATAAATATATATTTTTTTTACTTTCTGCTATAAAACATATCTAATAAAAGAATGTAAAAAAATAGAATTTCTTCACCAATTTAGGCCAATTTTATATTCTGCTACATATTTTTGGTAAAACTAATTATCAGGAACACAAGATCTCTCTCTCCCTCTCTGACAAAACAGCAGTCTGCCTTGTTTGCATAGGCAGACCGCCATTTTGCCTCTCCTACGAACAATAGGCGGGTCCCCACTGGAACACCTGCACCAATATATATATATATATATATATATATATATATATATATATATATATATATATATATATATATATATATATATAATGTTACAAGCACAGAGAACGAGCACATGTCACCTTAATTGTTTGTTTTCATTGTTTTAACATATATGGACTGATTAATGATACCAGGACTTTATTGCTAACAGACTGGGTACTACTTTTACCAATATAGAGCTTATTGGTTACTATTTTTTTTGTTCATAAATTGATTTAATCTACTACTACAGAGTTCAGTGTTTACTATATAAGATACATAAAAGCACCTTTTACTTTATAAACTGCATATGTAATTCAATTATTGATTTTTGCACATACCATGAAGTTAAACTTTACTCACTTGGTTTTACACAACACAAGTCCCTTTATCAACGTATCATGTATTTTTATTTAATTTAATGAGTTGATTTATGGAGTAGCACCAAGCACTTTTCAACAATTAATTTGAAGCATACACGCAGCACATTATAAGAGCAGCACCATACCGACTACCTCTTTAATCTTTTCACATAGACTCTACCTAGGTAGTTGTCTTAGTGAAGGCAGCAGCTCTCACAACAGCACACAAGCAACCATCTGCATAGGACACCCCCAAAATTTCCTTAGTTCAGCATATAATAACCAGGGGCAACTCCAGACAATTTTTGGGGGCTGGTGTGCTGTGCTAGTGCTGGTAGTACAAGAGGGGAAGCTAATGCGGTATGCAAAGCACGCCACCTACTATACATTTGTGGGTGTAGCCAATAAATGGGTTTTTCTTTATGGTTTATGGCCTGCAGTGTGCCACTTCCCTCCCTTTGTATAGACCATATAGGGACTGGAGGTAAACTGAATAGACTTTGGGAATAAAATAGTTAAGGATAGCAATGACAACTCCCAGCTGCCCCCCAGCTGTGTAAGGTTCAGCAATAACCCCAGCAAAAATGTAACTCCCAGCATGCAACAATAATTAACCCTTGGTACTACACAGTAATTTACCCCCAACACAGCACAGTAGCTAATCCTCAGCGTGTCACAACAATTAGCTAACAGCACAACACAAAAATAAACCCCAAGCACAGCACAATAATAAACCCCCAGCACGGCACAATAATAGACCCCAAGCACTGCACAGTAATAAACCTTCAGCAGTATAGCAGTCACTGTGCCCTCTTCATTGTGCAATATACAACATGGCATATGGAGTGAAGAGGTCAGCACTATGTAGTGTATAAAGCAAGGGGGTCAGGACTATGTACAGTATAAGTTTCTCAGTGTGACCCCTTATATTGGTGGTCAATATGCATCTGCACAATTGTGGTTTGTATGCCCCCTGTACAATGGTGGTCAGTGTACTGCTGTACAATGATCGTCAGTATGCCCCCCTGTATACGGGTGGTCAGTAGACATGTGCACAACAAAAAAATGTGTTTATTTTCGTTTCGTTTTTTTCGTTTCCGTTGATTCGTAACGATTCGTAAATTCGTAAGTCGTCGGTGTTCGTATTCATAACGATTCGTAAATCTGTAAGTCGTCGGTGTACGTAACAATTCGTATTTTCGTAAGAGTTATTTTTTCGTTGATTCGTTTTTCCGTTTATTCGAAATTCGGACGCATTCGTATTTATTCGTACTTTCGTAACATTCGTAATCGGAGCATAATTCATAATTTTATGTAATGTGTATGCTATTATTACATTTTAAGAGACACGGAAAATTACGAATCGAAAAAAAAAAAAAAGTTACGAATGTACGAATTTTTTCGTTCAATCCATTCGAAGCATGTTAAGCAGCGCCATTGTAAGAGACACGGAAAATTACGAATCGAAAAAAAAATAAAAAGTTACGAATGTACGAATTTTTTCGTTCAATCCATTCGAGGCACGTTAAGCAGCGCCATTGTAAGGGACACGGAAAATTACTAATTCAACCAAAAAAAAAAGTTACGAATGTACGAATTTTTTCGTTCATTTTGATTTTCGTTGTTCCTGTTTTCGTTTTTCGGATTTTCTTCTTTCGTAGATTCGTTGTTTCGAATTATTTTTTTTCGGATTTTCATTGTTTTCGGATTCGTTCGATTCGAACGATTCGTTATTCGTTAAAATTTTTAGCGAATCGTTCGTTCATTCGTACGATAACGAATGAACGAATATAACGAAGAAAAACGAAAAACGAAAGACGAAAAAAAAAACGAAACGAATTGCACATGTCTAGTGGTCAGTGGCTCTGCATATTGGTGGTCAGTGTGACCCTGTAAACTGGTGGTCATTTCCCCTGTATACTGGCCATTGTGCCCCTGTTTACTTACTCTCGGTGTGCCCCTGCATACCGGTATTCAGTTCCATTGTATTACTGTAGCGAGGTCCCGTACCTCGAGAGACCTAATGGTGACCTCCAGAGTCAGGGAGAGCTGACATGCTTCTTGATATAGTTGGTTACCAGGCATGGTGGGTGTAATAAAAGCTGAAGTGATGGGCGCCAGACACTTTTTGAATGCAAAGTCTCTTGAATAAGAACTGTGGGAGAGAGGGTTAGGGCCAGGACACCCTTAAGTAGATGCAATGATAATTGGCAGACTCCGATACTTCTATAGGTAGACAGCTATACAGTGGGAGTCTTCCAGCCGGATACCACATCTGTATAGGTAGGACCGCTGTCTCCTATGGCAACAAATCTTGTAACAGTCACTAACGGTAATTGTACTTAACTAGTGGTAACACAGAATAGTTCTCCTCACACGCCAGAGTATCTCACTGTAGGTCTTCACACTGAGCTCCCAATCTCTCATTAGACGCTCAGACCCAATCGCCACTGGATCCCTTGGGCTCTTTCACTTCCATTACTCAGTATCTTCCTCAAGCATCACCACCTCTTCCCTGCTGGGTCCCTGGCTTGGCACTCACAGTCACAGATACTCCTCAAGCAGCACCCCTGCTGTCCAGCTGGGTCCCTGGCTTGGCACATGCTAAAGTTTTCCCACTTCTTCACTGTCCCCGGCTGGTGAGAAGACTACTCTGGTACTGGCTCCAGCTCACTCACAGTGGTCTCCGGTAACAAAGTGGATGGTCCCTTAGTGGCGACAGCTTCCTCTCTACCTCGGACCTCAACTGGTTCCCCACCGGACTGAACCGTTACTCTCAGTTGGACTCCAATCCTGCAGTCCCAGCCCAACGCTGCTTCTCCTGCTTCTGCATATGCCCTCAGACAGCCTAGCAAATGGATATCCCCGGGATAGGCCTCAGGCTTCCGCCTAGAAGCCTGGGGCAGCATAACACACGTCCACCCAGACAGCCATCTGGGTGGCACAAAACCCTGATCACCTGACTCCACCAAAATAAATAGGCTTTATCAGCAGGCCAAGGGGCTTACAGAAACCCTTGCCCATTAGTTGAGATACCCCATCCATTCGTAACCTGACCTTGCTATCTAATAGACCTTGTCTATCTAATAGCATAACACCACCTAGCGACAGAAGAGAGAAGGTTCAGCAAGTCCAGAATTAGAGAGGAATCAGTGAATCTACTTACAATTAACCAGGGCAAATACTGCCTGGCAAACTAAATTTACTAGAAACCCTGCCTAAACACCAGGGTGCTACATCCTCCCCTGCCTAGGAAACAACGTCTCAGAGTTGCAAGAAAATAATTTTACTCTCAAGCCTGAGAGTGGATGTCCTGGCAAAACTGGGATGGGTGGGGAAACAAGGAGAGAAGAAAAATATAACAAGACATGTGGCGTACCACATGAAATAAACAACAGTGTATATACATAGGCAAGTGGCATTTCACACAAAGGCATATGAATAGCAGCTAATATATACAATATTATGTGTGGAGTACCACCCAAACAATATAAAAGGGGAAAATATAAACAGGAGCCTTATTTTCTAACTATCTATTATGTACACCTGGAAAAATATAGAAAATGTTAGCTTGGTTATAAAAGCTGAAGTCACTGTCTCTCCAAGGAAGACACATGGGGTGCAGGAACACCTGAAAGAGAAAATAGACAGCATAGAAATACATTTTATCTCTACAATAACACATTGCAATATGTACATAAGTGAATGTTGATTAAATAATAATTACCCTCAGCCGAGAGCAGCAAAGCAGTGTAAATATACCCTATGACATATCTAAACATGAGTACAGATGAAACTGTGCCCCACCCCCATCTGGGGGTGACAGCCCTTTTCCATAACAAACCTAAAGAAAACGTACTTAACAATTCTTTTTTGTTTCAATATATTTTATTTTAAAACAAATGAAAGACATCATTTATGGTCTAGAGCCCTACGGACGACATGAGTAAAGATGACATATAGGAACAACACAAAACTCACCAACATGAAATAGACCTGAAAGTGTGCCTTGGTCTACCGTATGGTACACCAAAATAAGGGGGCATACCCTAGATAAAGAATGGTAAGAAGTAGTTATGGAATAATGTAGAATGAGTATTCAGTCTTGGGGTAAGAATACTTGGAAGAGGCTTTTAAAAGGGGAGGGTGGGTGGGTATCACGCACAGGAAACCGACAAAGACTGGCGGCCTTTGGGCTGTTTAAATACCCTCCGGGCTCCTCCCATAACTTCAGGCCGGTACCCGGCCTTCCAATTTATGGTCTAGAGCCCTACGGACGACATGAGTAAAGATGACATATAGGAACAACACAAAACTCACCAACATGAAATAGACCTGAAAGTGTGCCTTGGTCTACCGTATGGTACACCAAAATAAGGGGGCAAAAACCTTCAGGTAGGGGATAATTATTTATTAGAGGTAATGTCACTGAGTGAGTCGAGCAAAGGCCTGAGCCATCTCTAACTGTGGGTTAGGAATGTAGCGAGAGAAGCAGGCCGATTTCCACCGACCCAGTTTCTTGATCACGTGGTCCGGAACCCCCTGTCTTGAGGCCGTCGTGGCCGCCCCGATCCGGAACGAATGCCCGGAGTACTGGCTGGGGTCCAACTGAAGATTGCCGAGAAGGACCCGGACATGTTCCACGAACTGCGACGAGTTAAGGGGTTTTACCGGAAAGGGTAGAAGTGGACTGGCCCCTGGGCGGTCGGACAGCAGTGCCGTCAGGCGGTCCAATACGGCAACTGGGCACCAGTTGTTGTGAGTCCTGTACAGGTGAATATCTACTCCGGAACCTCGCTGCTGAGTTTTGGATGTCGCCAAGTGAAGGACGTAGTGATCCTGGTGGCGATAGAGATTATTTCTATGCAAGACTGGACCGGCTGGGTGGCTGCGAGTGAACTCGCTGGGCCGCAGAAACCCATAAAACGCCATGTGTATCGCAGCCTGCAGTACGGTGCTGAGGAGGAGACCGAAAGGGGACCTATCCAGGATGTCAGACATCCCCTTGAAGATCTCCCCCGTGATAGGCAGCCGCTTTGGGCTGACTGGCGGCTGGTGTTTCTGAACCCCACGTAGTAGAGCCCTCACCGCGTGGCAGGAGAACACCGAAGGCCTTGCGGGGTCTTGAAGTGACAAATAGTGCTGCACCCCGGCCACGTACTGGCGTATCGTGCTGTGTGACAGTGCTAGGTGTGAATGGCAGTAGGCGATGAACGCCATGACCTGCTTGAGGCTGGAAGACTCGCGAGGCCGATGGGGCAGGAACTTGTTAAACGCCCTCCAGGCCGTCCGGTAGGCCCGACGGGTGTTGCGGGCGAGTGAGGCGTTAATGATGTTGGTAGCTGAGCGTAGATGTGGGGCTAGTCCAAGGTCAGTTGTGACCAATCCGGGATAGTGGCTGAATGACGGCAGGCTCCTGGCACCTGTTCAAAGAAAGAAATAAAGTTAAAACGGGAGAGTGCGTCCGCTGCTACGTTGAACTTCCCTGGAATGAATGAGCAGTAAACATTGAACTGATGCTGTAGGGATAGCTGGACCAGTCTGCGGAGGAAGGACATGACGGGCCTGGACTTAGACCTGCCCTTGCTGATGATCTCGGCTGTGGCTTGATTGTCTGTCGAGAAAGCCACAGTCTGTCCAGACCAAAGGTGACCCCATAGGTGAGCGGCTGCTACAATAGGGAAGAGCTCAAAGAGGGCTGACGTAGTAGTGAAGCCCGGTGTGGCTAGTGCTTGAGGAGGCCAAGGGGCGGCGAACCACAAATGGCCAAAAATGGCGGCGCATCCTGTGGATGCCGCCGCGTCGGTCACCACCTGTGGTGACTGCGTGGACACAACTGGGATAAACAGGGACACACCGTTCCAATCACTAAGAAAGTGTTCCCACATGGCCAGATCTGCCCTGGCTGCAGAATCCAGCCTGATGACCTGGTCTGGGTCCTGAGTGTAGGACAGGAAGACCAGCAACCGGGACACGAAGGAGCGGCCCTGGGGGATGATCCTCACAGCAAAGTTCAGCATCCCGAGGAGAGACTGAAGTTGCTTCTGAGTACATCCCCCCACCCGGGTGAATTCTTGCAGAACCGTCCTGATATGGTCCAACTTATCTGCTGGAAGGCTGGCCTGCATGGCAAGCGTGTCAAGGTCGACGCCCAAGAACGTGATCTTGTGTGCCGGGCCGTCAACCTTGTGCTCCGCTATGGGGACGTTCAGATTGTCGAAAACCGTCCTCAACTTTCCAAGGTCCCCTGGGGGAGCCCCGGGCGGCTCTATCAGAAGGAAGTCATCCAAATAATGGATGACCTCGTGGCACTGTGCCTCATGGAGAAGGATCCACGCCAGGGTCTCCGCGAACTTGTCAAATAGCCAAGGACTACTTTTAGACCCGAAGGTCAATTTGGTCGCGAAATAATATCGCTCCCTCCACTTGATGCCGTGCCAGCACCACAAGGAAGGATGGATGGGCAGCAGCTTGAAGGCGTCGGATATGTCCGCCTTCGAGAGCCAAGCACCCACCCCTGCCCTGAGAATGGCCTGGATAGCCATGTCTACTGAAGCGTACTTCAGCGAGAACTCCTCGGAGGGGATGAGCGAGTTGAGACTGGGAACGACGGAAGAATGAGGCGCTGACAGATCATACACCAGACGTTTTTTATTTGAAAACTTTCCCTGCACAAGCCCGATAGGGCTAACCCTCCAGATGCTGAAGGGAGATTGACAGAACGGGCCTATCATGAAGTCCCGATCCAACTCCGTCTGCAAAAGGACGTCAATCGCTGGCTCATCTGTTGCTGCTGAGCGTAGGTTCGGACATTCGTGGGTGGAGTGGGGCAGGGTGATGAGCCCGGTATGGAACCCATCAGTGAAGCCTCGGATGAGGTAGCTGGCGAGTGACGGAGTGGGGTGTGAGGTCAAGTAAACACCGAGCCAAAGGACATTGACCCGGCTTAGTCATGGTTTCTTCTGTTTGACCTCACACAGGATCCTGGGGTGCGCCCTCTGGCATAGGGTGCAAACGTGCAAGAGCCGGCACTGGCTGAAATTGCAGGAGCCTTAATTAAAGTTGTTGCAAATGGCGGCTCCCCCAACCATCCGCACCGGACGTCCCAACTTGTCCACCTTTTGCCCATGCGCCGGGGCCTGCTGAGCCTGGCTCGTGCTGGTAGAGGCCGTGCTAGCTATCGGATGGACAGAGGCTATGTTGGCACACCAGACTGTGGTGTGGGACGCTGACTGACAGACAGCACATAGCGGGGAGCGAAGGCCTGCGAAGTGGCGGCAGAACAACTCCGTGTCCACTACGCTCCAGTCCGTTGACAAATGAAACTGTGAGAATCTGGCTGCGGCTTTGGCCGAGAAGGACCGATGATAGTCGTAGAACGCTGAGCCACCGTATTTGTGGCCCAGGTCTACGATCAAATGGAGGTAGAGGTCCAGTTCCTCCCGTCTGCCGGGGGAGGCTGAGCACAGCACGTCTCTAAACATGCCGAAAGCGAGCGTGAACTCGGGCACCGTGAGCTTTCTGTTGAGCCTCGGATCCTTCGCTTTCAAAACCACCGAGACGTCCCCCCAGGTGTAGGCCTTGTTCTCGGCCAAGTCATGGACCGAGATCAAGAGTGAGGCCAGATTAACGTCTCTGCCCTCTAGAATGTCCTTCCTTACGCTGGGTGGCACCAGGTGGGAAGGGTGAACGGTAGTCGTAGCAAGCTCAGTACCTGCGGCCGGTGCACTGATGGCTGGGACCACCACGGGTTCCGGAACCGTGGCAGCCGGGCTGGCCTCTAGACGAGACACCCTGTCCTGGACCTCAACGATTGAGGAAGACAGGGAAGACACGAGGGTGTGTAGCTGAGCGACGGCGGCTGAAATCGATTCCAGAGACGCCTGCTGGCTGCTGGGGCTTGCTGCGGCCGGTGGTGGGAAGAGGAGCCTGAATAGCTCCGCCTTCCTGGCCGCGGACGAGAAGGGTATCCCTCTGTGTCTCAGCTCGGCGGACAGCCTGGGAATTGTCCATGCCCTGAGAGACTGGACACTGCCAGCCTCGGAGGCTGACGCCGGAGATAGCGGGGTGGTGAGGTCATCGCTGCCGACTGATGACATGGCGGCTGCCAAGACCTGTTACTTGATAGACTGGTCACGTGTCTGCAGGCTGGGCCTAAAAAAGGTGACAAGAAATGAGTTTGGACGTGTCACCTATGATATACGTACCTGCCACGAGAAAGAAGGAGCCCCCCGTGCCCCTGCGTTTATTTTTTTTATTTTTTTTATTTTTACCTGCTGGAACCCTGATCAAGCTGGTGCAGGAGGACCTACTGAATCCGACTGACCTGGGAGAGTGTGAGAGAAAGTACCTATTTAAGAGCCTAAAACTGCTGCCGTCCAGAGCAACGGAACCCAACGTAGATGATAACAACAGGCGATAGTGACTTGAGTCGACTGCCGAGACCGCTGTGGGATCAAATGACAGATGACAACACGAATGACTGACTTGACATGTTGCCTTAACTGAATGAAACTTCCCGTGACAGGGCCCGGCCCGTTCATACCGTATGGGGGTGACTGTGGGCCGGACTCTGGAGCACGTACAGAAATGAGGCAACCGTGCAACGAGGCCAACTGCCTGGGTATGCTGAGGCCGAACTGTGACATCCAGCTGCCACCGGGTCCGACTCCAAGCTCCCTTCTTTTTTTTTTTTTTGTAGAAATGCAGCCGGCCTAGGGCACGCCGGCGTGAATTCATACAGGCGGGTGACCAATTAACGCCGGGGCGTGGTAAGGTGACACAGAAATGATATAACATGACAAGGGCAAGAAACAACTTTTTTTTTTTTTTTTTTTTTTTTTTTTGCGACTCCGCCCCTGGCGCATGTATTGAAATGAGGCCGGGCCTAGGGCACGCCGACACGAATTAGTGCGAGGAAGTGACTGCATTCATGCCGGGCGTGGTAAGGTGACAGAAATGAGATACCATGACAGGGGCAAGAATCAGGAATGTACGCAAACCAGTAATGCGATTCCGCCCTTGGCGCATGTATTGAAATGAGGCCGGGCCTAGGGCACGCCGACACGAATTAGTGCGAGGAAGTGACTGCATTCATGCCGGGCGTGGTAAGGTGACAGAAATGAGATACCATGACAGGGGCAAGAATCAGGAATGTACGCAAACCAGTAATGCGATTCCGCCCTTGGCGCATGTATTGAAATGAGGCCGGGCCTAGGGCACGCCGACACGAATTAGTGCGAGGAAGTGACTGCATTCATGCCGGGCGTGGTAAGGTGACAGAAATGAGATACCATGACAGGGGCAAGAATCAGGAATGTACGCAACCAGTGATGCGATTCCGCCCTTGGCGCATGTATTGAAATGAGGCCGGCCTGGGGCACGCCGACCCGAATCAGTGCAGGGAAGTGACTGCATACAAGCCGGGCGTGGTAAGGTGACAGAAATGACATACCATGACAGGGGCAAGAATCAAGAATGTACGCAACCAGTGATGTGATTCCGCCCTTGGCGCATGTATCGAAATGAGGCCGGGTAGTCGTGCATCTGGATCGCCCCGATCGGAGCATGCATGGATGCGACCGGACCAGGATGGAAGCGATGGCATGAACACCCTGTTTTAACTGATGCGAAATGATTTAGCATGACCGAATGGCCTGATACGTTGGCCACGTTTGAAATGATGAAATGATTGTCATGCTAACACGTGAAATGTTTCGACACGGTCGAAGTGATTCGTACAATTAGTATGCCAACAGTGCTTCGGAATGTAAATAGCGATTCGGCACGCTCGCTGGCGCCACCGATTCGAATAATGGCAGGACATGAACGATACGTGTGAGTGCGAACGGCACCCGTGCATGAGTCACGTTTGAACGATTCGAAGACTGCGTAGCACGACCGCGAAAGGGGAACCCTTGAGTGCCGGATGCGGCATCGGTCGGAATGTAGTGGTGGGCGGCCCTGAATGTGCGTGCCGCTAGATGGCTCCCGATCGTGTACAACCAAAAACGTGCGAGTAAGTGTTTAGTTTTCGAGACAAGCAGAGCGTGGTTCGTGAGCTACGCAGACCACAGTTTAGTGACATGATAAGCAGTGCATGAGAACGTAAAACATGGGAGCCGAAGCCCTACCTGCGACAGCCGAACCAGACTCTTTGTACGAAACTGCGACTCGGCGACACGAGTGCGACACGAAGGGACAACACGACTTACGAACACGGACGCGGGACTGCAACAAGAGGAGACGGACAGACGAAAACGGAGCTCACGAACCGGCACCAACAGCGCTTGTCTCGAACGAGTCGGTCCTAGATGTCTGATGTATCAGATATCACGCACAGGAAACCGACAAAGACCGGCGGCCTTTGGGCTGCTTAAATACCCTCCGGGCTCCTCCCATAACTTCAGGCCGGTACCCGGCCTTCCAATAAATCAAAGATTCAATGAGGGCCTTTAGCTCTGAGTCGACCATCAAGGCTGTATGTTGCACATATATGTCCAGAAGGGTCATAGAAACATTTTCCACACATATCAAACAAAGCCTGTAGTGCAAATCGATTGGAGTGCCTAGACATCCAATGTGTTCTTAGTGTCCAATAAATATTGTCATATGCTTGTGGAATGGTAAAGGGGAGGGAGGGAAAAGCTTTGCCACCCCCATAGGGATCGCACTGTGGCAGAGCTCCCCACCCCCCAGCTCCCCCCGCCGAAGAGAATCTAAGAGTTGCTCCTTCTTGTGAAAAACTCTAGCTAGGCCCAAAACATTAAACGGCAAACATGTCAGTTGACCTCTTTTTCACAAAGTCCTTTTTATTCTTGAAAATGTGTGTTAGTTCTTTCATCTTGCAAAGCTGCGTGGCATAAAACCCTTAAGCTTATCAGGAATGGCGAGCAGAAAGGGAAAACTCTGCCCAAAACTGAGACATCGCCCACCAGCTTCTGTTATTTAATTTTTTTTCAATTCAGTAAAAAAAAAAAACAGGCAAAAGAAAAAAAAATTATATAATAATTAATAAAAAATTATCTAATCATAATTCACTTTGTAATATGGCGGCACAGTAGTGTAGTGGTTTGCACTCTCACCTAGCAGTAAGAAGGGTCGCTGGTTCGAATCCCAACCACGACACTACCTGCCTAGAGTTTGCATGTTCTCCCTGTGCCTGTGTGGGTTTCCTCCGGGTACTCTGGTTTCCTCCCACGAGCCAAAGACATGCAGGTAGGTTAATTGGCTTCTGTCCATAAATTGGCCCTAGTATATGAATGGGGACCTTGGATTGTGGGCTCCTTAAGGGTAGGGACTGATGTGAGTGTGCAATGTACAGGGATAGGGACAATTGTAGACAATCAATCAGGTTGAAGTGGATGGACTGATGTCTTTATTCAACCTTACTAACTATGAAAATCATAGCAGAAGTTCAGTGTAAGAAATACACAGGAGAAAATGCATATTGACAAGGGGAGTGTAGAGGTGGGTGGGGAGTCTACTGACATCACGACTCCACCCACCGAGCTCCAGATAACCCACAGAATCTGTAGTTTTTAGGGTCTCATAACAGACAGAGGGGAGACATTTGACAGGTAAAGATACATGCAGGAGGCATGTATATCCTTATAGATAACCCCTATGGCAGTAGTTTAGAAAGGATGACATTGGGTTTACATCCACTTTAATACAAGAGAGGTTACAGACTCCACACTGTCGAAAAAATATAGGAACAGATAACTGGGTTTTGGGTCA
Source organism: Lithobates sylvaticus (assembly GCA_028564925.1). Classification (NCBI taxonomy): domain Eukaryota; kingdom Metazoa; phylum Chordata; class Amphibia; order Anura; family Ranidae; genus Lithobates; species Lithobates sylvaticus. The sequence continues at coordinate 303,792,034 of CM053030.1, read as the reverse complement.
TAAGGGAGCAGCTATACATAGAGACATACGACATGACTAGCACCTGGATGCTGTCTGACCTTTTGTCTTGGTTAGGTCCATTTGAATAAAGGCCAAAGCCCAATAACTAACAGAAAGATGTAAGAGAAAGAGAAAGAAGGGGAAAGAAAGAGATGAAAAAGGATTAGCAGAAGAGGAATGGGAGTCGACTGGGGGGGAGTGAGCGAGTAGGTGTTTCTCTCGAGGGCATCGTTATCTACTAGTCCCGCCCCTCCTACATTTTTATGGGAAGTGAGGTTATTTTGCGAGCACCTAGCTTTTTTGCCATGCCATATGTATCTCCAGCCCATAGTGGACAGATGTTTGATGTAGCGGTAAGGAATGTGGATTGGTAAGGTGCGGAAGATGTACATAATTTGTGGTAGTATTAGCATCTTGTATGCTGAAATTCTACCAAACCATTGAAAGGAAATAAAATGTAGATTGTTTTAGGGGTCTCTCTCTTTCTCTGCTATAGTGTGCTTTCCAATCCCGAACAGGCCTGTGAGATTCGCTCTTTGAGACACAATGAAACATATAGCAACGTCTGTCCGA